>CM046667.1:64792370-65231370 GCA_025594165.1 Tamias sibiricus
CAACAGCCTTATTTGCAAAATACCACTATTGACATTTTAGAGCTAAAGACATAGAGAAGTCAAGAAATGTGCCCAAGTTTTCACAGCTAGTTACAATCTGTGGCAGGGGCGGGTTCTTCACTTAGGTTTGTGTGACTTTTAAGCTGGTACCCACTCCAGAATGCTATATTGTTCCAGGCTTTGTCATCTTATAAATGAAATCTAAGAACACCCAGTACCCTTTGTTCTGAGTACATGTTCACCATGTTAGCTATCCAGGAACTATGAGGTCTACAGGGGACACTCTGGGCAAGAGGCCCCGTGGGTCAACTTTTGTCCCCAGCATGGGGCATAAAATAAATTAGCTTTTCAATTATGCATCAGTGTATGGGTTGTAAGTAGCCTGGAATGTGCATTTTCTGCCTGCTGTGCTGGATCTTCCAGGTCACAAAAGCACAGAGAAAACAAGAAGGAACCCAGCATAGATAGGGAGCAGTGGGCAGCTGTTGCACAGTAGCTGAAGGAGTGAGGAGCTTGTTAGGAAAGGTTTTCTATATCCTCACCTTCTGGAACTGTTTTCCATGTCCATTGAATTTTGCCTCCTTAACAGCTCTTCTCTTTTTCTTCCCTACATCCTATCTTTATTTCTTTTTTTGTTTTCTTTTCTTTGAGACAAGATCTCCCTGTATTGCCAAGGCTGACCCTAAACTCCTGGGCTCAAGACATCTTCTCACCTTGGCATCCTGAGTAGCCACAGCACCTGACTTCCCTGCCCCCCAATCATTTTATGAAAAACAGTGAACATGCTAGATTTACTTTATTGCATAGCCACCCATTAATCCATCTTGTTCCTGTAGCATTTCAAAGAAAGTTATAAATATTAGTATATTCCATTCCCAAACACTTCAGTAGTCATAATGTTAACTAAAGTTTACCAGTTGTCTCTGGCACTTGTCCCCTCCCTGTCTTCTGCCTCACTGCCACAGCCTTCTGCATATTCTCAGGACCATTGAAACAACCTCTGCATTGAAAACTCTAAATTAGTCTCACTATTCTTTTAAATTACCTTGTGTGGCGTCTGAAAGAGAACTCTAAGAGGCTGTGGTTGTAGCTCAGTGGTAGAGCCTAACATGTGAGGCACTGGGTTCAATCCTCAGCACCACATAAAAATAAATAAATAAAATAAGTGTATTGTGTCCATCTACAAAAAAAAATTAAAAGAGCTCTAAGAAACATAGAGCTTGCACTATTACTCACCCTGTTAAGAACCTTCAATGATTTCCTGTTATCTGAAAGGATAGGATAGTATCCCATTCCTTAACCTGGAGACCCAGGGGCTTCTCCCAAACTCCCAAAAGGGGGATTGAACCCAGGGCTGCTCTACCACTGAGGTACATCTCCAGTCCTTTTTTATTTTATTTTATGTTGAGACAGTGTCTTACTATGTTGCTGAGATGGTCTTGAACTTGCAATCTTCCTCTCTCAGCCTCTCAACTAGCTAAACAGGCACACACCACTGCACCCAGCCCAACAGACTTTATACTAACCTTTGCAGCCTGATCTCTTCTCACTATTTATAGGCCCACTCTTAAGACCCTCTTCTCTGCTGGAAATATGGTTCAGTAGTAGAGCATTTGGCTAGCATACATGAGGCCCTGGGTCTCCAGTACTGATATCCAGTACTGAAAAAACAAAAATTAAAAAAAAATCTCTCCCTACTTGGAATGCTTTCATATATATATATATATATATATATATATATATATATATATTTTTTTTTTTTTTTTTTTTTTTTGGTACTAGGATTGAAACCAGGGGCTGATAACCACTGAGCCACATCCCCAGCCCTCCTCCTCCTTCTCCTCTTCCTTCTTCTTCTTCTTCTTATTATTATTTTATTTTTATTTTGAGACAGGGTCTCACCAAATTGCTTAGGGCCTTGGTGAGTTTCTGAGGCTGGCTTTGAACTTCTGATACTTCTGCCTCAGCCTCCCATGTTGCTGGGATTTCAGGTGTGTGCCACCATGCCTGGCATGTATAATTTTTATTATTTTAAATTTTTGATATTTTGTTTTATAGCCCTTGCACACATAACAGGAAAAAAATACCTAAAAGAGGTATATGGTTAAACAAAATGCCAAATTAGCTGGATGTGTTGGCACACACCTGTAATACCAGTGGCTGGGAGGGGGTGGTGCTGAGGAAGAAGGATTGGGAGTTCAAAGCCAGCCTCAGAAAATTAGCGAGACCCTGTCTCAAAATTTTATATATATACATATGCATATATATGTATACACACACACACACACACATATAAAGGCTGAGGATGTGGCTAGTGGTTAAGTGCCCCTGGGTTCAATCCCCAATACACAAAAAAAGGCCAAATTATTTTCCAGAGTGATTACAACATTCTGTGCTCCCAGCAGAATTTGTGATTGATCTATTTCTATTCATTTGCATCAGTGTTTTGTAGTATCATTGTTTTTCTTTTCTTTCTTTCTTTTTTTTTTGGTACCAGGGATTGAACTCAGGGGCACTCGACCACTGGGCCACATCCCCAGGCCTTTTTTGTATTTTTTATTAGAGACAGGGTCTCACTGAGTTGCTAAGTGCCTCGCCATTGCTGAGGCTGGCTTTGAACTCTCAATTTTCCTGTCTCAGCCTCCAAAGTGCTGGGATTACAGGCGTGCACCACTGTGCCCAGTTAGTATCATTGTTTTTCATTTCTGATGTTCTAAGAGGTAGGTAGGGACTTTTTTTATGTTCCAAATTTTAATTTCTCTTAATGCCAAGCGATGCCAAACATATTTTCATATGTTTATTTGCCATCTGTAGATAACTTTGGTGAAATGTCTCATCACATCTTTTGCCCAATTTCTAATTACATTTTAAAAAAATCATTTTATTTTGAACCAGGTTTGGTGGTGCACACCTGTAATTCCAGCAACTTGGAAGGCTGTGGCAGAAGAATCTCCAGCTCAAGGCCAGCCTCAACAAATTAATGAGAACCTGTGTCAAAGTAAAAAATATAAAGGGCTGAGGATATAGCTCAGCGGTAGAGTGCACCTGGGTTCAATCCCCAGTACCACAAAAAATAAGTAAGTAAATAAATAAATATAAAATTAAAACATCTTTTTTGAGATAATTATAGATTCATATGAAGTTGTGAGAAATGATATAGAGTTCATGTGTACCCTATTTCCAGTTCCATTTAATGGTAACAACTCACAAAACAATAGTATGGTATCACAAATAAGGAATTGACAGTGATGATATTCATATTATCAGTTTTGCATTCACTCAAGTGTGTGTGTGTATACAGTTAATTCTCAGTATACCATATGGTAGATCTGGGTGACCTCCACCACAGTCAGAATACAGAAAAATTCCATTTACAAGGATCCCTCATGCCATTTTTTTTTTTTTTTTTTTTGTACCGGGGATTGAACTCAGGGGCACTTGACCACTGGGCCACATCCCCAGCCCTTTTTTTTGTATTTTATTAGAAGCAGGGTCTCACTGAGTTACTAAGTGCCTCGCCATTGCTGAGGCTGGCTTTGAACTCGTGATCCTCCTGCCTCAGCCTCCCAAAGTGCTGGGATTACAGGCGTGCGCCACCGCGCCCGTCATGCCATTCTTTTATGCCTATAGCACCACCCTGTCTCCTTCCTTCTTTTCTTAATTTGGGAAAACCATTAATTTGTTCTCCATCATTATGAGTCTGACATAACATTTCAAAAACTGGTATGAAATCACACAGCATATAATATTTTGGGATTGACTCTTTTAATTTGGCATAATCATCTGGAGAATCATTCCAGTTGTTATGTGTATCCGTAGTTCGTTCCTTTTTTCCCCCTCTCTTTTTGCTAAAGAGTATTGCAAAATGTAGATGTACCATAGTTTGTTTAACCATTTACTTGTTAAAAACCCTTTGGGTTGTTTTCACTTTTGAGTTATTGCAAAGAAAGTTGAACACATTTTGGTATGGACAAAAGTTTTCATTTCTTTGAGTTAATTTCCCAAGAAAGCAATTGCTGGAATGTATGATAATTGCATGTTTAGTTGTTTTTTTTTTTTTTTTTTTTTGTACTGGGGATTGAACTCAGGGGCACTTGACCACTGGGCCACATCCCCAGCCCTTTTTTGTGTTTTTATTAGAGACAGGGTCTCACTGAGTTGCTAAGTGCCTCGCCATTGCTGAGGCTGGCTTTGAACTTGCAATCCTCCTGCCTCAGCCTCCCAAAGTGCTGGGATTACAGGTGTGAGCCACCGCGCCCGGCTGCATGTTTAGTTTTTTAAAAAGCCAAAGCCTGTTATACTTACAGTCATTATACCATTTCACATTCCCAACAGAGATGTATGAATAATCCAGTTTCTTCATCTACTTTCCAGCATTTTGTTTTATCGGTTTTGAAAAATTATTTTTACTTTCTGTGTTATCATGGATTAAACCTAGGAACAGTCTACCATTGAAATACATGACCCATCCCTTCTTAGTTTTTATTTTGGTTCATGCTACACTGCTAAGGCTGGCCTCAAACTTGCAATACTCCTTCTTCAGCCTCCCAAGTAGCTATAATTATAGGTCTGTTCCACTCCACCTGGCTTATTTTATATTTTATTTTATTTTTTTATTTTTTGCAGTGCTGAGGATGGAACCCATAGCCTGGCATATACCAGGAAAGTGGTAAACCACTGAAACATGCCCCAGCCCAGTATTTTTTTTTTTTTGTACTAGGGATTGAACCTAGGGATACTTTACCACTGAGCTACATCCCAAGACTTTTTATTCATCTATTTATATTTATTTATTTATTTATTTATTTATTTTGTGGTACCAGGGATTGAACTCAGGGGCACTCGACCACTGGGCCACATCCCCAGCCATTTTTTGTATTTTATTTAGAGACAGGGTCTCACTGAGTTTCTAAGTGCCTCGCCATTGCTGAGGCTGGCTTTGAACTCGTGATCCTCCTGCCTCAGCCTCCCAAGTGCTGGGATTACAGGCGTACGCCACCACGCCCGGCTTATTTTTATTTTTGACACAGGGTCTCACTAATTTGTTGAGGCTGACCTCAAACTTGCAGTTCTCCTGCCTCAGCTTCCTGAGTAACTGGGATTGCAGGCTTATGCCACAGTGCCTGGCTCCTAGCATTTGGCATTTAGCATTTAAACTTAAGCCTTTGGATAGGTTTGTAGTGATATCTTCATATGACTTTAATTTGCATTTACCAAGTGACTAATGATGTTGAATATTTTTTCACATTTATTTTCCATCAGTATATCCTCTTCTGTGAAACAAATGTCATGTCTTTTGGCCATTCTCTAAATTGTGCTTTTTAAAAAAACTGTTGAATTTCAAGAGCTCTTTATATATTCTAGACACAAGTTCTTTGTCAGATGTGTGACTTGAACATATTTTCTCCTAATATCCAAGCTTGTCTTTTCCTCCTCAAGGAGAGGTGTTTTTTTTTTGGTACTGGGGATTGAACTCAGGGGCACTCGACCACTGGGCCACATCCCCACCCCTTTTTTGTATTTTATTAGAGACAGGGTCTCACTGAGTTGCTAAGTGCTTCACCTTTGCTGAGGCTGGCTTTGAACTCGCGATCCTCCTGCCTCAGCCTCCCAAGTGCTGGGATTACAGGTGTGCACCACCACGCCCGGCTTCAAGGAGAGTATTTTTGCAGAGCAAAAGTCTTTAATATTTTTCTTTTTATGGATAATTTGTGGCATTATGGCTAAGAACTCTTTATTAAGTCTTAGTTCTGAAGATTTCCTTCTATATTTTTTTGTAAAATTTTTAGCATTACATTCTACATTTAAGTCTATGATCCAAATTAATTTTTATAAGGTGTGAGGTTTAGATCAAAGTTGATTTTTTTGCCTGCTATAGCACCATTTGTTGAAAAAGCTATCCTTCATTAAATTGCTTTGTATTTTTGTTAAATGTCAATGGACTGTACTTATATGAGTCTGTTCTGGACTCTCTATTCTGATCCACTGACCTATGTGTCTATGTGTTCACTCTTCCAACTAATATTACAAAATATCATAGAGTCTTTTTTATTTTTTCTTAGTACTATGGATTGAACCCAGGGACACTTTACCACTGAGCTACAACCCAAGTCCTTCTTACTTTTTTTTTTTTTTTTTTTTGAGACAGTGTCTTGCTAAATTGTTGACACTGACCTCAAACCTGCCATCCTCCTACCTGAACCTCCCGAGTTGCTGGGATTATGGTTATGTGCCACTACGGTCAGCCCTCTTTCTTCTTGTTTTTCAAAATAATTTTAGCTATTCCCTTTCCTTTTACCTTTCTGTATGCATTTTAGAATAATCTTGTTGTATCCACAGAAAAAAGTTCACTGGGATTCTGATTGGAATAATAAACATGCAAAGCATTTCAGGGAGAATTGATGTCATTACTATATTGAATCCTCTGATGCATGAAAATAGTATGGCTGTCTGTGTGGTCAGGTCTTCTTTGAATTCTTTCATCAAAATCTTGCAGTTTCAGCATAAAAATCCTGTACATGTTTTGTTAGATTTATTCCTAAACATTTTTCTTAGAGAGTTTTTAATGATATTGTGGTTTTAATTTTGTTTTTCACATGTACATTGATAATATATGTAAAAATTGAGTTTTGCATGTTGACCTTTTTAAAAAGCTTCCTTTTTATTTCTATTTTTTATTTGTTCTTTTTAGATATACATAACAGTAAAGTGTATTTTGATATATTATACATATATGGAGAATAACATATACTAATTAGGATCCCATTCTTGTGTTTTTGCATGATGTGGAGTTTCACTGGTATGTTGATAAAAGTCACTTTATCATGTGACTTTGCTGAACTTATTAGTTCTCAGATTTTTTTGTTTGTTCTTTGTTTTAGATTCCTTGTGATTTTTCTGCATAGACAATCATGTCATCTTCAAGTTATTTATTTATCTATCTATTTATTTATTGTGGTACTGGGGATTGAACCCAGGGCCTCATGCATGTTAGGTGAGTGCTCTACTACTGAGATACATCACAACCTATTTATTTAATTTCGAGACAGGATCTCACTAAGTCACCCAGGTTGGCCTTGAACTTGTGATTCTCCTGCCTATGCCTTCCTAGTAGCTGGGATTACAGGTGTGCAGCACCATGCTGGGTGCTATATTCTTTCTGTTTATTGCTTTATCACAGCATGTAGGACTTACAGTTTTATGTTAGGTGGCAAGCACTCAGGCTTTCACCATTAAGTATGATGTATGTTCTAGGGTTTTTTTTTTTTTTTTTTAAGATGTTCATTGACGAATTAAGGGAGATCCTCCCTATTCCCAGTTTTCAGGAGGATTTTGAAAGCATGAATTAGTATTGAATTCTGTCAAATGTCCCTTTTTCATAGATTAATAAGATTATGTTATTTTTCTACTTTAGCCTGTTAACATGGTGAACTACTTTGGTTTTCACATATTGAACCACATATTGGCATCCTTGAAATAAAATCTCACTGCTGAATTCTATTACTGATATTTTGCTGAGGAATTTTGCATCTATTTTGTGGAATATTGATTCATAGTTTCATTTTTGTATTTTCTTTTTTTCTTTTTATTTTTTTATAATTTTTAATATGTACAACTCATAGTGCATATATTTAGTATCTTTTTACATACAACTGTTTGTATACAAAGTATAATTGTACAATTCAGGTCTTCAATCATGCAATAAGGAAAATGATACCTGTCTCATTCAACCACCTTTTTTTTTCTTTTCTCCCTCTCCCTCCCCTCTTGCTCCCTCCCTTACCCTCCCTTCCCTTGACCATTCTAGTGTTCCTCTAATCCTCCTATGTACCCCCATCCAACATTACTTTGAAATAGCCTCCTTATATAAGAGAGAACATTTGGTACTTGGATTTTTGAGACTGACTAACTTCACTCAGCATTATGTCTTCCAACTTCATCCATTTTCCTGCAAATGCCATTAATTTATTTTCTTTTATTGCTGAGTAAAATTCCATTGTGCGTATATACCACATTTTCTTAATCCACTCATTTACTGAGGGACATCTAGGTTGGTTCCACAACCTAGCTATTGTGAATTGCGCAGCTACAAACATTGAGATAGCTGTGTCACTGTAATATGCTGTTTTTAAGTCCTTTGGGAATAGACCCAGGAGTGGGATGGCTGGGTCATAGGATGGTTCCATTCCCAGTTTTCCAAGAAATCTCCATACTGCTTTCCATAACGGTTGCACCATTTTGCAGTCCCACCAGCAATGTATGAGTGTGCCTTTTTCCCCACATCCTCTCCAACATTTATTGTTGCTTGTGTTCTTGATGGCTGCCATTCTGACTGGAGTGAAGTGAAATCTTAGAGTAGTTTTGATTTGCATTTCTCTAATTGCCAGAGATGTTGAACATTTTTTCATGTATTTGTTGATTAATCGTGTATCTTCTTCTGAGAGGTGTCTTCTCAATTCCTTAGCCCATTTATTGATTGGGTTATTTGTTTTTTTAGAGTAAAGTTTTTTGAGTTCTTTATATATTCTAGAGATTAGTGCTCTATCTGATGTGCATGTATTAAATATTTGTTCCCAATTAGTTGGCTCTCTATTCACCTCACTGATTGTTTCGTTTGCTGAAAAGAAGCTTTTTAGTTTAAATCTATCCCATTCATTAATTCTTGGTAGTAATTCTTGCGCTACAGGATTCTTATTAAGGAACTTGGGGCCTAATCCAACATGTTGGAAATTGGAGCTTACTTTTTCTTCTATTAGGCGTATTGTCTCTGGTCTAATTCCTAGGTCCTTGATCCACTTTGAATTGAGTTTTGTATATGGTGAGAGATAAAGGTTTAATTTCATTTTGTTGCATATGGATTTCCAGTTTTCCCAGCACCATTTGTTGAAGAGGCTATCCTTTCTCCACTGTACATTTTTGGCGCCTTTGTCTAATATAAGATAGCTGTAATTATATGTATTAGTCTCTGTATCCTCAATTCTGTACCATTGGTCCACCAGTCTGTTTTGGTGCCAATACCATGCTGTTTTTGTTACTATTGCTCTATAGTATAATTTAAAGTCCGGTATGGTGATGCCCCTTGCTTCACTTTTCTTGCTCAGGATTGCTTTGGCTATTCTGGGTCTCGTATTTTTCCAGATGAATTTCATGACTGCTATTTCTATTTCTTTGAAGAATGACATTGGGATTTTGATTGGAATTGCGTTAAATCTGTATAATGCTTTGGGTAGTATGGACATTTTGACAATACTAATTCTACCTATCCAAGAGCAAGGTAGGTCTTTCCATCTTCTGAGTTCATCTATAATTTCTTTCTTTAGTGTTCTATAATTTTCGTTATAGAGGTCTTTCACCTCTTTCGTTAGGTTGATTCCCAGGTATTTTTTTTTTTTTTGATGCTATTGTAAATGGGGTCGTTTTCATCATTTCCCTTTCAGAGTTTTTGTCACTGATGTACACAAATGCCTTTGACTTATGTGTATTGATTTTGTATCCTGCAACTTTGCCAAATTCATTTACTAGTTGTAAAAGTTTTCTGGTAGAGTTTTTTGGGTCTTCTAGGTAGATTATCATGTCATAAGCAAATAGTGCTAATTTGAGCTCTTCTTTTCCTATCTTGATCCCTTTAATTTCTTTTGTCTGTCTAATTGCTCTGGCCAGAGTTTCCAGTACTATGTTAAATAGCAGTGGTGAAAGGGGGCATCCCTGTCTTGTTCCGGTTTTTAGAGGGAATGCTTTCAATTTTTCTCCATTTAAGATAATGTTAGCTTGGGGCCTTGCATAAATAGCTTTTATAATGTTAAGATATGTTCCTGATATTCCTAGGTTTTCCAGTGTTTTGAACATAAAGGGTGTTGTATTTTGTCAAATGCTTTTTCTGCGTCAATTGAGATGATCATATGATTTTTGTCTTTAAGCTATTGATGTGATGTATTATGTTTATTGATTTCCGAATGTTGAACCAGCTTTGCATCCCTGGGAGAAACCCCACTTGATCGTGGTGCACTATCTTTTTGATATGTTTTTGTATCCGATTTGCCAGGATTTTGTTGAGGATTTTTGCATCAATGTTCATTAAAGATATGGGCCTGAAGTTTTCTTTTTTGGATGTGTCTTTGCCTGGCTTTGGAATTAATGTGATATTGGCTTCATAGAAAGAGTCTGGAAGAGCTCCCTCTTTTTCTATTTCTTGAAATAGTTTGAAGAGCATTGGTATTAGTTCTTCTTTGAAAGTCTTATAGAACTCGGCTGTAAACCCATCAGGTCCTGGACTTTTCCTTGTTGGTAGCTTTTTGATGACATCTTCTATTTCTTTGCTTGTAATTGATCTGTTTAAATTGTGTATAGCCTCCACATCCAATTTAGGCAAATCATATGATTCTAGAAATCTGTCAATGCATTCAGTATTTTCTATTTCATTAGAGTACAAGTTTTCAAAGTAATTTCTAATTATATTCTGTATATCTGAGGTGTTTGTTGTGATATTCCCTTTTTCATCACGAATGTTAGTAATTTGAGTTTTTTCTCTTCTTCTTTTCGTTAGCATCGCTAAGGGTCTGTCAATTTTGTTTATTTTTTCAAAGAACCAACTTTTAGTCTTGTCAATTCTTTGAATGGTTTCCTTAGTCTCAATTTCATTAATTTCTGCTCTGATTTTAATTATTTCCTGTCTTCTACTGTTCTTGGTGTTGGTCTGTTCTTCTTTTTCTAATGCTTTGAGGTGTGATGTTAAGTCATTTATTTGTTGGTTTTTTTTCCTCTTAAGGAATGAACTCAGTGCAATGAATTTTCCTCTTACTACTGCCTTCATAGTGTCCCAGAGAGTTCTATATGATGTATCTGTGTTCTCATTTACCTCTAGGAATTTTTTGATCTCCTCTTTGATGTCTTCTTCAACCCCTTGTTCATTCAGTAGCATGTTGTTTAGCTTCCAGTTGATGGAGTAGTTTTTCTTATTCCTTGTTTTGTCGTTGATTTCCAATTTCATCCCTTTATGGTCCGATAGCATGCAGGGTAGTATCTCTATTTTTTTATATTTGCTGAGAGTTGCCTTGTGACATAATATATGGTCTATTTTGGAGAAGGAGCCATGTGCTGCTGAGAAAAATGTGTATTCGTTTACTGAGGGATGAAATATTCTATATATGTCCGTTAGGTCTAAATTGTTAATTGTTTTGAGGAGGCTTAAAGTTTCTTTGTTTAGCTTTTGTTTGGATGATCTATCCATTGGTGAGAGAGGTGTGTTGAAGTCCCCTAGAATAACTGTGTTGTGGTCTATTTTACTCTTGAACTTAAGAAGCGTTTGTTTGATGAATGTAGGTGCTCCATTATTTGGGGCATACAGATTTATGATTGTTATATCCTGTTGATGGATGGTTCCCTTAAGTAATAAGAAATATCCATCTTTGTCCCTCTTGATTAGTTTTGGTTTGAAGTCTACCTTATTTGATATGACAATGGAAACCCCTGCTTGCTTCCGCCGGCCATGTGAGTGATAAGACTTTTCCCAGCCTTTCACTTTCAGTCTGTTGATGTCTTTTTCTATGAGGTGTGTTTCTTGGAGACAGCAAATTGTTGGGTCATTTCTTTTAATCCATTCTGATAATCTGTGTCTTTTGATTGGCGAGTTTAGGCCATTAACATTCAGGGTTATTATTGAGATGTGATTTTTATTCCCATCCATTTTTATTTGAATTATGGTCTTTAGCTTGATTTGGTTTCTCTTCTGGTTGGTATTTCCTTTAGTTTAATATCTCCCTTTGGTGATTTTCGTTATCATCTTTCTCTTCTTCTTCATGAAAAATGTTGCCCAGGATGTTCTGAAGTGCTGGCTTTCGAGTTGTGAAATCTTTTAACTTTTGCTTGTCGTGGAAGGTTTTTATTTCATCTTCGAATCTAAAGCTTAATTTTGCTGGATATAAGATTCTTGGTTGACATCCCTTTTCTTTCAGAGCTTGAAATATGCTATTCCAGGATCTTCTTGCTTTTAAGGTCTGGGTTGAAAAATCTGAACATAGTCTGATTGGTTTCCCCCTATATGTAATCTGCTTCCTTTCTCTTGTGGCTTTTAGTATTCTCTCCTTGCTCAGTGTATTAGGCATTTTCATTATAATGTGTCTTGGTTTGGATCTTTTGAGATTTTGTTTGTTTGGTGTTCGGTATGCCTCTTGAACTTGGTTCTCCCATTCATTCCTCAAGTTTGGAAAATTTTCTGTAATTATTTCGTTAAATAGATTACTCATTCCTTTGGCTTGAAACTCTGCCCCTTCCTCTACGCCAATCACTCTTAAGTTTGGTCTTTTTATGCTGTCCCATAATTCTTGGATGTTATGTTCTTGATTTCCAACAAGTTTTGCTGTATGGTCTAAATTCTTCTCTAGGATAAATATTTTGTCTTCATTGTCTGAGGTTCTTTCTTCCAAGTGGTCTATTCTGTTGGTGATGCTTTCAATTGAGCTTTTATTTTGGTTTATTGCTTCTTTCATTTCTGGAATTTCTGTTTGGATTCTCTTTAGAGCCTCTATTTCCCTATTGAAGTAATCTTTTACTTCCTGTATTTGTTTTTGGAGTTCTTTGTCAAAATGATCTTTTGCCTCCTGTACTTGCTCCCTCATCTCATTTTTGAGTTCATTCTTAAGTTCCATAAACATTTGGCATATGTAATTTCTAAATTCCATCTCTGGCATTTGACCAACTGTGCTTGCCATGACATCTACCGATGAGGTATCTTGATTTGTTTGTGTCATTTTCTTTCCTTGTTTTTTCATGTTGCTTGTGTGTCTATTCTTCCTGCACTGTGGGACCTTGACTATTTCGATTTTACCTTAAAGCCTTATGTTGTTCCTGTAGTACAATGCTATCAGATTACCTTATAATTCCTTTACAATTTTAAAACCTAACACTTTCTATTCAGAAAATCCAAGTTTGATTGCAATGTACAGATTTGGTTAACCCAGATATTAATTCCAATTTACTCTGTTCGCTTCTGATGGGGTTTTATAGTTTCAAGTATTGGATACAGTGGTGTTATGTTTAGGAAGAAGGAAGTGTCTTGAATTGTTCTTTCTTGGAAAGTATGAAAAGAGATATCTATTGAAGTGGTTTAGTGGAAGTGGTTTAGTATCAGTAGACGAGGGAAGAAAGAGAATGGAGTTGACAATTAGGTGGAAAGACCAATTTATATATAAAGTAATTTGGAAAAGAAAAAAAATGATAAAAGATTAGGAATTGGTGTAAGAGAGAGGAGAGATAGAATCAAGGAAATAGAGAGTAAACAATATATATCACCGCTTTGCTACCCAGTTCAATTGCGCGGGTTCTAGAAATCCCAAGTTCTGCGTATAACTTGTTTTTGCCTCTGTTTAGTATGCACTGGCAGGATGTAAACATGAAAGATGAAGGAGGAAGAAAAGATGCAAGAGTGAGAAGGAAGAAAAGAAGGAAAGAAAAAAGGAGCGGAAGCAAACAAACACACTGACAATCAATGCGGAAGGAAAAAAAAACAGAACAAAACAAAGCCAAAAAAAGGAAAGAGAAAAAATAAACAAACAAACAATAACAACAACAAAAAAACCTCCCTGCAATCCAACAAAACAAGCAAACCAACAGAAAAGAAAAAAAAATAGTCGAACCCCAAGTCTCAGACAAAACGGGCCCTGGGAAGCCCCCCTCTTTTTTCCTTTCCAGTTCAAACCAATTGTTATTGGATCACATCTAGACAATCTGCGATCCTGTTAGTGGAATCAAGGCTGCATCTTAGGCCAGTGGCTGAACGGTTCAGTGAAGGAGTGGCCCAGGGGGATTGTGTGTGTCAGCTGATGAATGGCACCGGGAAGAGGATCCTCCAGAAGGCACCTGCTCCCCAAGCCCACCCACAGTTTCAGCTTCTTGTGGCCGCTGCGCTGGCCTCAGAAACGCCCTCCCCTGCTGGCCACCCGAGCCTCACCCACGTGTGCGTTGTCTTCAGAGAGCTGGAGGGTCCCTGGATGGCTGCAGCCGTCGCTCTCCGTCTCCTCCCCTTTGTCTGGGTCAGCCATTGCACCTTTCAAAGATGGCGGTGCTCCCCTTCCAGTCAACAGCAGCTCCGCAGACTCCTGTGTCCTCGCCGATCGATTTCAAAGCCGTTGGGTGGATGTCTCCCTTCCGGAGTGGCACCGGGAAGCCACAACTGTAACTGCGTCGCGGACAGCGCTGCTTCGGACTGTGGACCGCTCCGACTCTGCCCCTGCTTGCTGTTCGCAGGTCTCTGCGCCGCTCTCTCTGGGGCCCTACTGCTGAGGGTCGCGTCCGGTGGAGTGTGGATTCGAACTGGTGTTGTCGACCCGTGGTCTCTGGTGGTCCCCCAGCACCAATCCCGCCGGCTGTTATCGCTGGTTTTTATCGCCGGTTTCACACTGGTGTGCCGTGAGTTTGGCTGGGGTTGCAGCAGTAGCGCCGTCTCCCCACACTGACTTTGTTTCGCACGGCCTGTGCACCACCCAGGCGGTTTTGCAGGAGCCTCGCGGCTCCAGCCGCTGCAGACAGCTTGTCTCTTTCTCTCTCTGGTAGTGGTAATCAAACCATCCAGGAGATCGGTATTTTCAGCCTATATATATATGATGAAAGGCAATTTATCTGCTTTGTTGGATTCTTTCCACGGAGCTGCCCTGAAGTGCGGCTTCCTCTAATCCGCCATCTTGGATTCTCCTTGTATTTTCTTTTTCTGGTTTTGGTATCAGGACCTCAAAATGAGTTGGGAAATATTCCCTCTTCTACTTTCTAGAAGAGATTATGTACAAGTGGTATTAATTCTTTTAGACATTTGGTAGAATTCACCAGTGAAACCAGTAGGATTTGGATGTTTCCTTTGAAAGACTTTTAAATTACAATTTTATTAAGAGAAACTTGTGAATTTTATAAATGTCAAATTTATATGTGTAGTGATGTTTGCATGGCCTGTGGTGCTATGTCTCATTTCTTTCCTGATATTGTTAATTTGAGTTATCTATTATTTTTTCTAGTCTGGCTATAAGTTTGTCAATTTCATCAACCTTTTCAAGGAACCAGCATTTTTGTTGACTTTCTACTGTTTTTCTGTTTTCAATTCCATTGATTTCTTCTTTTATCTTTATTATTCTCTTCCTTCAGTTTTGCTCTTCTTTCCTAGGTTTTGAGGCAGGAGGTTATGTTATTGCTTTGAGATCTTTTATTTTTCTTTTCCTTTTCCTCTCCTTTTTCTCTTTCTTTCTTTCTTTTTTCTTCTGGTATTGTGGATTGTACCCAGGTGCACTCTACCACCAAGTTACATCCTCAGTCCTTGTATTTTGTTTTAAGAAGGGTTTCACTAAATTGTCCAGACTGGCCTCAAACTTTCAATCTTCCTGCCTCAGCCTCCGGAGGAGTTGTGATTGCAGGAATGTGCTGCAATGCCCAGCTCATTTTTTCTAATATAGACATTTAAGTTCTCTATATTTCCCTCACAGTACTGCTTAGCTATGACTTATAAATTTTGATTTTGTATTTTCATTTGGTTTAGTATTTGCTTTTTGTCCATTGAAACTTCCTATCTCATCCATGAATTAATTAGATGTATGTTAGTTAGTACCCAAGTATTTGGCAATTTTTTCGGTTATCTTTCTATTATTGATTTTTAATTTGATTCCACTGTAGTTAGAGAAGACCTACAGTGTGATTTCAGTCCTTTTAAATTTATTATGATTTGTTTTATGAGCTAGGATATGGTTTATTTTGGTGAATGATCTGTACAAACTTGAAAATAATGTGTATCCTGTTGTTGTCAGGTAGTGTGCCCTAGAAATATTGATTAAGTCCTGTTGGTTGATGGTATTGGTAATTATTTCTATACCCTTACTGATTTTATATCTAGATTTTTCAGCAATTGTTGAGAGAAGGCTGTTGAAGTCTCCAACTAGTGATTTGTCCATTACTCCTTTCAGTTCTTACTTCACACATTTTACACCTCTATTGTTTGGTGCATGCACATTTGGAAGTACTATGTCTTCTTGGTGAATTGACCCCTTCACATTTTTGTAATACAGTTTTTGTGTCTTAATTTTCATTTTATTTTTTGTGGTGTTGGGTATTGAACCTATGGCCTTGAACATACTATGCAAGTTTTCGACTACCGAGCTAAACTGCAGCCTCTTGTAATATAGTGTTTCAATTCCCTTCTCATTTCTTTTTGTGTTTGTGTGTTCACATACACATATGTATATATACACATACATATGGTATGTTAAATCATATTTACAATTGGAATCTGAGATCCTTCTTGGTACTAGCCAGAGAAAACTCTGCTTTTAAGGTTTCAATGTGATAAGATTGAGCCCACAAGGATAATCTTTCTATATTAACTCAAAATTAACTGATTAGTGAACTTAATTACATTCTCACATTCACTTTTGCCATGTAACTTAACATAATTATAGGCATATTATCAGATCACATCCACAGTCTTTGGAAGTCTTTTTTTTTTTTTGTACCGGGGATTGAACTCAGGGGCACTCAACCACTGGGCCACATCCCCAGCCCTTTTTTGTATTTTATCAGAGACAGGGTCTCACTGAGTTGCTAAGTGCCTCGCCATTGCTGAGGTTGGCTTTGAACTAGAGATCCTCCTGCTTCAGCCTCCCAAGTGCTGGGATTACAGGTCTGTGCCACCACACCCGGCTAAGTCAGGAAGTCTTGGGGAACCATTTTTTAATTCTCCCTAACACAATGTTAATATTCTCTTGGATGTCAGACACTGTGAATTTTATGTTGTATGGGTTAGATTTTTGTATTCCTTTAAAGATTTTTGAGCATTGTTCTCAGATGTAGTTAAGTTGCTTGGAAACACAGAGATTCCTTTGAGGCTTTTTCCCCCCAGTGCTGGTAGTGGAATCTGGGGGCTTTGTGCATGCTAGGCAAGCTCTCTACCACTAAGCTACACCCAGGTTTATTTTTAAGGCTTATTTTTTTTTGTTTGTTTGTTTTACCGGAGATTGAACTCAGGGGCACTCGACCACTGGGCCACATCCCCAGCCCTTTTTTGTATTTTATTTAGAGACAGGGTCTCACTGAGTTGCTAAGTGCCTCGCCATTGCTGAGGCTGGCTTTGAACTCGCGATCCTCCTGCCTCAGCCTCCCAAAGTGCTGGGATTACAGGCGTGCGCCACCGCGCACGGCTAAGGCTTATTTTTTAAGCTTTGTCAAGTAGGACCTAGAATGGCCTTTAGTGGAAAAACTAAATTGACTTCACTATAGAGGCAGTAACCTTCTGAAGACTCTAAACACTTCCACTTGTGTTTCTAACTCTTTCTGGTGGGAATTATGAACTATTTTCAAGCCCTATATGAGTTCCAGCAATCATTCCCCTTTCCCTTTTCAGGCACTTTCCTTCAATTTGATCAGTACTCATTTGAATATTTGAGGAATACCCTCTTCAGATCTCTGGGCTTCACTCTGAGCAGTATTCACCTTTCTGGGACACGTTCTAAATCTAACTACCATGGTCTCCCTGGATTCTCAGCTATATTTACTCAACTCAGAAAGTTCACTGGACTCCAGTTAGGTTCCCCCTCCTTGCACCATGGCCTGGAAACTCTCTTAGTAGTAAAATAAAGCAATTGTAGGGCTCATCTGTTATGTTTCCTTTCTCTCACAGATCGCCATACTACATTCTCTAATAGCCAGTGTCTTGAAAACCATATTCACATCTGTAATCTCAGTGGCTCAGGAGGCTGAGGCAGGAGGATCCTGAGTGCAAAGCCAGCCTCAGAATCTTAGCAAGACCCTAAGCAACTTAGCAAGAACCTGTCTCTAAATAAATACAAAGGGGGCTGGGGATGTGCCTCAGTAGTTAAGTGCCCCTGGGTGCAATAGCTGGTACCCCCCCCAAAATATTCTATATTTTCATATATTCTATTTGCTATTGTAGTTTCAGGCAGGAAGATGAATCTGGTTCCTATTATGCCATCTTGGCTGGAAAAGGAAGTTCCAAATTCCATGTAAATTGAAACATATCATAGGTCCTCATCTCTATGGAGCTTCTTTTGTTAATACCAGCATGCTCTGGTTTGAATGCCCCACCAAAACTCGTATTGAAATTTAATTGCCATTGTAACAATATTAAGAAGTGGGACCTTGTTAGGCATGGTGGTGTATTCCTGTAATCCCAGAGCCTAAGGAGGCTGAGGCAGGAAGGTTGTAAATTCAAGACCAGCCTCAGCAATCTAGTGAGATAGTATATCAAAATAAAAAGTAAAAATGATTGGGGATGTAGCTTTGTGGTAAAGCTACATGGGTTCAATCTCCAGTACCAAAAAAAAAAAAAAAAAAAAAAAAAAAAAGTGGGACCTTTAAGAGGTGACCAAGTCAATAAGTCTCCACCCTCATGAATGGATTAATGCTGTTTATCACAGGAGTTTGTTACTATGGGAGAGTCTTCCTTATACAAGGACAGGTTCAGCCCCTCTATCTCCTTCTCTCTCTCTTTCTCTCCCTCTCTCACCCCATCCCTCCCTGCCCCCTCTTTCTCTATGTGTGTGTTTCTGTGTTTCTCCCTCCTTCCCTATCTCCCTTCCCATCTTATCTCCCTTCCATGTGGGGTGATGCAGCAAGTAGGCCCCCACTAGATGCTGACACATTGATCTTGATCCCAGCTTCTTGAACTGTAAGGAAATAAATTTCTGTTATTATTAAATAATGCAGTCTCTGGTATTTTGTTATAGCAACACAAAATGGACTAAAATGTGGTAGTTTCTCCTTCTAAAAATTGCTCAGTGTTATGAATATTCTCTCATTTTAAAAGGCTGCATAGAATTCCATTGTATGAATGTGTCATAATTTATCTGATTTCCTATTGGTTTACACTTAGAGATTATTTCTAATTTCTTGCTGTGACAAATAGTGATGTAATGAACATTTTTATTTATTTATTTTTATGTGGTGCTGAGGATCGAACCCAGAGCCTTGAACATGCTAGGTGAGCACTCTACCACTGAGCCACAGCCACAGCCCATAATGAACATTTTTAATATACATTTGCACAAATAGGAGATGTGTTTAGGATAAATTTCTAAAAATGCAACAGGTGGGGCAAAGGACATGTGCATTTTGAATTTTGATAGCAATCTTCATACTTTCCTCCAAAGGGAGAGACCAGCCTTCCACTGACCATACCTGTTTTTCCAACAACCTATTATTCCTACAATACCTTTTATTTTTGTGCTATTAGGGATTGAACCAGGGCCCCCACATACTAGGCAAGTGTTCTACCCCTGAGCTATATCCTCAGCCCTTTTTGTTTTATTTTGAAATAGGGTTTTGTTAAGTTGCTGAGGCTGGCCTCAAATTTGCAATCTTCCTGCCTCAGCCTCCTGAGTTGCTAGCATTAGAGGCTTGAGCCATAGAGCCAACCATAAATTGTTCTTGAAGGAGTTATCTTGATCACTTAATTAGCTAACAATTGAAGAAGATCTTCCTATAAAACTTCTCTGTAGCCAGGCCACAGGATTGCCTCAGGAAAGGAAGACATCAGTTAGCAAGGGGCTCTGACATTTTAAGAAATGAACCTCTCTTGGATACTATCTAAGGCCTGTGGCCTGATACTGAATTGGCTCTATAGGGAACAGTGCCAATGGCAAGGTGCCAATGTGGTAGTATTTGCTCTGCTGAAATGGTGTTCTGAAGTACAGTGAATTAATTACAGAACTTTGGGGAATTTATTCTAGATTATAAATCTGCAAACATTTCTATGCTCCTTCAAGACCAGTATTGTATTTAGATTATTTTAAGATAGCAATTGTGTGTGTGTGTGTGTGTGTGTGTGTGTGTGTGTGTGTTAGTGGGGATCAAACACACATGCTAGGCAAGTACTCTATCACTGAGATACAAGATACATCCCTAGCCCTTTTATTAAATTTTATTTTGAAACAGGATCTTGCTAAGTTTCCTAGGCTGACCTTGAGTTTGTGATCCTCCTGCCTCAGCCTCCTGAGTAGGTGGGATTATAGGCATGAACCATGGTGCTGGGCTATCAAGACAGTGATTTTTTTTTTAACACAACATTAGACCTGCCGCTCTTTTGTAACCTCAATAAAATTCTTTCTCCAAAAATAAATATGAAGCCAAATGTGGTGGTACACAGCTGTGTGGTGGTGCACACCTGGCTTTATATTCAGGTGGTGCAAGAGGATGGCAAGTTTTAGGCCAGCCTCAGCCAATTAGTGGGACCCTATCTCAAAATAAAAAAATTAAAATGGCTGAAGATGCAGGTCATTGGTAGAGTGCTTGATAGTATGTGGGAGGCCCTGGGTTCAATCTCCAGCATTCCCCAAAAAAGAATATGAAGTTACTTTGTCTATTGGGTCATTTTTATGTCTCAAAGACTTGCCCCTTCAAATGTAATGGTATGAAATTACGCTAGGCCTGCTCTGAGAGGTTGCATGACCCAGGTAATCAAAGTTATCTGACTTAAAACAATGCGAAAAGTAATGTAGGTTATACCTGTATATGTAAATTTTTAGTTGAGTATAGTGAGGGTGTCACTGGAGCCCAGGTGTCTGGTATGAATCCCATGTTTTGTCACTTCCTAGCTGTAACAATTAAAATGATGTTAATATTTCTGGGTCTCATCTATAAAACAGGGATAATACTAATGTTTTTCTTATAGAATTTTTGGGAGGATTAAACAAATTAATTGGAATAGAGCATTCTATTACAATACTTGACACATAGTATACTGTCAACAAACATAAACAATGATTATGTTTGCATGAGCCAGCATTTTTTTTCTTTTTTTGGTGGAATGTTTCCACTGCCATAATGCAAGCTGATGCCCTAGTAGATGGTGGGGTGCGTAACAGTGTAAGGTGGCTCCCTCCAGCAAAACCTATGAAAACCCCTAGGTGCTATCCCCAAAAAACAAAAAGCAATATTTGTGCGTACAAGAATACAGAGATACAATTAATAATAATGAATAAATCTCCATAAAGACACGTGGGGACTCAGAGAAATCATCTTTGTTGTGGAGACTCCACTGTAACTTTTAAAAAATATTTTTCTTTGTTGTTGATGGACCTTTATTTTACTTATTCATTTATATGTGGTGCTGAGAATCAAATCTAGTGCCTCACACATGCTAGACAAGCTCTCTACCACTGAGCCACAGCCCAAGCCCAGCCAGCCACTATAACTTTTTATTCCAGAAATTTGCTGGTGGAGATTATTTACTCTACCTAAATACTGAACAGGTTAGTTGGAGGAGTAGGGCTAGGAATCTGGAAGCTGAAGGGAACTGACTTGAAGCAAGATGTATAAACAAACAAAGGTCAAAGCCCTGGGGTTGTCTGAACAAGAGGGAGCAGAAGGAAAGTGAAGTTTGTGTAAGGTTTCTAGGCTCTTCTCCCTTTAGAATGTAAGCAACTTGAGAGAAAGGGACTCATATATTAATCATCTCTCTAGCTTTTAGAGGCTGGAGTTGACTCAGTAAGTATTTGTTGATGAATTTGATGGGATTAAAATTAAATAAGCCAGGAATGTTGTCAAGGATTTCAAAACAAGCATGAAAGAACAGGCAGAGTGGTTTCCTATGGGGAGTCTGGGAACAGTTGAGGGCAAGCTGAGACAGATGGATGCATGAGATTGGCAAAACCCAATAGAAAAAGACAAAACATTGCAGAAAATTTGGAAAAACTACCACTAATCTTATCTCAGTACTAACAACTACTGTTATTTTTGTTTATTCCCTTGGAATGGCTGTCCATAATGTACATTATTTTTTATTCATTAATTCATTTAACAAATGTTTACTGGGCACTTGTGCCAAGCATCTTCTGCACATGGTCCAATCACAGTTGCAATCATAATTCGCATACCATTTTGAAGCCTGCTATTCCACTTTCAGTAGCTTAAGCCAGCATTTTCTTCAGTGTGTTTTGCAGAGTGCAAATTGCACCATGACAAAAAGGTTCCATGATCAAAGATACTTGGGAACACCATAGTTTAGAATCTTTCTCATGGCAGTTCACATCTCATTTTTTTTTCTTGCTTGCTCTTTCTCTATCTGATGTCTAAACCCTGGACAACCCCAGGGCTCATCCTGGGCTCTCTTCTGAATTTGCACTCGCTCCCCAGATGAACTCATGCAGCCTCAAGGTTTAAACCATCCCAGTTATTGTGTGATACTTTGGGACATGTATTATACTAACCACATTATTTTATCTAGTTTAATGCAATCACCTCTGAAGACTTTGTTACTTCTGTTATGGAGAAACGGAAGCTCAGAGAAACAAATTAACTTGCCAAAGATCACACAGCTAGTGAGGGGCAGGACCAGGATTTGATTACAAAACAAAACACTTCTGGATGCTGTGTTGGGGACTGATGGGAGTGAAGCAAGAAGGAAGGCAGGAGACTAGTGCAACAATTCAGACAGTGGGATGGTGTAATGTGGGCTAGGGTTTCAATCACAGAGGATAGGAGAAGTGGGATGCCTTTGGTTATTTTGAATATTGAACCAACTGAATGATAGGATGAGGAGTTGGGAGTGGGAAATGAGCTAAAGGGAGGATTCAAGAATGATTCCTAATTTTGAAATTCAGAAGGTACATGGATGGGGGGGCTATTTATTAGGATGGAGATTATACAGAAAGAGCAGGTTTGAGAGGGACAGGGGAATTGGAGGTTATGCTTCTATATGTGCAACCTGAGTGGCGTACTGTACATCCAAGTTATTATGACAGGTAAACTGTTGGATACATAGATCAGTAGCTCAGGGCAGTGGTTAGGGCTGAAGAGAGATTTGGGAGTCACTTCCAAGACCCGTTCATATAGCCTTTTCTTTTTTTTTTTTTTTTTTTTTGGTACCAGAGATTGAACTCAGAGGCACTTGACCACTGGGCCACATCCCCAGCCCTTTTTTTGTTTTTTATTAGAGACAGGGTCTCACTGAGTTGCTAAGTGCCTCGCCATTGCTGAGGCTGGCTTTGAACTCGCGATCCTCCTGCCTCAGCCTCCCAAAGTGCTGGGATTACAGGCGTGCACCACCGCGCCCGCATATAGCCTTTTCTTTATTCTGTTTTCCTAGAACAGATTCCAAGAGCAGGATTACTGAGTAAAATGGCATGAGAATTTAAAATTCTTTCGTGCATATTGCCAGATTTTATTTTCAAGGGGCGCTATTTATTCAGAGTGTTAGCAGCCAGTAACCATGCATAGATTTGGTACTCTTTCCAGCCTAACATATTGTAATTTCTCCCACCTCCCCTTAATTTTTGCTACTTTAATTGGCAAAAAAATGGTCATTCAGTTTTTAAATTGGATATGTCTTTGCTCATTAGGGAGAGTAGACATTTTTTCCATATGTTTGCCTCCTGATAGTATTTCTTCTTGTCTATTTGTGCCTTTGCTCATTTTTTTTTCTATTGCATAAGAGTATTCTTATCACAGCTATGAAGAAATAGGCCGATGACTCTTGGCCTTGCTTTGATGTGTCCTGCAGAGCAGGGGTGGATAAGGGTTAACATTGTTGTCCATTCTCTTCTTGGAAATTTGCAAGTCTTCTCTGAGTTTCTTTAACACCCTGCTCTTGTGGTTGACTGCCTGCCTCAGGATGCCCCTTCCCTGTCTCTTTTATGAGGAGATGCCCTTTCCTGCATCCTACTCTGAAATTTGGAATAACTCAGAATTGTATTCTGGGTCTTTCAAAAAGTATCTAATTGTTGGCTGGGGGTATAGCTCAGTGGTGAAGTGCTTGCCTAGCAGGCATGAGGCCCGAGGTTCAATCCCCAGCAGTACACAAAACAAAAATAAAAAATGAAAACTCTCTGTCATATATATGCCCAAAAGTGCTTAAAGCCATCTATAAAACTAATAATGAGTGAACAACAGAAAGACCACCATACAGGTCAGAAAATATAACTTTAGCCAGGGGCACTGACATATACCTATAATCCCAGTGGGCCCGGTTGGGGGCTGAGGTAAGAGGATCACAAGTTCAAAACCAGCCTCAGCAAATTAGTGAGGCTCTAAGCATCTTAGTGAGGCTCTAAGCAATTTAGAAAAACCCTGTCTCAAAATAAAAAAATTAAAAAGGGCTGGGGATGGGGCTCAGTAGTTAAGCACCCTTTAATTCAGTCCTTGGTATAAAAAAAAAAAAGAAAAAGAAAAACAAACAAACAAAAGAAAATACAACTTTTCTAACACCCCATAAATTTTCCATATGTCATTTTTTATTTTTATTTAAAATTTTTTTTTATTTTTGGTACCAGGGATTGAACCCTAGGGAGCTCAACCACTGAGCCACAACCCTAGCCCTTTTTTATCTTTTATTTTGAGACAGTGTCTTTCTGGGTTACTTAGGACCTTGTTAAATTGCTGAGCCTGACTTTGAACTTGTAATCCTCCTGCCTTAGCCTCCTGAGCCACTGGGATTACAGGTGTGTACCACTTCCACTGACCCACATGTTATTTTTTAATCTATTTTTTGACTGATAAATAAAAACATTAAAGGTGTACATACTAATGGAGTATCATGTAATGTTTTCATATATGTGTACATTGCTCCCATGTGCCTTTATCAATTACAATTTACCCCTCCACTTAGAAATAGTTATTCTCCCTTCCAACAACTCTGTGAACCCTGTTGGAAGGGGGTACATAGGATCAGAGGAACACTAGAATGGTCAACGGAAAGGGAGGGGAGGGAGGGAGTAGGGGGGGTTGGAAAAAAATTGGTGGTTGAATGAGATGGATATCATTATCCTAAATGCATGATTGAAGATCTGAATGGTACTTATATACTTTGTATACAAGCAGTTGTATGTAAAAAGATACTATACTTGTGCATGATGAATAAGTAAATAAATAATAAAAAATTAAAAAAAGAAATAGTTATTCTCTTAATTTTTATGATAATAATTTACTTGCTTTTATTTATAGTTTTATCATCTACGTGTGCATTACTAAACAATCATTTACTTTTGCTTGTTTTTGTTAAGATTATTTTTTGTAGTTGTAGATGGACAGCATGCCCTTATTTTATTTGTTTCATTTTTATGTGGTGCTAAGGATCAAACCCAGTGCCTTCACACATGCTAGGCAAGTGCACTGCAACTGAGCTACAGCTTCAGCCCCAGTTTTGCTTGTTTTTTGAACTTTATTTAAATGAAATCACTGTGCATATTCCTTTGTGTCTTGCTTCTTTTGCTCAGGTTTTTTTTTTTTTTTTTTTGGTACCAGTGATTGAACTCAGGACACTTGACCACTGAGCCACATCCCCAGACCTATTTTTTTAGATATTTTTTTAGTTGGAGATGGACATAATACCTTTATTTTTATTTTTATGTGGTGCTGAGGATTGAACCCAGTGCCTTCCACATGCAAGGTGAGCACTCTACCACTGAGCTACAACCCCAGCCCCCCCAGCCCTATTTTGTATTTTATTTGGAGACAGGGTCTCACTGAGTTGCTTAGCATCTCGCTTTTGCTAAGCCTGGCTTTAAACTGGCAATCCCCTCGCCTCAACTTCCTGAGCCACTGGGATTACAGGTGTGTGCCACCATGCCTGGCTTGCTCAATTTTATATTTGCATGATTCATACATGTTTTTGTGTATGGCTGGGCTTTAATTGTCATTTTTATACAATATTCCACAATTTGTCCATTCTACTCTTTTTTATTGTTTTTGTTTTAAGTTGGGGGTCTTATAATTTTGTCCAGGTTGGCCTCAAACTCCTGAAATCAAGGGATCCTCTTGCCTCAGTGTTTTGAATTCCTGAGACTATAGTTGTGGGCCACTATGCCCAGCCTATCTGTTCTACTCTTTTAAAAAAATTAGTTGTAGATGGACACAATGCCTTTATTTCATTTGTTTATTTTTATGTGGTGCTGAGGATAGAACCCAGTGCCTCACAAGTGCTAAGCAAGTGCTCTGCCACTGAGCCACAACCCCAGCCCCTGTTCTACTCTTGATGGGCTATTGCTGTTTTTCTAATCTGAACTATTATGTACAATGCCTCTTATGAACTTCCTATATGTCTTTTGGTAGCTGTATATACATTTCTCTAGGATATATACCTAG
This sequence comes from Tamias sibiricus, assembly GCA_025594165.1. Taxonomy (NCBI): domain Eukaryota; kingdom Metazoa; phylum Chordata; class Mammalia; order Rodentia; family Sciuridae; genus Tamias; species Tamias sibiricus. The sequence continues at coordinate 64,818,432 of CM046667.1, forward strand.
GAATGGAATTTCCGGATCCTTGAGGATCCATGTTGTGTTAGTCAACATTCTAGCACTGTGAAAAAAATACCTGAGATAAATAATTAAAAGGAGGAAAATTTATTTTGGCTCATAGTTTCAGAGGTTTCAGTTCATGGTCACTGAGCTCCATTGCTTTTGGGCCTGTGGTGAGGCAGAACATCACAGTGGATGCACTGGTAGAAGAGGCCTGTTTACCTCATGGTGGCTGGGAAGCAAAGAAAGAGAGGAAAGGGCTGGTGTTCCAATAGCCCTTTCAAGGGCACACCCCCAATGACCTAACATCTTTCCACTAGGCCCCACCCCCTAAAGGTTGACCACTTTCCAATAGTGCCACCAGCTAGAGACCACACCTTCAATATATGAGCCTTTGGGAGACATTCAAGATCTAAACTATTGCATGTGTCTTCAACTTTAAAGATGAGGACAAATCGGGGGTTTTGTTTTTGTTTTGTTCAAGTGATTAAGCCACTTGATAGCAGTGCACGAGAGTGTCTGTTCTTCTACATCTTCCTCAACAGTAGTAATTATCGGACTTTAAAAATTGCCATTCTGGGGCTGGGGTTGTGGCTCAGTGGTAGAGTGCTTGCCTAGCATGTGTGAGGCACTGGGTTCAATCCTCAGCACCATATAAAAATAAAATAAATTAAATAAAAGTCTATTAATAACTAAAAAAAAATTTAGAAAAATTGACATTCTGGTGGATGAACTACAATCTAGATAACGAACATATTCATCACCCCCCAAAATTTCTTCATGCTATTTCCTCATGGTCCATCCTCCATCACTCCTCATTTCTCTATCAGTAGATGAAGTTAAGCACCGTTTTGTGTTTATTGGACATTTGGATTTCTTCTTTTGTGATGGACTCAAAGTCTCAACAAGTTTGGGCAGTGTCATGAAGTCATTGAATGAGAGAGTTGGAAAGAGGTTGGAAGAGAGGTTGTGAGGGATTGAAGAAGTTAAGATTTCAGTGGTACATGAGTTCTGAGACATAAAATGGTCTACTCGGGGCCCTGCAAGTATGTGAATGGAGCAGAAAAAGTGATCATCAGAGGTGAGGAAGCCAGAGGAATGAGAAACCAGGGATGTGAAATAGATCTTCCACATAAATGATGAAGTGACCTAGATCTTGACAAGGCTAGCAGGTAGAAAGAATGAATGAAGGAGAGTGCTTGAGAGGTGCAGCAGCCATAGTCTGGAAGGCACAGTGGGGAACAAAGAAGAGGCCTGGTCCATCTCCAGACACAGAAGTATTTGGGGAGGTAAACAATTTCTGAGGAGAAGCCTATAGGAGAAGTGGGGTTCCCAAGAAAAAAACAGGTCTCAGTCAAGGAAGGTGTTGAGAGGAGCTTTCTGTATGGGCTGTTGGGGTACTTACCAATCCATAGAATTGGGGTTCCAGTGGGCACTGTTGAAGAGAATGTAGGGGAGGGGTAACAGAGTGGAAGCTTAGAACAGTGTGGAGTAAATGCTGAGCGAAAAGAGATGGCCAGAGGAGTTCATAGCCATGGTGGTGATTCCTAGATAACAGGAAGGTGAGGCCCCTTTGATTCTGGTCCCCAGGAATGGCCCTGCTGGATGGTAAGCTCAGTGAGGCCAGGCATGATATCTACATTGGCCACTGCTCTACGCTCAGCACTTAGTGTTCTGTCTGCTATGTCACAGGAGCTCATTACACATGTGCTGGATGGAAGAATAAAATAAGTAGCTGGAGGTGCATGCAGTACCTGGTCCATTGTAGATGCTTGATAGATACTAGTATGATTTCATTCATGGTATTTTATGATGAATTGATTTATTTGCATATGTGACATGACATGTCCTTGGAAAGGTTTTACTAATGGGTATTAATGAGGCTTGTGAAACACCAAAGCTCAATTAAGGATGCTGGTGTGTGTCCTTAAACTAGTGACTACAATTTTAAGAAAGACATAAACCTAATCAAATGAACTATAGTTGGTTTGAGGTAAGGAATAGGTGAGGTCTATAAAAAAGAAATCAGAAAATAAGAATTTGTATTTAGCAAGCAGTGTTCATGGGAGAGATACCTGTGATGGACACAATTTGTGTTACCTGGGAGTTATGTCAACAAAGAACCTTCTTCAGCTGTAATTTTCTTCAGAGATTGCTTCAGATGATGAAAGACATCTTGCCAAAGGTTATACCCTTAGTGGGGTGGCCCAGATCCAATGATCCACTGAAGCATGGGTATGAAGGCCTGCCTTGTGGCCCAGCATAGGACCACTGACTGGTCATTTCAACTCCAGACCCTGCCATCAAGTGAGAAAAGCTTTGTCACACTTGCATTGTTGCTCTCTTCTCCTTCTGCCTACTTTTCTTTCCTTCCCTTCTCTTCTACAGATGTGGATTCCTAGGGCATTCTCTGGAAAACATTCCACATGGTAAACTTCATCTAGAGTCAGCTTTCTCAGGAACCCAACCTGTGACAACACCTTAATGCAAGGGTCGCACACTTCAAAGGTCTTCAGAAAATGAAGCTGTCTGGGTTAACCCTACTAGGGAGTGGTAGGGAACTAGGTCAACTGGAGAGATTGTGCCCTATCTAAATTTAAAGAAATTGTCAAACAACATCATACTACAGGTGATGTGTTTAGTTCAACCTGTGAGGCTCCATTTCTGACATTTGCTTGATATGTTGTTAATCATGGTACCAGGACCTGCCTTTTACACGTCTCTGGTGAGTTTGATCAGTGTTGGTCAATCCCTAAATGCATCACCAACTCATGGTGCTATGGCTGAAGGAGGTTCTGAGCCTTCCAGGGTAAATTCCAGACCCAGATCTGTTGGGTCATACCCAGGCACTGCCTGGGAGGAGACCACTTACAGCCAGCCTCCTTCTCCAACCTTTATCTTCAATTAATGCCTGTTGTTGTCTGAGAGTAGCCATCACCCCTCTCCCTTCCCATGCTTGCTTTTTAGGCTGTTTGCAGTTCTGTTGTGTCTTCTTAAGAAGAGTAGCCTGGTGGTATCAGGGGACACAAGCTAGCACTGGGGTCTGTAGAGACGAGGCTGCAGGCTGCAAGGGCCTCAGCATTAGAGCCCATACTTGCTTAGAACAGACAACAAATTCCCTTTTAGTTTGGAGTTGACCCTCACATTTGGCTGTCACCATCTGCATTGGTGGGAACATACCCTTTTTGAAGGATGAAAATGATCTAGACCACATATGGTTTGAATATTTTTACTCCTGGCCAGACTCACTCTGCCTTGCTGGGTGCTTTTATGGAGCCAGAGAACAAAGAGGAAATATGTTTGCTAAGGCCACATCCTCCCGTCAGGAGCATAGTGATGGCTGCCCACTTCCCTAGAGCTTCACCACATTTGCAGCCCCTTGTTGGCTTTATGAGAGGCCAAACTTGAATCCTTGAGATGAAATCCATGAACACAGATTACCTGCCTTTTGTTGTTGTTGTTATTGGGGATGGAACCTGGGACCTCACACATGCCAGGCAAATACTATCACTGAACTACATCTTCATCCCAGATGTCTTAAGGCTATGGTTTGGTGGGCTGGAATTCTGCAAAATACCATGTGACATGTTTTTGTTCGGGGCTTTCAAGGGTTTGTGAGCATCAAATTCAATCTGCCTGGGCCCCACATGAAACCAGGGGGGAAGATCAAAACTTCCAGCTTCACTTGCTTTTAGTTGACTTAAAAAAATCAATACTTTTGGAGATCACATAGCTGAGCAATATATTATTAGTCTCTATCTTTGCTGTAGTTGACAATCTGACATGTGGATCATATTGATGACAGTTTCCTAGTTTACTTTTCAGGGATCTGGAGGCTGCTTTTGTTGAAACGACTGATTCTTCACTTGTATATGGGTGTTAAATGGGTGAAATTTTGGTTTCAGAGGGTGTTTTCTCTCTTCGTACTTTATACTCATGAATGAAGTGTTTCTGTTTTGCCAAACTTATTACTTCAGTGATTGGCGTACTGTGCAGTAGGCAAAATGGGTCTGGTTGGGTAACATATACCTTTGTGGTCAGAAAAACATGTTCACGAATCAGGTTTAGGGGCTGAATAAAGGCATCATTGCTTCAATGAAAACCAGAGGGGGAAACAGAAAGTGACTTAACAGAAAAAGTTTATTTTAGGAAGACACAAACAGCTCTAGCTATATAGAGAATACAGTTCAATTGCTGGTAGCAAGCCAATAAGGAATGCTTAAAAAAAAAAAAAAAAAGAAAAAGAAAAAGATAGACAAGAAAAACCCTTTGTAATACCACCCCACAGAGGGCTCCCTTCCATTTTGTGTTGGAATCCTATCAAGACTGGGATTGTGGTCTGAGTTTCTTCTTCTTCTTGAAATTCTGATCCAGGGACACATTCTTGTCACTGGGGGAATAACCTTACCTTTTCCTTCCAGTTTAGGATACTGGTCTGTAAATTCCTGTCTCCCTTGTTTGTCTTAAGTGCATTGCTGGCACTTAGTAAGCACTGAATGTAAGTGCTAACTTAACAAAATTCTGCATCCTGGCTCTGTACAATAGGACTGGCTAATCCTCAGTCCTCACTTTGCTTTTGGCAGGGGGATTCCTTTTAGGTCCAAGGCACAAACCTGGTTTCCCTTTCTAATTCTGGAAATCTTGAACAGAACACAGAAAGGGACTGTCATGGGTGCTTTAAGATAGGGAAATCCTGAAAGTTACTTGTGTCTTTGATTTTTTTAAAAAATTTAGATTTCAGTAAGGTGGATAGATCCCTGGGCTCAAGTAACAGAAATCAAACTAATGGCCCTAAGAAGCAAATTTGCTGAGTTAGGAAAAGCTGCAACCTGAAGGCTATTTGCAAGTGACTAAGTCTACATTCAATTTAAGTCCTGGTTTTCTGCACTGACCTGTCCAGAAGTGTCACAGAAGTTTCTTCAAATAGCTCCCTGGGGAGGAGCCAACAAAAGTCAATGGAAAGATCTCAAAAGACAAGATAGGGGAGATACTTCAGGAGCCCCACCATCCTATTCTCCTTAATAAGTCCCAGCAGCACTGGCCCTGGACCAGAAGACCAATGAGGCAGCTAGGTGGTGTGCATGTGTGCATGTGTGATTCATTAGTGAAAGTGGCCCTCACAGTTCAGGTAGAGAAACCACACTTACATACACAGGCATACACATTCTCATCCACACCTATGTCCCAATGTTGCTACAAGTGAATCTGAGCTTCAGATTCCCAACTAGTATGAGGTGTGGAGACAGGAGCAAGGTGGAGAAATGTGAAGGAATTTTGAGAACCATTTTAGAGGTTCACAAAACAGGAGGTGGTGGGCTGAGTATCTGCTGCTTGTGGCATTGCATGGGGCATCCTAAGGAGCTCATCCCAGGGGCTGGCGGCCTTGGACATGGAAAAACTGTGGGCACAGAATACCTTCTGCACCTCATTCTCATTGGCTTTCTTGCCAGTGCTGAGTGCTCTGTCTAGTGCTAGGTCCAAACCATTTTTAGGAAATAAACACATGGAAATTCTGAGTTTTAAAACCAGCCTTTGGAACCAGGAAAACTGGTGATTTCTCTAGGAAACCATAGACTGGATTGGAATTTATGGCCTGGACAACTAGACTTTCCAAAGATAATCCTAAACTTGTGATTGCAGTAGGGGTCAGGAGAGGGTGGCCCAAGGCGTGGGGAGCAATGATAGGATTTAAGAAATAAAAAAAACTCGGAAATTCATTCTTTCCTACCACCCCACTTCCAACTTGGTGAGACAGAGGAACACTGAAAAACAAGGAACAAGAACAGATTCGGAGAAAAGAATGAGTGTTTCTATACTGAGGTAGTGAGTAATGAAAGCGATTCAATGAGGGACATCCAATGTAATGGTTGGCACATGCAGCCCCTCTCTCTCTGCCCATGTGCAGTCAGACTGTTCTGATGATGCAGGAGATATGAGGGCAGTGAGCCACATTATCTGATACACAACCCACTTATCACGTGGGACAGGTCACAGAAATACCTGTTCTAGATAGTGATGATGATGACAAGCAGGCCAAGTCCAGCCTGAGGTTTTGTATGGCCCATAAGCTAAGACTTGTTTTTACTTTTCCAAGGGTTGTAAAACAAATGAAGGAACAAACAGTAACAGCAAAGAAAAATGTGTTAGAGACTGTATGTGGTCCAAAAGACCTACAACAGTTACTGTCTGGCCCTTTGCAGAAGAAGTTTGTCAGTCCCTGGTCTAGACAATGGTGGAAATCCTACCAATCTCTGGTAAGAGACCTCTGAGTATACCTGAAAAGGGAAACCAGAGGAGGTCCAGAAGGAACAGAGGGATGATAAAAATAACTGGAAACACCATTCAATATGACTGGCACAACCCTCAAAGTTCACTGCCTGCAAGTCCACAGAATAGTAAGGTATGCATGACTTCTATAGAAGGAAGTCCAAGGATAGCCAAAGAGAGAGCCACACCTAGGAACATTAGGCAAAGAATATTCTGGAAAAGACACTGCATGTAGAGCTCAGTACTGATTAGGGAATTCTATTATTTTTTGATAAGATAGAGATGGGGTTTGAGCCCAGGGATTGACAAAATATCAAGCAACGTGAAGTTTCTTTTTTCTTTTTTCTTTTTTTTTATTGGTACCGGGATTGAACTAAGGGCACTTGACCACTGGGCCACATCCCCAGTCCCTTTTTTTGTATTTTATTAGAGACAGGGTCTCACTGAGTTTCTAAGAGCCTTGCCATTGCTGAGGCTGGCTTTGAACTCGTGATCCTCCTGCCTCAGCCTCCCAAGTGCTGGGATTATAGGCCTGCGTCACCATGCCCAGCTCCAAGTGAAGTTTCTAGAACACAGCTGAGTAATGCATGGACATCTAACAATCTGAAAATTTCTCATAAAGATTAAGGGAAGGCTAAAGTAGATTCTAGGAAAGCTAATATTGGTTTGTCCTACTTAAATAAACACCAAATACAAAAGTTCATACTAAAAAAATAGAGACATTAAGGGACAAGAGGAGTCTTGGTTTTTCAAAAGGAATCCCCAGAAGATTCCCTTATATAGGAAGCTTCCCTACTAAAAATGAAATTTGATCTATAAAAACCCATGTCACACAAATTTTAGATACAACATAAATTATACAAAGTAGGGCACAGATACTGAATATGGAGAGAACAAAAGTTTCTGAGCTAAAAATCAGATTTATCTTTGGGTTCATGAACTAAAAACTCTTGAGCATTTTTTTTCTTAAATCATACATATATTTGTTTGTTGAAATACCTGGGAAATTCACAAGTCATAATAGTAGAAGAAAACTGTGGGTATTCTGTAAGAGTAGTGCTTTAAGTGACAAAACATTCAGCCCAGAGTCAGGAAACCTGGAATTGAGGTTGGGCCCTGCCTCTGGCCCACTGTGTGACCTTAGGTAAGCTATGTGACCATTTTGGTCTCAGTTTCCTCATCTATGGAATGAGAGAGGTTGGTCCCTTTCAACTCTAACATTCTGTGACTATAGATAAATATAGAAATAAGATAAATACAACAATCTCATAATAAGAAATATTCCCCAAAGTAAGTTTTGGAGTCAGTAGAAAAAAGTAGCAATGAAATATAATAAAAGGAATAAAAACTTAACTACTAGCCAGAGTAAATATATATCATTGAAAAATTAATGAAAAGGTTTGCAATTTGCAATTGATCAGGAGAGATCAGAACATACATATTGATATTTCTTCACCATCACACATACAGAGAGGAAGGAATGAGTTTGAGGTGACTGGTACAATGAGCACAATGCTGCATTTGCATGCATAACATTTTATAAAATTGGACATAAAAAAGCTCAAGACCACATAAGGAATAAATTTCTATAAAGTTTGGCATTACAAAGAGGCTGAAAATGGTTAACTGTTTGCTCCGGTTCATATTTTGTTTTGGAGTTCATTGCTATCAAATTCCATATTTAGGCAAAATCTTAAATATACTTCTGCCAGATCCCTCTTGGAGAATAGCCACCATTGTAAAGACTGTTGTTTAAGGATTGGCAATACCAAATAAGTGTAACACTTTTCCTTTTTTTTTTTTTAATTCGTGAATTAATCTTTTTTAACCCAAACCGGGTCAGATGTTCTGGTTAAATCAAATCAAAGGTTTTATAGGCTAAGTAGTTGATTCAATCTGGTATTTTATTTTTTTGTGGTAGTACAGGTTGAGCTTAAGGGCACTTACCACCCAGCCTATTTTTGTTTTGAGACAGAGTCTTGCTAGGTTGAAAAGGTTGGCCTGGAACTTGAGATCCTCCTGCCTCAGCCTTCAAGTCATTGGGATTATAGACATGTATCACCACACCTGGATCTATCTGATAATTTATTTTTTTTTATTTATTTATTTTTTTTTGGTACCAGGGATTGAACTCAGGGGCACTCAACCACTGGGCCACATCCCCAGCCCTTTTTTGTATTTTATTAGAGACAGGGTCTCACTGAGTTACTAAGTGCCTTGCCATTGCTGAGGCTGGCTTTGAACTCGTGATCCTCCTGCCTCAGCCTCCCAAAGTGCTGGGATTACAGGAGTGCGCCACCACGCCCGGCTCTGATAATTTTTTTTTTTTTAAAATATTTTTTAGTTGTTGATGGACCTTCATTTTATTTATTTATATGTGGTGCTGAGAATCAAACCTACTGCCTCACACATGCTAGGCAAGTACTCTACCATAGAGCCACAATCCTGACCCTCAATCAGATAATTTCTTTTAAAAAAATATTTATTTTATTTGCTTTAGTTGTACACAATTCGTTTATTTGTATGTGGTGCTGAAGATCAAACCCGGGCTGTGCATGTTCTAGGCAAGCGCTCTACCACTGAGCCACAACCCCAGCCCAGATAATTTCTTAACACTGAACAAATGTATGCCTGACTAAGACAATGATATACATCTTTTGGTCAGTGACTGATCACTGTAATGTCAGCCAAAACAACAGGAAAGGTTGGGATTAGTTGAAGAGTTGTGGCTGTAGTGATTCAGGGCCTTGAAAGAGTTACATCACTGGACCCTCCCCACTCTCTCTCTTTCTCTCTCTTTCTCTCCCCCATGGATACTGCTGTTGCCAGTCCGGGAACCATACTTTGAGGATCACTGGCCTAGATTTTGGGCTTTACTGAACAAAAGTATATACCTATCTTACATAATCTATTGCTCATGCAAATTTCTTTTTGCTAAATGTATTAAAAATGTCATGCCCCTAATATGTGTTCATAATCATTTACTGATGTACTCCTCTGTAAACCTATTTCAAAATATTCCAAAACTTTGCTTATTTAATCATTGTTTAAATCATTATACTGTTGTCTGCCCTTTGACAAAGGCACTTCTTTGTACTTCTTTCCCACTCTCCCATCCTTTCAAATCTCGAATATCTTTGTCACTTATAGCTGAAATACATGCAAAGGCTTTGAAGGGACTGGGTGCTCTGAAGTAAATATGGTCTCATTCTCACACCAAGCTGAAGTGATAGCACATAACAGAGATAAAATGGGGGGAGGGAGAGCAGAGGCCTGTGTTTAATAAAGTTGTACCTCCAATAATTATCACTACCAATACTGGACAATTGACATTGATGGACATGGGTTGGACAGTTTCATCTTTCACAAACCGACACATTTCCACAAACTCTTCAAATCTTTATGTTCTTTTACTCAAATGATAAGTAGTATTAACTCTGTTATATAAACATGTTAATGTACAATATGAATGATCTAGGCCTTCTCAGTGGCTTTTAGTAGCCACTTTGAGAATCCCTTGGTAGTAACCATACTGAACAGCACTGGGTATCTGGATAATCTGATTGACCATCAGCTACTAACTATAATTATTCCAGGAGATAAAGTTATTTTCTATACTCTGGAGTTAGCCATCAGGGAATCTGGCCTTTCCATGGTGAAAAATACACTTTAACAATTAGTTAATGCCTAACATTCTGTAAATAGAACTCTTCATTCCTTTGGCTTAAGGCTTTCCCCTGTTAAAATGCAAGCAACCCTCAAAAGAGGTAGCATTAAGCCTTATTTATAATCTCAAAGTAAATGAATTTATCCCTTTCCTGAGAGCATGTTTTCTTAGAGAGGGGAGAACAAAGCAAGAGGCACTAAGGAGAGTTGGTGTTGGGAGAAGGGAGCAGAAAGAGACTGAGGATGGCAGGGGCAGACCTTCAGTTTATTCACTATTTTTCTGAAGGGATGTCCCTACTGAAATGGGTGCTAACTTGTCACATGGAGTAGGTAGGTTACTTGGAAATCAACTGTGTTTCTTGATAACTCTGAAGATTCTGTGATGCGTAGGCATACAAAGGCTTCTAGCAGTGAATGAAAGAACAGATACCAATAAAACATTTGGTGCAACAACAGATAGGAAGTTACCCTCCCAAATCGGAAGAACAATACTTGGAAGAAGATAAACTGATATCACTTTGCAGAGTACAAATCACATGGCCGGAACGAGGGTAAGGCACTTGCATGGCCCTGAGAGCAGGCAGGTGCCTCCTTGGCACTTCGCTCACCTCACCCTAGTCCTGGCCCTGGCAAATCATATTAAAGTGAAAGCTCACCATTGTGTCACAGACTTGGTGAACATGGAAGGCTGAACCAGCAAGGAACAACACTGAGCATGAACTTTTTTTTTTTTTTTTTCCTGACTAGTTTTGGGATGAGAAAGAGGACAGGTTCATGGGCAAATCTGCTCAGAGAGATAGGTACAATTGGATCTGTGTTGTCTAGATAGTTAAAGTGGATGTCAGACAAAATGTTTTTTTTTTTTTTAGGACAGCTTTGGAGACTCTGTTGTCATTATTCATTCATGGTAATTTCTCCAGATCATTATCAGCTGGTCAATTTGTGGTCATTAAGTCAATGTGAACTATTGGTTGCCTGTAGCCTTGAGTCCTTTATGGTTGAGCTGTTATCTAGGGCTGCAGTTCATTGGGGTTGGGGGTGAGAGACGAATTGGGGCCAGGTGGGAGGCCCAGGCAGTCCAAGTAGTACGGGCAAAAGAGAGGAGACACCAGTAAAGCCTGTGTTTGAACTAAGAACTTACTAATGTCCACATTAGAACCACAAATATGTAATAAATCCCCACCACATGCAAAGCATTCTGAGATACCAGTTAACTGCCTATTTGGGGATGGCTCCCTCCGCTCATGACAAGATCAAAGGTACCTGCTACTATTGGTTGGAATAGGAGGGTCAAAGTTGGAAACTGACATCCTGGGGCCAGCTTCACTTCCCTCCAACCTCTTCTATATTCCACTTTTGGAAATTATTCTCATAATTATTTATACCAGTCATAGCAGTGGTAGTAGCTTTACTGAGATCCTTCCTGGAAGGGGATTTCTACCTCTTTTTTCCAGCCTCAGCAGAGTAGGTCCAGAAGGTGGCGAACATGGTGGTAAATGCCTGGGTGGGACAGAGAGTCACTGCTATGATAATCAAGGCAGGGCTGGGGGTGTAGCTCAGTGGTCAAGCACTTGCCTTGCAAGCATGTGGTCCTGGGTTTGATCCTCAGCACCACAAAAAAGTGATAAGGGAAGGACAGAGGTTGAGTATTAGGAGCAGAAAAGATGCTTGGTGTTATTAAAATTAATGAATTACAACAGATTTATGGTTTGGTTTTTTGGGACTATATCCACCTTTTGCAAAATATTAAATCAATATTTCCAGTCCTAAATGTTGTCTCTGACCATACAATCTCTTATCCCAAATTTTCTTGTGCTAATGGGGACACCACTGGGCATTTGTGGACCATGGTGATGATGCAAAGATATAAAAAAAAATTCTAGGCATATGGAGTTCTGTAGAGGAAAGCAAGAAATTGTAGAAATTGTAGAACACCAAAGTGTCTGAGCATTTAGCTTTAGAATCTTTTGGGAGTATCTCCATAGGTAGCAAGGCAAGGAGCGAGGCAAAAGCCACTAGAATTCATAAACAAGAAGCTTCCAGAAAAATAAGCAGAAGTAATAAGTCCTACATTATACTCTCATACTTTAGAGTTCAGCTATTCATAAGCTGAACTCATATTCCCAAGGAGCAAGCCCTGGCAGCCTTTTACTTTTGTTAGGCAAAAACACAAACACTCCTTCATTTCCTTCCAGAGCAAAATGTTTCCATCATTTGGAATTCTGAGTCCAGGACAGGTAAGTATGACATTCATGTATAAACTAAGGCCAGGAAGGAATCCATTTTATTTCATTTCTGGCAACCCCCCTGAAACTTCAAACCAGATAGTTCAAATACTTTCAAAAACAACTGGACTTTGACCAGCTGTCTACCATTCTCAGTGGCTTCTTTCTAAATCGGGGGGGTGGGGGAGGGAAATGCTGATTGCAAGGGAGTTGGTGAGCCTGGTTGTTCCCATTAGTCTAGAATTCAGAACTGGACCAACCAGTAGCCTAGGACTAGGGCTTCTATGTGAGAAGCCTGAGTCTTCTCAGCACTCAGAGTGGGTTTTCAGTTGCTCTGTCCAACTGGAGTGGGGGGAGTTGAGCTAAAACTTGCTTCTCATTGGTGAAGAATGTGTCCTATCAAAATTGATATCTGCTTGTCTCTGGAACTCTTGATGCATCCTCCAGGAGGTTGACAAATGAATCTGTAGGGTGGGCATGAAGGAGGAAGGGGTCTGGGAACGCTCTTTGTGAAGCAGGCTACAATTTCATTTGACTTTCTTTTTGCCTCTTGGGACCAGTAGACAATTAAAACTTTCAAACATTGGTCAGTAGGTTTTCTCTGTTCAATGCTTTTCCTATCTTGTCCTCAACTCCCAAAAATTAGGGATATGGAAATCAAATGAAGCACTGCTCTTGTTCTGCTTAGAAAATTGAGCTGACAAGAAGAGTTAGTGCTTGATAGCTTTGGATGGGGGAGGGGTTGCAATCACTGTTTGGAAACTGAAAGTTGGTCAAACAGCAAACTGTAAATGGCAGAAAGTAGCCCTTTTTGCATTATGGGCCATAGCAACTTGCAAGATTGCCTTTAAGATTCTGGGTAGATCCTTTTAATATATAAGTTCTTGGTTTTTGGAATAGAGTTTAAACAAAATCCCACCAACCACAAAGTGCCATCTGAATTGAATGGTATGGGGCAAAATGCACTTATCCTCCTTCAGCCTTTGATGACACTTGTCCTTTAGCTAATTACTTCCTGTACTGAATGTTATATGCAAATGAAATGGGAGTTCTTAGAATGCAGCATGATCTGGGCACAGATCTTGGCTATCCACGTTGACTGACACTTGAAGGACCTCAAGGCACACGTGCGAGTTACCTTGGATAGATCTGAGGGAACAGACAGCTACTTTGTTTGTTGGCCAAGCTTGGTTCATCCAAATCTACCCAGTCAGGATCTTTTCTAGATAATGTTGGGAGGGTGTCCTATAAATTTATTGAAACTCATCACCCTGATCTCCGTGTAGACAATCAAACTGAAAAAGGCATGAAATTTCAGGATAGAGTCACATTCATATTTTGCACCACAAAAGCCATCCAATCAACCCCATGCCGAAATAAGTGCACACTTGCGAAACTCGCTGGAGGAATCACACTGTGGTTGAGGAGGCCTCGCAGTTTTTCTGTATCTCCACACAGGTTTGTCAAAGCATCCTCATGAGAATGAATAATCAGCAATGGCACCCAATGGCCCCACCCCAGGGGGTTGGCAGCCCCTTATCTGCTCTCCCACTGTGGCTGTCAGTGGCAGGATCCAGGGATGGAGCAGCCAGGACATTAATTGAAAAGGTGGCATGAAAAGGGTGGCACAACATTTGCTTCTGAAAATTCCTCCTTAGTTAGTGCACACCACTGGGGGAAAATAAGAAGAAACCCAGTAACCAGTCATGGTGAGGGTGTAAGTATGGAAATGCAAAATGTTTAAAGACAATTCCAGCGCCTTACAACTTCAGTTCTAATTGAAGTAGCCTCTCTTCTGCCAGCCAGAGTGTGAGTTAATGTAAAAGAAATGTAGGCTCTTTTGTGATTTCCATGGTTCCTTTTTATAACCCTTTCTCTTCCCCCTTCTCTACTCAAGTTCAGTAAGTAAACCCTGCTTGTCGAACCCAGGGCTTAGGTACTGGAGTTATCGGTGTTTTCATAGTCTTTGGAAAACTGTGCAATAATTCTCCTAGCCAGTGGGTTAGTGGTCTTCAGCAGTTCAGCTGCTGAGGGGCGGGACCTTGGAGCTGCCTTACTTCCCTTCTTCAGGAGCAAGGCCTTGAAATCATCATTTCTGCCAGCATCTAGGCTGGCAATGCTGCTTGACCCTGCAATGGTGGCAGACTCACTGATTGGAGAATCTGCTGTGTTCTTTACCGGTGAGTGAGAGCTCTGTCTGCTGCTGGCAAAGCCCTCTCCAGGCTCCTTCCAGCCAAGCAGTTTTCTTTTGGACCTAAACAAGAGAAAGCTTGGTCTGAGTGAATTTGGGGAGCAAACATTTACCAAAACTTCATAGTGATGCAACTGAGAATGTGTATATGACAGTCTTGAAAGTGTATTGACTGGCTTTCTCTCCTACCTCTAAGCCCTTAAGTCCCTGATTGGCCCCCACTGCATTCTCCACATGCCTTTCAATGCCCATTGAACCTTGGCCTGTGCCTGCAGGTTCAGTCCTGCCCAGGTTCTGGGACCAAGGACAATTGGAAGTAGTCTAGGCTAGTAGCTCAGTGACTGAATCAGGATAGCCTTGGGACTAATTCTGGTCTGAACTGGTACTCCAGTTCTGGTAACTGGGTATTTTCCTGGTTCCTTGTCACCAAGCCCCCCCCTGCTTTGTGCCCCTGTGCCTCATGTATTCCCCCTTTGCCTAAGTTCCTGCTTTGATATGCTGCCTAAGTGCCCCACATCATCTCTTGTTAGGATTTTGTGGTACAAGAAATTCTGTGAAGGGTTAAATGTCTCTGACTGTAGACAGAGCTGTGAGAGAGCAGATGGAGCCACAATAGGCCAAGCGGTTGCTAGGAGATGAGGGGCCTCTCACTGGGCACCTGGTCCTCTCCTCCCTTCCCCTCCTCCACTTCACCCAAAGATGTCAGTAAATTTGAGATGTGAGGTCCTGGACTGCTCTCACATATGTGGGTACCTGAATGTAGTCTCCAGTTGCAATTGTAATGGCTGCTTAGAGGCAGCAGTTTTTCTTTAAGTAGAAAAAAGGGACTGCAATTGCAATTAGAATGAATGAAAATGATCCAGACCTGTGTATCACAGTAAATAAATCTTCAGTTGTGCGTGAAGTCACAAACACATCATCATCCTCCTCTGAAATCCATTCGGCTGTTTTATCACTGATTAAACTTTTTTCTTCAGTGCTTGGCTCCACAGAACTCCCTAGGCATAAGAACCAGAAGGAATGAATGACTTTGACTACAATAGATAGGACAGATCACATTCATTCTCATATGTTTATTTCATGTGATGTTCAAAGTAACTATGGAAGGGCAACAGGGTGAAGATTTATAATGCCTTGGTTTTGCAGAGAAGGAACATTAAGCTAAGATGCTTAATGATTTGCTCAAAATGGAGTGAGTAGTGAAGATTGCTCTGGGTCACTGTTTTCATGTGCCTTTTTCATGATGACAAGTGATCTAAGCATTCTCTTGTTTTATTTTAATTTTAAAATTTTAAAATAATTTTTTTAGTTGTGGATGAACCCAATACCTTTATTTAATTTATTTATTTTTATGTGGTGCTTCGTACTGAACCCAGTGCCTCATACATGCTAGGCAAGTGCTCTACCCCATCCTAATTTTTATTTATTTGTATATATTTTTCCAGTATTAGGGATGAAACCCAGAGTCTCACACATGCTACACAAGTGCTCTACAACTGGGCTACACCCTTGGCCCCTCTCATTTTTAAATACATCATTTTTTGGCGTGTAATAATTATGTAGAATACAGGGTTTAATTATGGCATATTTATACATGCACATCACGTCATTTTTTCCAGTACTGATCACTGAGCTATATCCACAGCCCTTTTAATTTTTTAAAATTTTGAGACAGGGTCTTGCTAAGTTGCCCAGGCTGGCTCTAAATTTGTGATCCTTCTTCCTTAGTTTCCCAAGTAGTTAGGATTACAGGTGTGCACCATTGCTCCTGGTCATATCACATAATGTGATCAACTGTGATCCCTAGTACCTCCTCTTGCCATGCCTTTCTCTCTTCCTGATCTTTCTTTTACTCTATTTGTCTCCCTTCTATTTTCATGATATCCCTTTTCTCTTTTTCTTTCTAACTTGCACATATGAGAGAAAACGTACAACACTTGTATTTCTAAGTCTAGTTTATTTCACTTAATATAATGCTCTCCATTTTAAAAAATCAAGGTGCTAAGAGCAATCTTAAGCAATGACTCTTATCCAGTGGGTGAGAATGGGACCTGCCCGAATCTCAGCAGGAAACTGTGGAACCTATGGAGTATGAGGAAGCATATTATTTTAAAAAAAATTTTTTTGTGGTACTAGAGATTGAACTCAGAGGTGATCTACCATTGAGCTACATCCTCGTCCCTTTTTATTTTGTTTTATTTTGAGATGGTATCACTAAGTTGCTGAGGTTGGCTATAAACTTGTAATCTTCCTTCCTCAACCTCCTGAATTGCTGGGGATTACAGATATATGCCACCATACCCAGCTTGAGGAAATATATTCTAAAGTAACCTGTGACTTTGATTTATTTGCTTGTTTTAGAAGGTCATGAGATTGTGAGGTTTGGTGTTAAGGATTCAAAAAAGATGAGAAACATGGATGAGCCTTACAGACATTAAATGAAATAAGCCAGTCACAAAAAAGACAACTATTGTATGATTCTACTTCTATGAGATATCAAAAGTAGCCAAATTCATAGATCCACAAATTAGAATGGTGGTTGCAATGGCCTTGGGGGAGGAAGAATAGGAAGATTGTTTAATGGGTAGACTTTTGTTTTTTGCAAGATGAAATGGGTTTTGGAGATGGGTGGCTCAACTATACAAATGCATTCAACCCTAAAGCACTGCAAACTTAAAAATGGTTAGGATGGGTGCTGCAGATATAGCTGAGTGGTAGAGTGCTTGCCTTCTCTGCTTGAGGCTCTGGGTTCAATCCTCAGTTACCACAAAAAATGCTTAAGATGGTAAATGCTATGTGTATTTTACAATTGAAATAAAAAGACAGAAATTAGCCAGGTACAGTGGTGCACGCCTGTAATGCCAGCTACTCAGGAGGCTGAGACAGGAAGGATGGCAAATTTGAAGCCAGCCAGTGCAACTTAGGGAGATCCTGTCTCAAAATAATAAAATAAAAAAAGGACTGGTGATGTAGCTCAGTGGGGAGAGCACTCCTGGGTTCAATTCCTAGTAGTGCAAAAAAAAAAAATGTCAGAAACAAACAAAAAGGATGAGAATCATTAACTAGCTCTTATGGTTCCAAGGAAATGGATGCCCCTCAATGGCACCAAGAAAGGCTGCTGGTGGTAATAGAGTTCATTGTTTCAAAAGCCTGCATGACAGCCATGGCACTTGAACTTGATCTGGGAGTGTACTGAGTCCCCTGCCTGAAATTACGTTTAGTGTGGGTAATGAAAAGTACTGTTTAGTGAGAGAGATTCCTAGGGCAGGGGATGCACGCCTTGTGAGTAGATGGGATCCTGATGTCCTGTGTACTAGGGGCTAGTTTGATTTATTTTCTCAGCACCTGAATCAAGGGTAGACTGGCCCAGAATTGATTTTGGAGATCTTCCCCAGATCAGTCCTGATCCCAAGGATAGTAAGGCTGACTTGCCTATAATTCCTATTCAGAATAACCCAAACCCTCAAAAGGTGTTCCTACTGATTTGGTTAGCCTGGGATGAGGATAAGTATTCTGGGACATCTGCTTCTGCCTTGGGCCCTCCATCATCATCCTCATCCCTCTTGTGATTCAAAGAAAAAGCCCATGGACAATTTACTAACCCAGAGAGCTTGCCTCCTTTTCACTGCCATACTTTGGAGCTGAAGTCATCCTTTTACCAGGCAGGTCATCCCTGATGGGTGGACACTTGGCATCTTCCTGCAGGGTGATGATGGGACTGAGAGGCAGTCTTGGTTCTGCCACATTGGCCTCCATCTGAGCTACTGGAGAGGTGAGAGGCAGGTACAGCACACTGGGCTTTTTTGGTACAGGAGGTGGAATCTTGCCTGTCTTTCTCTCAGCTTCTTCCTGGCTCTGGAGGCTAATTCTTTCAGGCAGGGCTCTCACCTTGAGGCCTTCGTCCTCCATACATCCCTGGGGAGGTTGCTGTGTTCCTGAGAAGAAAACACCAGAGGAACTGGCAAAAGGAGTGAAAATAAGAGATGAGGGTGCTATTGACTCCCCTGGGCTCTCAGGGAAGCTGGAGGGCTTTGGTTTCCGCATCACTGTGTAGCTGTCTTGGGAGAGTGGCCTCACATGTTGAATGGCATTCTTGGGGGTCACAGGTGAGGTTAGTGGGTATTCCTCTGGGACAGATGGTGGTTTATTGGTCAAGCTTGGAGGCCTTCGGGCCAGTGGAGGCTTCTCAGCTACAGGAGGTTTCACCTTTCTTTCTGGCAAGGTGAAAACCTCTGCTGTGGGTTCCCCAGCATAGTCTGGGCTCTCAATGTCATCTTCTGGCTCAGACTTGCTGACTGACCTCAGGCGAACAGAACGCAAGTCAGACTGAGTAACCATGGGCATAATTGGCTTGTTGGGACTAGTTTTCTGTGCCAGCTTGGCCCCAAAATTGGTATCTGAGTGATGACGGCTCACCTTGGTTTTGCTTCGGATGGAGATACTCATCCCAGACAGATCTAGATTGGCTGAAGAGGTCAATGGTAGGTCAAATGATAGCCGTGACTTGGAAATTTTCTCCATTGGAGATGTTGGGGGTAGTGATGACTTTCTTTCAGGTACCACTGGACGTACCCGGACACTACTGCTTGAAGTGGGTAAGTGGCCCAGGGTCAAGGACATGGAGACAGTGGGTGTTGGTGTCTCTGACTGGCTGGAGTATCCACTGGAAGGTGACATCAGTCCAGTGGGCCTTCCTGGGGAGGATATCTCTCTGGCCTCCACTTCGATGGAGAGTTGGGAAGGTGTTGTGGCTCTGGAGGTGGAGGGAGAGGCAAGAGATTCTGAGCTACCTTGAACTTGGGTACACTCAATTACTGTGGTGCCAGTGGCAGTGCTGGAGCTAGACAAGGATTGGTAGATGTCACCAGACTTCCAGTCAGTAAGATACCAGTGGTGTGAGAATTGTGTACCTTCTGGATCTTTGAGGGTTGGCACAGCTGGGTGACCCTGAGCATCTGGGTGAGACGGGTTATGTCCTTTGTGTTCCAAAGAGAGGCAAAGGCTTCTGGGCCTCTGGTCCTTGGGCAGTGCTAATCCACCTTCTGGCAAGAGGACTGGCTCATCTTTGACCAGTGAGACACTGCGTGTCGGTGGGGAAGGCTTCTTTTTGGCCTTCTTGAGCGAGATACTCTTGGATCTCTGCCTTCTGTGATGGGCCTCCTGCTCAGCACTAAGGGATACAATGTTGTCAGCACTGTTACTGCCCTCAGAGCTTGTTCTGGCATAAGGCAGGGCACAGGCCTCACTGGCCTTCTGTTCTTCTTCATAGCCTACATCTGTGATGCCTGAGTCTGTGGGCACAGATAATGACCGCTCCCGAAATCTGCTGGTCCCTCCTGGGCCTGTCTCGAGCCTTGAGGTACCACCAATCAGAAGGCCAATCTTAGGGGGTCTTTCTGGCACTTGCCTTCGTTGAGTAGGGTGCTCAGAGTAGCTGGTTAACCCACTGCATCCTGCTGGGTTATCACGGGCGACAAAGAGGGAAGCTGCCTCCTTAGGAACCAGAGGTGGAAGTGTATTCAGAGAGACCCAAGAATTCCCCGAGGAAGGATTTCTTCCATTTTCATTGACTTGACTGCTCTGGCTGGTGGCACTAGGAGTTACGTAGGTAAGAGCATCTCCCTTCCAGGAATCAGAGAACGTTGATTCTGTTGGTCCATTGCAAGAACTGGGGACACTATAGACCATTCCCATGCTCTCCATGCCAGGAGGGTCTGGGCCACTATGTACCTGGTGAGGGTCTTCAGGCTCACTAGATGGATTTCTCAGTCCTGGAGAGGTGAGATTTGGGAACCAAGCTTCCTGCCCAACAGCAACTCTTCCATGAACACTTTGTGGAGCTGAGTGGCCGGGCCTGGTGTCTGAGGTGATAGATCGAGCCACACTGCCTGCTGGGCTGTTGCTGTGACCTGGAGTAGGAAAGCACAGAACATTAGTGGAGTAGCAAGGGATCCCCCAAAAGCTGTTTTGAAACAGGAGTACTTTTTGCCAAGAAGCATTTGCCACCAGCTTGCTCACAATTCCTTGGTTCTTCCTTTTCATAGATGAGGATGCTGTGGAATTTGGGTTCTTGCCCATGGACACAAGTGAGTCAGGGTGCCCCTGAATCATCCAGATGGCTGCCAAAGATTTTCCAGCTTTGATGATTCCCTTTAGAGGGGAAGAATCCCATTGGATCACCTTCGATTTTTCCCATACTTCCTCCCCAGGCTCATGAAACCATCACAGCCTGTCAATCCTGAGATGAGAGCAAAGACTTCCAAATTGACTAAGGACAGCACTGTATAACTTGCAGCTCTAGCAGCAAGTGTGGAATATGCCAGAGGTGGAATGCCAAGAGCCTGGCTGCATTTTTTGCACCTGTTGTTTTTTACCTTTGCAACACAAAAGATTCAGGATAACCTACAGATGTGAGGAAACTGCTCAGGTGTTACAAATCTCCAGAGGTTTTCTCATATACACAATTATGACTTTTGTATCATCATTATTATTACTTCTGCTAGAATTTATACAAATAGCCACCATTTGTTGAAAGTTGACTATATACCAGGTACATGTTAGGCAGATTACAGAAAAAGGTCTAATTCTCACAATGACTCAGCTGGGTCAGTATAATTATCCCCAATTTACAGATGAAGAAGCTGAGGCTCAGAGTGGTTATGTAACTTGGGCAAGGCCTCATAGTTAGTAAGTAATCACATCCATCTCTCTGGTGTGTGTGTTTTATTTTATTTTATTTTTGTGTTTCTGGGGATGGAACTGAGGGCCTTGCACATGCTAGGTGAGTGTTCTACCACGGACACATCCCCAATCTGGGTCTGTGCTCTTGGGAAGCATTTGGTAATAATGGTTCAGTAAAGAGGTGGTTTTGGTGGTGAGCCCCCACCCCCACCCTGTTTATCTATTTGCTTAAATTTGGCATATGTGGTCACATTACATTTATTTATTTATTTATTTTGGTGGGGAGAGTACTGGGGATTAAACTCAGGGGCACTCAACCACTGAGCCACATCCCCAGCCCTATTTTGTATTTTATTTAGAGACAGGGTCTCCCGAGTTGCTTAGTGACTCACTTTTGCTGAGGCTGGCTTTGAACTTAAGATTCTCCTGCCTCAGCCTCTGGAGCAGCTGGAATCACAGGTGGGCGCCACTGCCCCTGGCTCCATTACATTTATAATGGAAAACAATAATGTAATGAATTAATGAGTTTTGGGAACATGCTTTCCATATTCAGTTGATGCCCTTGACAAGAATCTCCTGGCTATCCTTAATTACCACATTGGTTTTCTCAGGATGTCTAAAGTCCCACTCCTCTGAATTATTCCTGTTCCCTAACACCACAATGACACTTGGGTAGCAGGACTGGTGGAAATGGAAGAGGGGAAGGGTCTAGGGGATTGCTGTGGTAGGGTCACCTTGGTCTCGCTGGGAAAAGTTAGAGAATCCAATAATGGTCTGCCTCCGCCTCAGGGTGGACTTGGGGTTCACGGCTGTTTCTGTGTTAAACAACGAGTGTCGCAAACTTGCATGTTTATCAAACTGCTGTCCTGTAGCCGAAATAAAGACACTTGGGTGCATCCCGGTTTCTGTTTAAAGTACAGTGAAACTGGCCTGAGGTAGAGAGAAGGGATGACAGCAGTAGCAATGAACATGAATAGCACCCAGGTGGTGGCACTTCTTCCCTATCCTTCTCTGTTTGGTACTGTGCACACATGCTGTTTCACAGGCTGCATCCAGGTCACCTTTAAATCTTAGATGGATTAGGGCAATGGTTTTCAATCCTGACTTCATACTGAAATAAACTAGGCAGCTTTTGAAACTTCAAAACCTGGATTCCAATCTAGAACACTTCAGTCTGTGAGAGTAAGGCCTAAGTAGAACGAAGTATTTTCTAGAACCCCTCCCACAATTATTCAGATGTACAGCCAGTAGTGAAAACCATTAGTGCAGAGTGACTGAGATGTTGCTTGACTGTGATATCTTCTGAGAATGTCTTTATAGGGGGCCACATGAGGCCAGTGTTTCCAAGAAGCTGTCCATTGCCCCCTCCATCTAGGAAACAGCCTGATATTCTGTTCCATAGCTTCCTGGTCACATTTTATCAAAATTGGCTGCTGCATGGTGATGGAATCCCCATCCCCCCCCCCTTTTTTTTTTGGTACCGGGGATTGAACTCAGGGGCACTCGACCACTGGGCCACATCCCCAGCCCTTTTTTGTATTTTATTAGAGACAGGGTCTCACTGAGTTACTAAGTACCTCGCCATTGCTGAGGCTGGCTTTGAACTCGCGATCCTCCTGCCTCAGCCTCCCAAAGTGCTGGGATTACAGGCGTGCGCCACCACGCCCGGCTCCCCCCTTTTTTTTCCCAATGATTTTTTTTTTTTTTGCAGTGATGGCAATTAAACCCAGAATCTTGCACTAGGTAAGCACTCTAGGAACTACACCCCTATCCCTTCTTATTATGTTTTAAGATAGAGTCTCACTAAGTTTCCAAGGCTGGCTTTGATCTTGCAATTCTCCTGCCTCAGCCTCCTGAGTAGCTGGGATTACAGGTGTGCACCACCACACCTAGCTGAGCTCTCTTAAAGTTCAGCCTTTGGCTCCTGGGAAATTGCTGGGGCAAAGTCAGGGTGAGGCAGTGCTGTGGAAGCACGTACATAGTTTCCCTCTCCCTGTCTCTCTTTCAGTGACTGGTTCAGTAGATCCTCCCCTCTCAGCCACAAAATTGTATGCATGAGTGTGCATGTGTGCGTGTGGACACACACAGATACACAGCAGCAAGTGGCTTTGTGGGCAAAACTCAGGATCAGTAAGATAGTCATTTAGAAACAGAGTGCCCAACATCACTTTGTGAGTCTCTCCTCATCAGCCCTTATTCCTTTGGCACATTTCCCTAGGTGAGGGGCTCTACTTCCTGCCTCTCATTCCCCAAGATAACTCTAGTTGCAAAGGATATCCCCATATCCAGGGAGCATCCCCACATGTGGCCAGAGCTGTCCTCATTGTTTTCATCAACTTGTTCCAGCATAGCAAGGCTAGTGCTGGCTTGAAGTCTCCCTCTGATTCCTTTGGGTCACTGAGGTCTTGATTTCATCAGGTCCCTGGCCCTGTCTCTTTTGTCATGATTGGTTTTCTTCCTATTTCCCTTACAGCCAATGTAGCAGGGATGAATAATGGCAGTGTGCCACAGACCCCCCCAGAGTCACAGCCAGCTGGGCTACAAAGATCACTTCCCCACTCTCAAGGTTGTCCCAGGGTCCCTTTTGGTCTTTTTTGCCTTATTCTCTATTACTACATCCTTTTCCTTTTTCTTTCTTTTGTGGTACTGGGGATTGAACTCAGGGGCACTCTACCACTAACCTATAATCTCTGGCCCTATTACATTTTTTTTTTTTTTTAGTTTTGAGACAGAGTTTTGTTACCTTGCTGAGACTGGCCTAGAACTTGTGGTCCTTACTGCCTCAGCCTCCCAAGTAGCTAGGATTGCAAGTGTGCATCACTGTGCCAGGCTTACTACTTCTCTTTTTTGAAATATTTGCCAAATAAGTTGAGGAGGCCCAGCTTGCCCGAAGACCTAGTGTGTGGTAAAGGGCTTTTGGTCTGTGCCTGAGTAACCCTCCCCTTTTACCATCAGTCTTCTGACTCCTACCCTCCCACTCTGCTTTCAGTCTGTACTACAGACCTGGCTTTGGGCACATGACATTGTCTTTCCCCAAACCAAACAGAACTCCCAAACTTTAAGTTTCCATATATGCTCTAAAGAACATCCAAGTTCACAAAGTTTTAGAGCTTTCTGTTAAGAAAATTTTGTTTGCTATCAAATGGCATCAGTTAGAGTGGCAGCGACAGTTAGGGAGTGAAGGTGAGCAGCCAGAGTCCCTCTTCTGCATGCCTCTATTCCCTAGTGAGAGCCATGACTGTGACAGTGCAGGGTGAGCCAGTAGCAAAGACAGTGGCCCTCCCTCCCCAGCACCCAGTGCATTTGGAGAGGATGAGCTATAGTGGCATGGAGGGAAGCAAACAGGTGGTGCTAAGCAACTCTACCAGAGATGTTGATGGGCACAAGGTCAGACTGCGTGGAGCAGGGCTGAGGCCACTGCTTCTCCTCTAGGATGGGCAGAGGGAAGGGGCCATTCCAGGCAGTTGGCTTGTCGGCTGTAGACAGGCTCAGGGAGGCCTCAGGGGCCCTCACACCCTGGGTGGTAGTCTCATCCTTGCTCAGCTGCCGTGTTGTAGGCTGTTGGGAGAGAAGGTGATGGAAAGGGTGTGCTACCACCTGGTGATGAACCAGAGCCCATAGGATGACTGTTTAAGCAGAGTGGTTGGAGGCTTCATCTGGGGGGCAGAAAAGTGTGCACAGGCTGCCTGGCAGGGTTCCTGCTGTGCAGGGCCCATCCCAGTGGGGTCTCAGAGAACTCTGCATGTGAGCAGAGAGGTGAGCAGAGGTTCCAGTGGGTAATGTAAGCAGCTAGAGGTCCCCTGTCAGTGGAAGCACGCTGGCTCTCCCAGGTGGGGTAAGAGGTAACTCACCATCAGCACAAACTCCAGACGTTTGGTAGACTGGGGCCTTGAGCTGGGGGTGGGCTCAGGGGCCTCATCAGATGAGCGGAAGGTCTGCCCCAGAAGTCTGGCCTCTGAGTACTGTTCCTCATATTCTTCTGAAAAATAGCACAGTGGAGACACACTCTAGGGGACCAAGGGCAAGCACTGGGCTCAGGGAGGACCACACAGCCAGGTCTCCTGCACTAGCTGCCAGGCCTAACTCATGTTCTTTCAATTTGGACTATTCCTGGTGTCGGAGCCACTGGATTTGGAAATAGAAAGATGCCTGCTTCCTGGGACCATGAGGGCAGAGGAGAAAAGAAAGTCAATAAATCTGAGCTGTGTCGCTTTGGGCACCAAGCCCTCATCTGAAGTGCTCGAATCAGAGTAGTGGCTCTGAGGGACACCATGAGCCTTGTGTTCAGATAACAAGAAGCTGCCATACAGAGTTACCTTTTGCTACAAGGTCCTTTGTTTGAAGCCCTGTAGCTCTTCAGATTTTCTGCAACTCTAGCAAGGAAAAATCTGTGTGAAGCAAGAAGAGATCTGCACTGGAAAGTCCTGTCTGGAGCTCTTTATTGGATTATAAGAACTCTTACTTGAGCTTGTATAGACCTGGTTCCACTGTGGGTGGGGTCAGGTCTAGGAAGGCTAAGGGGAAGAAGAGGAATAGAGGAGGCGGCAGCATAGAAGAGGGCCAAGTTCAGGGGCATCACCAGGGAATAAGAAGGATGCATGAGATTTGAATGGGTTTGACTGAAGTGATTACTTAGATGAATAAATGAAAGAAGTGACAGTAAAAGAACAAACATTCATGGCTGTATGTGCTTTGGACAAAGACTGAGAATCATGGAAATTTGGGCTTGCTCTTGGGGTTCTTTGATCCAACACCTAGTTTTGTGCACAGATTCCCTTCTCAGCAGCCCTTCCACGTGCTCTTTCAGCATCAGAGCACACACCTGCAGGGAAGGGGAACTTACTACCTCCCAAGGGCAGCTCATTCCTTCCATGGACAGTTGGGGCAGTCAAGCATATCAGAAAAGTTCTTCCTAATCTGGAGGTGGAATCTGCCTCCCTCTGAATTTCTACCCACTGGTCCTAATTCTGCCCATGGCAGCAACATAGAGAACACCGACTCTTTTTTTTTTTTTTTTTTTCTGCATGGAACCTTCTTGGCTCATGGTGTCCTTCAGCATCTTGCTTCTCTAAGGTCACCACTGCCCTAGTAGGGAGGTGGGGGTTATGGCTATAGTCCAGTTGGGAAGCCCATTGGCTGTTTTCTATTCTTCATTGGCATTAACTGTTGTTGGTATAGATAAACAAGAGCTGACACAAGACCTCTATGCATTTAGCATCCACTGGGTATGTCTTGGGGGATCCACCCCTGCATCAGGGGCTTCTGGAAACCCTGAGTAGTAAGAGATATGATTTTTTTTGAGATGCTGTGGATGGAACCCAGGGCCTGGAAATGCTAGGCAGGCCTTTGCCACTTTGCTACATCCCCACCCCAGAGATGTGATTCACATGGAGAGGAAACTCAGTCTAGTGAAGAGTACAAAACAGGTAAACTTTGAGTGCTGTATATTGGGCTTATGTTAGTGAGGTAGTAGCTAAGCAGGAGGCATGTGAGCAAAGTTATTGTAAGAGCAGAGTGAGTGAAGCCCAGAATGGGAGACCCCTTTGTTTTCTTATGCCAGGATTGGAGGGAATGTGGGCCCGCATTGTAGGAGTCTCCCACCAAGATCTCTTTGTGAAGGGTTTGACCCACTGCTTTGCCTCAGCTTCTGTCCCTCCTAGCACCTATGGACTACTGAACTGGAAAACGGGGGAGCAGGAAACAGCCATGGAAATAGAATGTTTAGAATAATCAGTCTGTAAGGTGAAAGGTGGAGAACATGACTTTGTTTTTTGATAGGTTTGAAACTGTTCATTTTTCTCTCGCTGGGTCCCTGTCCTCTTTCTTCTTTTCCTCCCTCCTGCTGCTGTGCAGCTCGCCTCTGGGCTCCGGCCGCAGCCCCCCTCCCTCTCAGTACCTTGCAACAGGCTCTGGAGATTGAGCTGCGCCTCGCGAAGCAGCTCCTCTACACTCGGGGGCCTGCCCGAGGAGAGGAACACGTTCACTGGCTGTTGCCATGACGACCTCGAGTGGGCAGTCGCTGTCGCATTTTCCCGACTCGAGTTAGCTGCAGCTAGGGGAGGAGAGAGTCAGTGAGAGGCGCAGCTGAGGAGGGGGTGGGGAGCGGTGTGCCTTGGCCAGTGGGCGCCCGCGTTTCCCGAAGACCCGCCCCTGCGTTGGGGGAGGGAGTGTGAGGCTGCGTTTAAAAGGCGGGGAATCGCAGTCCGCAAGATTTTTTCCTCGACAGATCCTGCTGCAGTCCGCTCCCTCTCGCACCACCCGCCTACGCCCGCCCGTCTGTTGCCACCGTGTCTCCGGTGTCCTCTGCCTGTGTTTCCTGGTCCTCGCTGCTGATCCTTCTCTTTGACCCAGGCCTAGAGGTAACGCGTCCAGGGCCAAGCCGCGGGGCCCTCCGCCCTGAGCGCCCGCCCTCAGTACTCGCCCCGGTGGGTGTGGCCCAGCCTGTCCTGTGCCCCACTACCGCACGGTTTCCTCTCGCTCGCCACAGCTGCCTTTCGGCCTCCTCCCCGGGCCCCTAGCTCCCCGCCCCCACAGCCGGAGACTGAGCCCCTGAGCTAGTCAAGATGTCCGAGGCGACAGGAAATCTCAATAGCCTCCGCATGGCGAATGTGGCCCTGAGAGAAGAATTAAATGCCCTTCGCGGGGAGAATGCCAATTTGGGACTTCAGCTGGGAAGAGCCCTGGCCGAGGTTAATTCCTTGCGGGGCAATGTCTCCAGCTACATCCGCTGGCCAGTGCCCGTAGTACCCGTTATTGCCGAGGAGAACCTTGAGTTCCCGGTCCATGAGATCGACGCCATTCCCGAGGGAGAGGTGCCTTTCTTGTGCTGGCCTCCCCCACGCACAGATCCCGAGTATGTCTCGGATGATCTTTTGATTAATGTGATCCAGGACTACAGCAACCCCGACGGGGTCAGTGATCCTCCTCTGCCGCCCAGCCCACCCCCGCCGCCAGAGCTGGCCTCACCCGCTCCAAAGGAGCCGCCCCCGCAGCTCCTTCTGCCACCATTGCAGCGGCCTAACATACGGCCCTTTTCTGGCGATCCAGTCTACCTGGCTGAATTCCTGATGCGGCTAGAGACCTTCATAGCTGACCATGAGGATCATTTCCCTGGGGGTGCTGAGCGGGTGGCCTTTCTGATCTCCTTTTTCACTGGTGAAGCGAGGGACTGGGCCATCTCAGTCACCCAGGAAGGAAGCTCCCTGCGTGCCAACTTACCGCGCTTCCTGGATGAAATCCGTAAGGAATTCTGTGGCCCCATCCCCCCACGAGTGGCTAAAAAGGCCATCCGTAAGCTCAAGCAGGGAGACTGTACCCTGGGCAGCTATGCAGATGCTTTTCAGTTCCTGGCCCAATTCTTGTCTTGGGATGACTGCCGCCTCCAAAATCAATTCCTCAAAGGCCTGTCAGAATTCTTCCGAAAGGAGCTCTTATGGTCAACTGAAATGGCCGACCTGGATGAGCTGATTCTTGAGTGTGTGGAGATAGAAAGAAAAGTGCGCATCCCCAAGCCAATTTCGCTCCCTGGGGTTCGCAATGTTGACCACCCCTTTCCTCTCAATCCTGATGACGAAGATAGTATTGATGAACAGCGCTACCATGAGGATGAAGAAGATGGGATATGCCGGCACAGGCTTTCCCTGAACGACCAGGACATGAGGGCTTTCAGGCAAGAGACGATAGAGGAGGAGGAGGAGGAGGAGGAGATGAGGAAAGAGGAGGAAGAAATGAAAAAGGAGAAGAAGGATAATGATGATGAGGAGGAGGGGGATGGGGATGAAGATGAGAAGAAAGAGGAAAATGAGGATGATAAGGAGGAGGAAGAGGAGGTAAAACAGAAAGAGGAGGAGGAGATGAAGAAGAATGAGGACAATGAGAGTAAGGGTGAGGAAGAAGAGGAAATTGAGGTGGGGGGCCAGGAACCAGAGCAGGAGCAAGAGAGGGTGCAGACATATGCTGAGATGGAGCATGAGTACCACCATCACCACCACCACCACCACCACCACCACCACCACCACCACCATGGGATCCATGCCATAGAAGAGCTGATGGAGATGGAGGAGCCTGTACTTGTTGACACTTCAACCCAGACGATTAGCACAACCATTGGCTACCATGCTGAGAATTTCCTGGGTGCATCACCTCCCATAATACAGCCCAGCAGACGGAGGAACCAAAATCGAGTCCCTCTTCTGGAGGGCCTTCCAGGTACCAATTCACCATTCTACAGCTCCCCGCCACTGATTCGCCGTGCAGGTCGCTTGGGGCAACGCCAAATTCGAAGACGTCCCCCGGTTCTGTTCCGCCTCACTCCGAGACAGGGGGGCCACCGAGCTGCTCGTGGCCGAATTCGCGTGTGAGTGCTGGGGCGAATTGGCCACCTGGAACACACCCTTCTACTGCATCCCCTGCCCCTGCTATTGCTGCCACACTTGCCCCATGTACTGACCAGTTCTTAAGGGAGTTCCAGACCTGCCCAACCTGAAGAAGACCTGCAGAGTTCTAGACCATCTTGCATCCATGATCAGAGAGTGATGTGTGCTCAGCCAAGGTCACTTAGGAAAGGATAGGATAGCAAAGGAAAGGATAGGATAGCAAAGGCTGTCCTCTTGGCATATACTCTGCTCAGTCCCGCCACAAGCTGGAGAGCAGGTTTCTGGGCCTGTTCCCATAAGTGAACTGGTCACCCTTTTGTATTCCCCTCTAGTTGTGCCCAGCCTCTTCTGTGTTTATTCACCCTGTGTTCTACAGTTTTATCCTCCAACTGGCTCACCAGAACTTCACCCAATGCCTCATTGATCTGCCCCAATGATTGAAAGGACAGGCTACATTGAACTCCTAAAGCCACTGAGGCTACTTATTAAATATAATGGACAGCGAGCAGGATGACACTGGGAAATGTGCCTAGAAGGCTATGCTTGTTTTGTGCCACACCTCCAGCAGAAGGACCTGGAAGAGGACCCTACATGTAGCCCAGTGAGAGTGTGCAAAGCCACATGTTAAATTGACAATTTGAGATTTGTTTGTCCTTAACTGACTGTGGCAAGCTGCCTCTACTACCAGCACTTGAGTTCATCTTTCTTCAGACTCCTATATTAGGGCCATTGGAACGGCTTGGCCAAATCTGGGGCCTTCTCTTCTTACTACTCTGCCCTCCTGGACATCCCCAGAAGACAGCTCAACATAGCAGGCTCCACCCATTTTTTTGATGGTGCCTAAAGGGGCATTTGGGGTGTTGGAATAGGAGGAGGAAGAGGAAGAAACCACATGACTGTTTCAAATCCTAAAGAGTAAATTTCCTTAGGGAAGAGGGTCTCCTTCCCCAACCAAGATTTGGACTCCAGCCCCCGGCCAAAGGTCTCTGCCAGTGACATTCTGTCCTAGAGGTTGCCCTCACTAACCTTCCCTTCCAAAATAGCCGGAGAGAGTGCCTATGGCCTGCTTCTTAACTCCCTTCAACTCTTAAGGTGGAGAGTTGGAAGGCTGGCCCTACAGAGATTGTACCCACTGCAGCCTTGCATCTGGGACACCTGCTTGGCTCTCACATGGGGGTCATTCTCTGGGCTGTTGCTGTACTTTGACTGGATAGTAAGGCTGAAGGGGGTTATGCCTCTTAGGCACTTCTGGGACTCCCCAGTACAAACCCAGGTGCCCTTATAGAGAGACCTGCTATTTGCCTTTGGTCCAGAAAACACTGCTTCTACAGTGAAAAATACACATTTACTATGTCAGCTCTGGCCATGAAGTGCCAGCCAAATCCACTGCTTGCCTGAACTGCCCCTGGACACTGAACTCTCTGCACAGTGCCTGGCAGCTGGGCAAGTGAAGCCAAAGTGTATGTGGCCAGAGGGAAGAAAACAGTGAATGAAGTCTCTGTTCCTGACCCGAGTCTGACAGATAACCTCAGCCCAGCCTTGGGATTTTGGGCCTGGAGGCCAGAGGAAGGAGCTGGAGGAAGAGGAGTTACAGAGATCCAGTCCTCAGACTGGTTTTGGGTGAGATCTCTATTCATCAGTGGGAGGTAAGATGCCCTTTTGTTTATCACTTTTGTTTCTCAGTCTGGGAATCAGTGGGGTCAGGTTCCTATAACCTGTTGCTACCTTTAAAAAAGGTTCCCCAAAGAAAAGAGTAATACATAGTCATTACAGGAAAATTGGAAAATAGAGAAAACTCTAAGGAAAAAATACCCCCAAACATGCAAATGCAAGTACTATTAACAATTTGCTGCCTTTCATTCTAGTGTGTTCTCACTGTCTCTTCAAAGCTGAGATCATCCTGCTAGCTCTCTGTCAGCAGGATTTAAAATGGCTGCCACCTCTGCCATCATGGATACTGAATAATTTATTTAAGCATCCTCATAATTTGTTAGACATTTCAGTTGTCTGGTTTTCCCCATTCCCACCAGGGAAGAAGTAAACAACCTTGTAAAGACAGTTTTATCTGTTTTTCAGCTTATTTCCTCAGGAGAGAGTTCCAGAAGGGGAACAACTATTCATCAAGGCTGTGGATCCTGTTTGCTGATGTCAACATGCTGGTCCTGCTGCCTGTGAGCTTGTGGAGAAGTGCAAAGGACAGGTGCCTTGCACCCCCCACTTCCAGGGACCCCTCAGCACAGGCCCTGCCTGTTCCCATGGTGCTCACCTGAACTCTTTTAGCCTTAGCCAGGGAGAGATTGGATGAGCAGTGAGCTGGTTTCCAGGCCTCTGGAGGCAGAGGGGGATTGGGCTTCCCTTTGACTCTCTCCATCCTTTCCCAGATCTTCAATATTTGTTGTGATGTGACAGCCACAAGAGCTGTAAGAGGAACTATGAGCTTTGGGTGCTTCCTTGGGTTGAAAGAGGGGTGGGCGGTGGGTGGGAAATGCATGCAGGGGTATGATGGCAGCCCAAGGATTCCCAGAGGCTCTGGAGGAAACCTCTTTTAAATAATTGTATTATTATTATTGTGTTATTGTTGCACTACTGTGTTGTGAAGATAAGAAATTGCTCTGTACGCTAAAGCTTTCTCTCCTCAATAAAAATATAAAGGGTGTGTAAAGATCGTGTCTCTCTGTGTTATTGAGCAAGCAGAGATGAGTACCCAGTAGGCATCAGGTACTTTCTAGGCACCCTGGAACCCCAGCCTGAAGCCTTGAAATTCTTAGACGAGCAAACTGAGTCTCAAGGGAGCTGCCTATAGGCCTACACTTTTGTGGATGGCAGAAATTGTTGGGAGGGAAGTAAAAGCATGGGGCATCTTGAAAAATTGCATCATTTACACACACACACACTACACAGAATTTTGAGTGAAAGAAGGGAGGGAAAGTGAGTAGGGAGGAAGGCCCTTCCACTTTGGGGCACTAGGTGGTGCTATGAGATGCCAGTGAGCTAGCATCTGGTGAAGATTTAGAAATACAAAACCCCAGAGCAGTTCATGCAGTGGCCCTTCCAGCAAGATCTCCTGGCTCCTTGCAGACTGTGGGGTCAGAAGAAACTGAATCCCATTCTGGGATTTGTCTGAGTTTCTCAGACATTTTTTCCTCTGGGGAAGTAGGTGGGGAATGCTTATTAAGCCCACGTTAGTTCTGTGCCAGGTGCTTCACATCTATCATCTTATTTCATCCTGAGGGGCAGGCACTATTCTCACCTTTATCCTGTACATGAGGACACAGGCATAGGGAGAGAAGTCACTGCCCCATTGGTGACAGGCAGTTAATGGCTCCTTCACAACCCCACAGTTAGTCAGGTCCTGGGACACTTAGCCCCACCTCAGCCCCTACTTCACTGGTCCTTCTGTCTAATAGGCCAGGTTGCTCTAGTTCTGCCCTGCCCTGCCTCTTTCCCCAGCTTGAAGAATTCCAGTGGAGATACAGCTCTCATTTCTGAGGCACATTTGCCTTGCATCCTTAAGAGGAAGGAAGGAGGAAAGGAGGGAGGAAACCAGCATGTTTCTGATCATGTCAGGCCTTTTTCACCAACATCACCTCATTTCATTGCCAAAATATTTCAGTGAGACAGGTAATGTCTCCTTTTAGAGCTGAGGGACCTGAATCTCCGAAATTTTAGGTTCCATGGGGGAATTCGGGTCTTTGTGACTCATAAATCCATGATCTCAACTCTAGTGCACCATGCTGACTCCCAGGAAAGCCCCCTGACAAGCTCAATCATCAGCCCGACTGCATTCTGATCTTGCCAGAGCAACCAAGTATGTGTCAAGTGTACTAGCTCTTGAGGCTCTAGGAAAACCATCCAGGTGGTCATTTGTCCTGCAGGAAAGGGCCTGCCCAGGAAGGCAGGCCAGTGGCAGTGCTAAACATGTGGCTGACTGCCCTTTTGGAGGAGAAATGGGGCTATGGGGCTGTGAGCTGCCTCAGTGAGCACTGGGATTCCCTATTAGGCTTTAGGGGGTCAGAAAAGGTCTCCAGCACTCCTGGGATTCCTCATGATGTCACAGGTAGGGATAAGTGAGCCCAGGTGGTATAAGGACCAATCAGGGCAGGTTGGGGAGAATAAGAAAAATAGAATCATCCTTGTCTCAACCCTTAAGTTGGAAGCCCTATGAAGTTAGGGAAGAGAGCCTGGGATTTTAGTCCAGCCCTGCCACT
Organism: Tamias sibiricus; assembly: GCA_025594165.1. Classification (NCBI taxonomy): domain Eukaryota; kingdom Metazoa; phylum Chordata; class Mammalia; order Rodentia; family Sciuridae; genus Tamias; species Tamias sibiricus. Next base: position 64,852,039 of record CM046667.1, read on the forward strand.
GATTCCATTTGGGATCTTGGAAATGTCCCATCCCCTCTCTGGCCTCATCTGTTTTGTCACTGTTGAGTCCCTGGAACCCTGCACATGGCTTGGTACACAGTAGGATCTCAACACTAGTCTGGCACATAAATGAAAATGTGAGTGAGTAAACAGGCCGCTGGATGGAGACCTAGAAGAAGCCTGATAATGGCATCTGCAGATGGCATGAAATTAGAGTACTAGAGGATTTCCTCCAAAATGGAATCAGGAGCTAAAATATCTCCCTCCCTCACCTGGAAGGATATATTGACATGAACCTACAGTCAGGCTCAGAAATCCAACTGCAGGAGCCTGAGTGGGGGAGACGTGGCTTAGAAGCATATGAAAAAGAATGTGAGTGTATGTGGGCTCAGAATGAACTGGCAGATTGATAGGACTCTCAGAGTTGCTAATGTTTTCCTGGGCTGCTGCAAGCACCTAGAAGTGGACAGGCCCCACCTGGGGTCCTGGCTGTCTAGCAGAAGGGGACCAGGTTGCACCTCACAGGATCCTCTTTGCATTTAGGAGCAAGGAAATACCAGAATCAAAGAAAAGGACGAGGGAAAGGGGGAGGCAGTAGAAGGGTGATCAGAATGGTGAGGGGTCCCCAAGCCTTCTTCCCAAGGGCTGGGGGAATGCAGAGAATATCTTGCTGTGTGTGAAGCAGGCTAGTTGGTTGTACTCACCCTTTTTATAAGTGAGGAAATGGGCAGCCAAGAGGTCAAGCAACTGGCTCAAGGTCACTGGCCTCATGTCTGGAGTTTGACCTTGAACCCAAGCAGTCTGACATCCAGAACTGGTGCTCTTAAACTCTACCCTCTATCCTTACTGAGGCTGACAGAATCAGAATCTCCAGGAATTTCTATTTCTAAAAGCTCTCTAGGCAATTCTAATGCCCAGCCCAGCCCAAGGCAGAATAGAGACTTGGGAACTAACTAGCTCAGGTGACATTCAATGATTCTGAGCCTTCCCATACAGTTCCCAGAGCAGGAACCAGCCCAGAGACCTAGTCCTATCAACCTAGGAAGTGACTGAGAAACAAATGTGCTAAGATTCTTCAGCATGTACCATGGTCTGATGTAAGCTTGCCTCTCCTGGACACCTGCCTCAGATAGCTGCTAATACCCTCCTGAGAGAAACTGTGCTAAAGGGTGGGTGCTAAAGTCTGGTCTTGGGAAACTAGGTCCATGGGAGCCAAAGCCTGTGCCCTTGACCGCCAGAACTGGCTCATGAAGCTGGGAGAGGGGCTGTGTGGGTTCCTCTAGGGGATAAGCACAGGCATTAACAAGCCTAGAGACTAACCTCAAAAGTGTGTGTGGGGGTTCACCTCTGGCTAGCATTTCCTGCATCCTGCCCAGACTAGGGAAAGCTCAGCAGGCCACCTCTCCCTGCAGAAACACAAAGCCCAGAGTTCCTGGTTGCCCTGGTAACAGCAGGACCTACAGGGAAGAAAACAGTCTCTTAAAGGCTTAAAAGGGTAGATATTTCCTTTGACAGAGAGCAGGCCCTGACCTGCTCCCTGCATCCTTCTCCCCTTCCTGTCAGCCACACACACATGGGTAGAGCTGGGGCCCCTCAACTCAGCAACACTTCTAATGGGGATGGGGGTGGGGTGTGTATGTTCTGAAAAGCAGGGCCCTGGATTTTTATTCTGCTCTCACTGTGGGCTGTTAATGTAAAAAAGAGGCTAAAACGTAAGGTGTGAATTCCTGGCAATGGCCTTGTGGCCAAAGGAAGCCTCAATCTTGTAGAACCCACACAACAGAACCTGAGGAAGGCAAGTGTTCCCAGCAGGTCTGGTCTTCCTACCCATTTACTGCACAGAGATGAGACCTGTTTGGGCATGGGACAGTGTGGAGGTGGCCAGAAGCTCCAGACTTCTCCTTCCTATTTCAGCATCTCTTCCTCCCCATCCTGGACTATTGAAGTAGCTCCCTACTAGTCTACCTGGCCCCTAATCTCTACTTCTAATCAATCTATCTTCTATATGCCTGTGTGGTGGTGTTGTATGTGTGGGGTGCCATGGTGGTCCTTTGAACTCACAGATTTTGACTTGTTGCTCTTATACAAAAACCATTCAATGGCTTCCCTTCCTCAGAAGGAAGACTTGTGGACCATATTCTGGTATTCTTCACTATCTGGTCATAAACCACCCATGCTGTCTTATCTGCCCATGCTATCCTTTTCCCTTCTCTTCAGTCCAAACTCCAGACATCATGAATGATTCCTTCTTTAATTCATATACCAGGCTCTTTCACTTCTCTGTGCCTTTGCACATACCATTCCGTTTGCCTTAAAAATTCACAAACATTCTGGGCAAAACTGTAGTCCCAGTTTCTTAGGAAGCTGAGGTAGGAGAATCACTTAAGCCCAGGGGTTCAAAACCAGCTTGGGCAACATAGTGAGAACTGGTCTCAAAACAAACAAACAAACAAACAAACAAACAAAAACAAAACAAAACAAAACAAAAAACCAACACCACCACCACCACCAAAACAAAGAGAGAAAAAAAATTGCAAACACTCTAGGTCCAATTCTGAGGTAGAAGAAATAAGAAATAGGTAGAAAAGGAATGGGGATGTGGCTCAGTGGCAGAGTGCTTGCTTCACATGCATGAAGCCCTAGGTTTAATCCCCAGCACCACAAAAAAAAAAAAAAAAAAAAAAAAAAAAAAGGTGGAAAGGTGACACAAAGGAAGGACAAGAAAATAGATTTTTTTGGCAGTACCTGGAATTGAACTTATGGGAGCTCTATCATTGAATAGAGCAACATCCCATTCCTTTTGATTTTTATTTTGTGACAGGGTCTTGCTAAGTTGCCCAGGATGGCTTCCAACTTGCAATCCTCCTGTCTGAGCCTCCTGAATAGGTGGGATTACAGGAATGCACCACCACTCCTGGTAATAAAATAGGATTTTAATTCAGAAGTTCATCATACTTTTCCAGGCCTGTCACTCCTGAAGCCTATCTCCCTTCCAAGACTGTTATTCCTAAATTTCTGGGAAGTCTGTAAATTCATCTGTGCACTGTTAATTACCTCCCCCCACCTACATAGAATAATCAAAGAAAGACATTTTGAGGAACCTATAATTCAGGGGACTTTTCAGTGCTATCTATTGGTCAGATAATGAAGACCACCTCAGCCTAAGGATCCTGAGATTCACTAGACCACTAGAAACTATCTTGAGATCACTGGACTCATATCATTCCTGCATATCTTTCCATACCCACCCCTCATCAGATTTTTAAAAGAAGAGTCATGGGGCTGGGGTTGTGGCTCAGCAGTAGAGAGCTGGCTTAGCATGTGAGAGGCCCTGGGTTTGATCCTCAGCACCACATAAAAATAAATAAATAAAACGAAAGTCTTGTGTCAAACTACAATTAAAAAATAAATATTTTAAAAAAGAAGAGCCATGAATCACAAAAATGCACCTCTCACTCTTGAGATGGCCCTCATTGCATTCTCCCTGGAATGTGTATTCCTTGCTTTACCCCCAAAGGCGTCTTTCTCGAGATCACCCCAATTCTCCTGTGACAACTCCACCCGGCAATCTTCTCCTCAGCTTCTTCCACGAAGGTGCCTCTACTCTGCAGAAAAGCCCCACCCTTTCTGAGTTCCCACTTAGTCCCCTAACTCCTGGTCCTACTGGTCCCACTGGCTTGAGCTATATCTGGGAGCAGAGGCTGGCCCATGACTACAATGTAAGCTCATGGCTGCAAGGCTGATATTCAATGTGAGAGTGAGAGAATGTGGTCTTGTCTTCTTTGCAAATAGAGGCTGCATTGAGAGTAGCTTGCTTTTTTGTTTGTTTGTTTGTTACCAGGGATTGAAACAACCAGGGTGCTTAACCACAGCCCTGTTTATTTTTCATTTTGAGACAGGGTCTCGCTAAGTTGCTGAGGTTGGCTTTTTTTTTTTTTTTTTTTTTTTTTTTTTTGGTACTGGGGATTGAACTCAGGGGCACTCGACCACTGGGCCACATCCCCAGCCCTTTTTTGTATTTTATTAGAGACAGGGTCTCACTGAGTTGCTAAGTGCCTCGCCATTGCTGAGGCTGGCTTTGAACTCACGATCCTCCTGCCTCAGCCTCCCAAGTGCTGGGATTACAGGCATGTGCCACCATGCCCAGCTTGAGGTTGGCAGTAGCCTTTGGAAGGAGGAGTGGCTCCCTATGACTTGGCCAAAGGCCGCTCCCCAAAAAATGTTGGCAGTAGGCCGGGCGCGGTGGCGCACACCTGTAATCCCAGCACTTTGGGAGGCTGAGGCAGGAGGATCGCGAGTTCAAAGCCAGCCTCAGCAATGGCGAGGCACTTAGCAACTCAGGGAGACCCTGTCCCTAATAAAAAAAGGGCTGGGGATGTGGCCCAGTGGTCGAGTGCCCCTGAGTTCAATCCCCGGTACCACACACACACACACAAAAAAATGTTGGCAGTGTGAACAGTAGTGACAAGCAGGGAGCTTGCAGAAGAGGTTTGTCCTTACCAGCTGAGCTCCCTGTTGATGACTACCATCTCTTTGGAGGTTATCACCCCCTTTCAGTGGTGTAGTAGAGAGTGACCTCTGCTGGGCTTGAGAGTCACCCAGACCTGGTTTTGAAACCTGGCTCTGCCACTCCTTTGCTGTGTGCCCTTGATTGACTGTTTTACTGCTCTAAGCCTTAGTTTCCTTTTTATGAAAATGGAGGTGATAATAAAATATATTTATAAGCTCATTTATATAAACCAGCAACAATGAAAACAGCTAGAACTTTGTTAGCACTGAATGTGTGTGTGTGTGTGGGGGGCACCAAGTGCTTTACATGTATTAATCATCACAACCATTCTATAAGGTAAGTATTGTTATTATCCCTCCTTTGGTATATTAAGAAATGAGGAACAGGCTGGGGATGTACATCAGTGGTAGAGCACTTACCTAGGATGAAAGGCCCTAGTTTCGATCCCAGCACCAATAAGCAAGCAAGCAAGGAAGGAAGGAAGGAAGTAAATAAATAAATGGCACAGAAGGTTGAACCTACCCAATGTCATTAGCACAAGCATACAATTTCTTTTGAATCCTGAAGTAAAATAGTCAAAGCTCTGTGGCTCAGGAATGAGGCCCAAGATCCAGGGCAAGGACTTAACAATTTTTAGGTCATGGATCCCTTGCGCAGTTTGGCAAAACCTCTGGACCCCTTCTCAGAATAATGTTTCTATGTGAGAAAAATAAAATACATTTAATTACAGAGAAAACCAATCATACTGAAATTGCCATAAAATATTTTTATCATTCTGTGGTCGTTATGTCACTGTCTAATAATACATTAACTCACAAGATTTAGTACCAAACATATAGGCCCGGCCCGGGTTCGATCCTCAGCACCACATAAAAATAAATAAAGGCATTGTGTACAACTAACAAATAAATAAATATTTAAAAAATAATGAGCAGAGATGATTTTTCATGTGTGTTGCTAGGGATTGAACCCAGGATGTCACACGTTAGGCAAGTGCTGTACCACTGACCTACACCCTTAGCCCATAAGTGATTTCTTAAGATACTTATAACAAATGTGATGAGATTTGAAAATATTTGTGATTTCTCTTGTTGATAAAGTCATAGATACTATTCACACAATTATGGTTTGTGGCCTACATTTCTAATGTGAGGATATGCTAAATTTCAGTTTGTAGTTAATGGAGAAAATACCAAATAATTTTCCCATCCAAGTTTTCTCCAAAGTTTCCCCCCTAAGTTCTCTCCAAACACCACTTGGAGGTCCAAGGAGCTCAAGTTAGGAAGCACTGCCCTAGGGTGTCTGAGAAAAGACAATGGCTTCCCTGTCAGCTATGGGGACAAGCTAGGGGCTGGCAGAGGGACAAGTGCATGGTTTCTCTTTCAAGAACTGTTTACAGAAATCATAAAGTCTGGCAGCTCCTTCTTCCTCTTGGTCTTGAGTCAGCAGCCCAGGGTGGGGCTGAGGCTGTCACACTTGGTTTTAGTTTCAAGCCCACCACACAACCATCCCAAAGAGTTGATTCGTTGCCATTTCCTTGCCAGGAAAATGTTGGTGGATTTTGCTCCATCTTAAAATTGCTTGCACAAACAGATTTCCCATTAGTCTGGAAATAATCTTGAAGTGGACATATTGTTGGCTCTAAGACAATTTCTGAATTAATGAATGCTTTTACCCTAGCACCCCAACCAGGCTTAGGGCTTGCAGAGAGGAGGAAAGATTACCAACTGGGTCAGGCACCCTAGAACACCAGTCAGAATTGGTACTTGCCCAAAATCCCAAATGCTTTTTCCTGACTTCCTGACTTTCCCACCTGTCAGTAGAGTTCCTGCCAACCAGGAAAGTGCAGTCCTGAGCACTACTATAACCATTGAGACATATGGTCAGAATAGCAGGAAGTCTTGGCTTTTCTTATTTTTTTTCTGTTTCCATTCAAGCCTCAATGGTGAACAATGCTCATGAAGACCAGGTCCCAGGTCTACCCACAATGCCTTGCTTAGGGGTTTCAGCTAGCCAGGGTCCAATGCCTTCTGCTCTTCTCCAGACCCTTATATTTACTGAGACATGAACAACACTCAACTGATGGCCATGTACTAAAAAAGTTGCAGCTTACTTTCTACAATAAGAGGGTGGGAGTGTGAGAACCAAGTACACCATAGCCACTGGCTAGTAAAGCAGCTGATTTGCAATTAATTTACTTCAGGTAGCATAAGGAACAGAACAATATGCTTTGGGGCTCAGGCTGAGAGCTCCACAGGCAGGAATGTTCAGAAGACTTATTTTCTTGACTATAAAAGACATAAAATTATATTTTTAGGTTGGCCAAGATTCCCAAACATAGGGAGAAGGAGGCTAAGAGGGAAATGGGAATTCAGAAAAATTTTGGTGAACTAGATTGACCAAGAATAAGAGAGAGAAGACCCCTAATTAGTAAAATCAGATATGAAAGAGAAAATCAACCTTATAGAAACAAAAAGGGTTTGAAAGGAAAATATTATAAACAACTGTATGACAACAAATTAGACAACTTGATGAAAAGCCTAAATTCCTAGGAGGATAAATACCATAAAAATGACGAGAAACAAACAGAAACTCCAAATAGACCTATAACAAGCAAAGAGATCAAATCAATAATCAAAACTACTCACAGGGGGCTGGGGTTGTGGCTCAGCAGTAGAACAATTGCCTCACATGTGTGAGGCACTGGGTTCCATCCTCAGCACCACATAAAAATAAATAAACAAAATAAAGGTATTGTGTCCATCTACAATTAAACACACACACACACACACACACACACACACACACACACATAAATGTATATAAACTACTCACAGGCTAGTGATGTAGCTCAGTGGTAGAGTACTTGCCTATCATGCACAATGCCATGGGTTCTATCCCCAGCACTGCAAAAACAAAACAACAACAAACTACAAAACTACTCACAAACAAGAGCCCAGACACAGATGAGTTCATTGATAGATTCTACCAAATGTTTAGAGTTAATGTGAAATCTTCACAATCTCTTTCAAAATGTAGGAGAGATAACACTTCTCAACTCATTCTGTTAGGGTACTATTACCCTGATACTAATATTGACAAAAAAATCAGAAGAATAGTACAGACCAATATCTCTTGTCAATATGGATGCAAAAATCCTCAACAAAAAATTAGCAAACCAAATTCAGTAATATATAAAAATAATCATATACCATGACCAAGCAGGATTATCCCAGGAACACAGGGTCATTTTAACATCTGAAAATAAATTAATATAATATATCACATCAATAGAAAAAGACAAAAACAACATGATCATCTCTGTAGGCACAGAAAAAGTATTTGATAAAATGTTCAATATTCTTTTGTGATAAAAACATTCAACAAATTAAGAATAGATGGGACCTTCTTCAACCTGTCAAAAGGCATCTATGAGAAACCCACAGTAACATCACACTTAAGAATGAAATACTGGATATTTTCCGTCTCAGATCAGGAACAAGATAAGTGTGTCCACTCTCACCACTTCCATTTAACATCGTACTGGAGGTCATAGCCAGAGCATTCAAACAAGAAAATTAATAAAAGGCATATGATTTGAAACAAAGAAGTAAACTTTATTTGCAGAGATGACATGAACTCAAATACATAGCAAACTCTAAGGAGTCCACTAAAAATCTATTAAAACTAATACATTCCCAGTTTTCCAAGGAATCTCCATACTGCTTTCCATATTGGCTGCACCATTTTGCAGTCCCACCAACAATGTATGTGTGTGCCTTTTTCTCCACATCCTCTGCAACATTTATTGTTGTTTGTGTTCTTAATAGCTGCCATTCTGACAGGTGTGAGATGAAATCTTAGCAGCCAATATGGAAAGCAGTATGGAGATACCTTGGAAAACTTGGAATGGAACCACCTTATGACCCAGCTATCTCACTCCTTGGTCTTTACCCAAAAGACCTGAAAACAGCATACTACAGGGACACAGCCACATCAATGTTTATAGCAGCACCATTCACAATAGCTAAACTGTGGAACCAACCTAGATGCCCTTCAGTAGATGAATGGATAAAGAAAATGTGGTATATACACACAATGGAATATTACTCAGCAATAATAGAGAATAAAATCATGGCATTTGCAGGAAAATGGATGGAGTTAGAGAATATAATGCTAAGTGAAGTTAGCCAATCCCAAAAAAGCCAAATGCCAAATGTTTTCTCTGATATAAGGAGGCCAATTCACAGTCGGGTTGGGATGGGGAGCATAGGAGGATTAGAGGAACACTAGAATGGCCAATGGGCAGGGAGGAGAAGGGAGGGAGCAAAAGGGTGAAGGAAAAAAAAAGATGGTAGAATGAGATGGAATCATTACCCTAAGTGCATGTATGAAGTTACGAATGGTGTGAATATACTTTGCATACAACCAGAGATTTGTAAAAAAGTGCTCTATATGTGTAATATGAAATGTAATGCATTCTGTTGTCATTTATAACATCTTAGAATAAAAATTTAAAAAAATGAAAAAAAATAAAACTAATACACATGCTCAATAAGTTTGGGCTATGAAATCAATATAAAAATTGTATTTCTATATACTTGCCTTGAACTACCTGAAAATTCCATTTATAATATCATCAAAAGAATAAAACACATAGGAATACATTTAACAAAAGTGGTGCAAAATTAGTACACTGAAAACTATGATACATGAAAAATTAAAAGATGGAAACAAATGGAAAGACATTCCATGTTTATGGATCAAAATTTTTAATATTTTTAAGATGCCAATATTCTTCAAATTGATCTAAACACAATCACTATTTGAATTCAAATTTCTTTGTAGAAATCAACAAGTTGATCCTGACACCCGTATGGAAATTTAGGGGGCCCAGAATAGCTAAAACAATCTTGTAAAAGAACAACGTTGGAGGACTCACACTTCCCAATTTCAAAATTGTATACAAAATTATAATAATTAAAATAGTGGTTTGCTAACCTAAGTATGAATATATTGCTCAATGGAACAGAATTAAGAACCCAGAAATAAACCCACACAATTATGGCCAGTCAAGTTTTGAAAGGTATTAATCCCATTCAGTGGGGAAATAATAGTTTTTTAGAAAGTGATGATGGGAAAACTATATATCCAAATGCAAAAGAATAAAGTTGGAATTCATTTTCATGCACACATAAAAATAAGCTCAAATGGATCAAAGACCTATATTTAATGGCTAAAACTATAAATGTAGATGGAAACAGGCATAAATCTTCAAGACCTTGCATTAAGCAATGATCTCTTAGATGTGACACTAATAGCACCATGAACAAAAAAATAAAAAATAATACCATCAAGAAAGTGAAAGGGGGCTGGGTTTATGGCTCAGTGGTAGAGCACTTGCCTCGCATGCATGTGGCACTGGGTTCGATCCTCAGCACCACATGAAAATAAATAAATAAAATAAAGATATCGTGTCCATCTACAGCTAAAAAGTATTTTTAAAAAGTGAAAAGGCAGCCTACAGCATGTGAGAAAATACTTGCAAATCATGCCTGATAAGATATTTTGATCTAGAACATAAAAAGATCTCTTGCAAGCCGGGCGCTGTGGCACATGCTTGTAATCCCAGCACTTGTGAGGCTGAGGCAGGAGGATCGTGAGTTCAAAGCCAGCCGCAACAATGGCGAGGCACTTAGTAACTCAGTGAGACCCTGTTTCTAATAAAATACAAAAAGGGCTGGGGATGTGGCCCAGTGGTCGAGTGCTCCTGAGTTCAATCCCCAGTACCAAAACAAACAAACAAACAAACAAACAAACAAACAAACAAATAAAACAAATATCTCTTGCAAATCAATAATAGAATGACAAATAATCCAAGTAAAAATCCAGCAAAGTGTATAAAAAGACATTTCTCCAAAGATATATAAAGAAGATATACAAATGGCCAACAAACACATGAAAAGATACTTAACATAATTAGTCATTAGTAAAATGCAAACAAAAATCTTAATAAGATACCACTTCACATAGACCAGGATAGCTATAATAAAAAAATGCTGGTAAGAATGTGGAGCGATTAGTACCCTCATATACTGCTGGTGGGAATGATTTAGCTACTTTGAAAAACAGTGTGGCAGTTCTTCCAAATGTTATAGAGAGTAACCTTATGACCCAGCACATATACCTAACCGACTTGAAAATATATGTCCACACAAAAACTCGTACATGAATATTCATGACCACATTAATCACCATAGGCAAGAAGAGGAAGCAATCTAAATGTACATCAACTGGTGAGCAGACAAATCAATAAGTAAAATGTGGTCTATTCATACAACAGAATTTATCCAGCCATAAAAAGAAATGAAGTACTGATACATTCTACAACATGGATGGACCTTAATAACATCATGCTATGGGAAAGAAGTTCGTTGCAAAAGACCACATAAACAATGATGCCATTTCTATGACATGTCCAGAATAAGCAAATCCATAAAGACAGAAAACAGATCAGTGGTTACCTAGGGCTAGAGAGAAGCTTGCAGGGAAATGGGGAGTGACTGAAAATGGCCACAGAGTTTTTCTTTAGGGTGATGAAATTGTTCTAAAATTGATGTGGTGAGAACTGCACAATTCTCTGAATTTAGATTAGTATAATATAAACACACTGAATTGTACACTTTAAGTGGATGAATTGTATGGTGTATGAATGCTTTGTCTCAATAAAACTGTTACCAAAAAAAAAAAAAAAAAAAAAAAAAAAAAAAGTTTGGGCTAAGCACAGTGGTGCATGCCTGTAATCCCAGCAGCTCAGGAGGCTGAAGCAGGAGAATCACAAGTTCAAAGTCAGCCTCAGCAACCGAGCAAGACCCTAGGCAACTTAGTGAGACCCTGTCTCAAAATGGAAACAATTAAAAATGGGCTGGGGATATGGCTCAGTGGTAAAGTGCCCCTGGTTTCAATCTCTAGTACCAAAATAAAAATTAAAAAAAAGTTTGGTGAGTCATAAATATACCACAATATCATACTGAAGCATCAAATCGAAGTTCACAAAATGTGATTATGACAGCTATGTGACAAACTGCAAACAGTCTACTTTGTCAGAGTAGATCCCACATAGATTTGGGATATACATATGTATTAACAGATATGATACCATTGAAAAGTAACATGGTTACTGGGATGCAAAGAAATATACCATAGAGAAAAGCATAACACATTAGCCTTAGTAAACTTACTAGAGTGTTTACTTTCTATGGATCATAATTTAAAAGAGAAAGTGGGACTGAGTGTAGGGTACATGGTTGGAGTTTCACATACCCATTCCAGTCAGCTGAGCTGGCTCTTGATTTTGCAATCAGCTATAAGGGTAGGAGTTCACAACCCAGTCAGGACCTGGAAATTATAGATATGGAGATGGCAAGATGGAGACAGAGCCCACTGATTAGCTAGTTTTACTTCTTCTACCTTTGCAGATAAAGATCTACTTGGAGCTCTCACCAAATAGTTCAGACTTTTCCACAGCAACCAGCCAGCAAGATCACACAGGTTGCAAGATCACATGGCTCTCAGCTGGACTATTCCTCCCTTTCTGAGATGAGTCCATCTCCCAGCCCCATACCTATCCCCAAGCTATCCTCACTGGGGCCAGCCATGTTTGCCACTGTTATTAAGCTTCTTCAGGTGGACCAGACTCCTGTTCACATCTCTTGCCCTTATAATCTTGAGGAATCTTGGATTTGATTCTGCTCTGATGCTACCTGATGAGCCCGGAACCAATCTCCAGCCTGAGCAGAGTTGGGACTCACATATGGCAGTCTTACATCATGAGGATTCTAGACTAATCTTTACTTCAACTTTGCCAATTACTTATCCACAATCCTTTATGTGTTTTTTTTCTTTTCCAACTGAATTTATTTAATATTTGTATTCCAAAGATATATTTAACTATATTCCCCCCCTCTCCTCCTGTGTTCTGGGGATTAAAACCAGCGCCTAATGCATGCTAGGAAGGCACCCTACCACCACACTACACCCCCAGCCTTAATCACATTTCAAAAGTTTGTGATTAGAGAAAGAAATAACCCAAGTCCATATGCAGACATATTTTTACATAAGTATAATCACAGTAAAGACAATTTTGTACCATTAGTTTTTTTTTACTTATCAAATCACAGAAACTTTACTATCCAGTTAAATTTATTGTCATGCTGAGTGAACAACTTTATGAAGCAGGTGCTATTATTTCCTTCATGTCCTAGATGAAGAAACTGAGACAGAATTTAGAGGGCTTATCCAATATCATCCAGCTATAATCCAGGCTGCCTGTTGCCTGAATTTGTGCTCATCACTCCTAGGGGGTGGGTAACAAATGCTAATATGCATCATAATTCCCCAGAAGGCCTGTTGAAACACAGAATGTTCTGCTCCACTTCCAGAAATTCAAGTGAGGTGGTCTGGAGTAGTGCCCAGGATCTGCATTTCTAACAAATTCCCAAGGGACACTGATGCCGCAGTGCTAGGACCACCTTTTAAAGACTACTTTCCTACACTACGCTGCCCCTGATAGTAGCATACAGGTCAGAGATACCTTGAAACCAAACTTGTACTTATAGTGGTCAGGAAGGGGGAATTACTTGTCACGTGCCTTTCTCTTTTCCTTCTCTCATCCCTCTTTCTGCACTGGCAGGGCATCCATTGAGCAGCTCCATATCACAAGGGGATTGTCGTATTCATGCCAGCCTCAGACTCATTAGCTAAACGCAATCCCATCTATTAAAAGGACTGATAAATCAGTCCCTGGCTGCCAGGCTACCCCAGCCACCGCTGAATTAATGCCCACGCTGTCACTTGCCTGGTGCCTGCAGAAAATTGATCTCACAGGTTAATAAGATTAACTAAAGATTAACTCAGCCAGACTGCCAGCAGCCTCCTTTGTCCCTCCAAACTTGAGGAAGTTAAGGCTTTTCCTTGGCAGAAGAAGGCTCTATCCCCCTCCAAAGAGAGCAGCCTTCTGGGTGAGTAGTGGTCTCTTTAGAGAGTAAGTTGCATCAACTAAATCAAACTTGGTTTTGTGATCTCAGATTGAACCTGGCTCATCTGAAATTTGATAGGTAAGCACACAAAACCAACTGATTCGACAACAAGAAGGAAGGACAGATTTGTATATCTGACTAGGAAAAAAAAATCACTGGAATGTTTGGGCACCTGTGTTTCCAGGGAAAAAAGGTGACACTTGGAGCTGGAGACATCTGGTTTGAGGCTCTGCCTTAATATGAATTAGCTGTGCATCCTCTCTGAACCTAGGTTTCCTCACTGATAAAACATGCCAGGAGTACCTCCATCTTGTCTGCAATTAAAGGACCAGAGAAATTAAAGGACCATAGGGTCCAAAATAATGTTTGGATCCTGGGGAGCACCTAATGGTTGCTGGCCCATTGACAGCCCTTAAAGGTCATGAGCTAAGGACACAAATCAGGAATGAAAATAATAACTCAAGAGTGATAGATGTAGCCAGGCCTCTGAGTTAAAAACACTCTTTCATCTTTAACTCCCACCCCATACCTGCTTATATCCTTGCCCTGCATGGAGGTCATGTCTGCCAGGCAGTGCACCTTATGTGCCACCCAGATTCACCTCAGCGATAAATGACTTACTCTCCTAAAAGACAGTGGAGCTGCCAGAAGGTGTTTTATTGTCAACTGTCTTTAGAAATTGCCTCCTCCAATGTCACACCTCCTACTCCAGCAGCAATCTCATCCCAACTCAGGGCAACTGGGAGAAGCTGGCTCAACTCCAGAGCTTCCTCCTCTGATTGACCAATTGACAGAAGCCTTTATTAGGACTGTGTTGTAGTTTACATTAGGCTCTGCACAATCCCACTTACTCACCCACTTAACAGCTGAGGATCCCAAGAGACTCCCTAACAAACTTCCTGCACACTAACCACTGCCTCAGAGTTGGCTTCCTGGGACATCCAAACTCCCTTGGTTGAAAGGCATGTTGACACACATTCTCCCATTGATCCCCACACAACCCTTTAAAAAACTGTCAGGCCAAGATGCAGTCATGTGTGCCTATAATTCCAGTTACTTAGGAGGCTTAGACAAGAGGAGGATCACAAGCTTGAGGCCAGCCTGGCAACTCAGCAAGACTATTTCAAAATAAAAAATATAAAGGCCTGGGGATGTAGCTCATTAAAAAAATGTGCCGCTGGCGTCAATCCCCAGCACCAGAATAAATAAATAATTGCCAGTCTTAATTTTTTTCTGTTATGCTTTTCTTTTTTGTACTTATTTAAAACACAAAACACATTTAGTACAGTTGAAAATCAGAACATACAAACTGAAAGAGGAAAATAGCATTCATAATCCTACACACCAGAGACAACCACTGCTGATACCCTGGGTATTATCTTTCTGGAAGTTTTCTTATGCCAAATAAAGATGGGATCATATTGTAAATATCATCCTGTGATTTGCTCAAACTCTCACTTGCTACCATGATAAATATTTTCTGACAGCCATGCTTAGCCACCTGTGAGAATGGGGAAGTGAGAATTCAAAAGCCTGCAGGCTGCCAGAGACCCTAGTCCAGACCCCTTATGCAATAGAGATGTGGAAACTGAGGCCCAGAGGGAGGGAACCTCTTCTCAGGTCCTACACTGAATGAGCATGACACAGGCTCTTACTTAGCCACTGGAGGCTATCCACATCACCTTCTGACCTAGCTCTGGTTCTGTCTTTCCAAATGCATGAGCTGCCCCAATAAGGTACAAATCAGAAAATGGGATTTGCAGAAAAGAAATGAAACGAGCATATCAGGGTTTCTGTCTCTGTCCAAGCCACCTTGTAGGGTTCAGAGCTTAGCTCTCAATCAGGAGGCTGACATTCTGCACTTGAGCCTCAAGTGCATAGATCAACCCTCTCTACAGCTGGCATCTCCCTTTTTGTTTGGTACCTGGAAGCTCTACCTACTATCTGTTTCCAAACAACAACCAGAGGAATTTTGTTTTCAGAAGTTATTCAGGGATGAGGCAATAGATTTTCAGATATTTTAGATTTTTACCAAAAGCAAGCATGAGCAACAAAAGAAATGCAATTAGATAAAATGGATTTCATAAAAAAAACTTTTGTGCTTCAAAGGCCACCATCAAGGAAATGAAAAGGCAATCTACACAAATGGAGAAAATATTTCCCAATCATATATCTGATAAGGAACTTGAATCTACACTATAATAAAGAACTCTTAACAACTCAAAAATAAAAAGACAACAATAAAAAATGGGCAAAGCATCTGAATAGATATTTCTCTACAGAACATACAAATGGTCAATAAACACATGAAAAGATGCTTAACATCACAGGTCATTAGGGAGACGCAAACCAAACCACAATGACATTCACTTTATACCTACTAGGATGGCTAGAATCAGAATTCAGGTGTTGGTGAGGATATGGAGAAGTTGGAAACTTCATATACTGCTGGGAAGAATGTCAAATGTTGCAGACATTTTGAAAAACAGCCGAGCAGTTCCTCAAGTGATTAAATATAGAGTTTACAAATACAATTACTGTAAGATTCAACAATTCCACTACTAGGGTATCTACCCAATAGATCTGAAAATATATGTCCACATAAAAACTTATACACAAAAGTACAGCAGCATTATGCATAATAGCCCAAAGGGGGAAACATCCCAAATGTCCATTCGACATATCATGGATAAGCAAAATATGGTGTATATGTATAATAGAACATTATTTGGCAATAAAAAGGAATGAAATACTGATACATGCTACAACATGGATGAACCTTGAAGACATTATGCTAAGTGGAAGAAACCAGTCACAAAAGGCTGCACATTGTCTGATTCCATTTATATGTTATGTCCATAATAGGCAAAGTAGGTTAATGGTTGCCAAGGGCTGGGGGTGGTTGGAGGTTAGCAGAAGAAGGAAGCAACTGCTAATAAGTAAAATGTGTCCTTTTTGGAATGAAAATGTTCTGAAATTAAATGGTGGTAATGGTTGCATAAATCTAGGAATATTCTAAGAACCATTGAATTATATGCTTTAAGTGGGTAAATCATATGATTTGTGAATTATATCTCAATAAAGCTGTTAGTAAAGAAAAAATAATCACATCCTATTACTCCCCAGCACAACAGTTTTCCCCATTGCTGCTCAGAACTCTAGGCTAAAATGCAGTCTTTACCATGATCTATAAGGCTGGAATGATCTGGCCTCTGTCCCTGCCCCATCTGGCCTCATCACCTACCACTCTGTTTGCTCTTTTCCCATCACGGGGGCCTTCTTGCTGCTCATCAAACATGCCAGGCCCACTCTCACTTCAAGATCTTTGTATTTGCTGCTCCCTTTGCCTGGAACAGTCTTCCACCAGATGGTCACAATTGCTTGTTTCTTTCCTTCACTTGAATCTCTGATCAATTATCACCTCCTCAAAGAGACCTTCTCTGATCCTCCTATAGTGTCACCATCCTTGTCACCCTAGCCAGATTGCTCTGCTTGCTTTTCTTATAGTGTTTACCAACATTTGAAACTTGTTTATCAGTTTCACTGTTTCTGTCTGTTTGCCCTACACTGCACTATAACCTCCCTAAGTTCAGAAACCTTGTCTGTCTTATTCACCAGCATAGCCACAGTGCCTGGTGCATAATAGGTGCTCAGTAAATACATACTGAATGAGTTCCATTTCAGTCATCTTTATTTACAAATATCCACTTTTTATTCTTTTTCTTTTTCATGGTACTTGGAATTGAACCCAGGCCCTCTTGCATGCTAGGCAAGCACTCTACCACTGAGTCACATCCCCAATCCTTTTTACTTTGTTTTGAGACAGGGTCTTGCTAAGTTTTCCAGGCTAGTCTTGAATTTGTGATCCTCCTGCCTCAGCTCTCTAGTAGCTGGGATTTTGGTGTGTGCCACCACACCAAGGTTTCTCTTTAGTTTTTGATAGCATTTACTACCTGGTGTCAGCTGCTACCTGATCCTATACCCAGGGCTGCAGCTATGGCCACAGAGAACCGTGGCTTCCTTATGACTTTTATCTTTTCCACTGGTTGGGAACCTCTTGAGGGGTGGCATCATTCCTATAATGCCATGCCTGATCTGGTATAGGTGCCCAAGGAAGCACTGTTATATGCTTGTATGTACAATACAATTTACAAGCATGCCTGCCTCTCTGCCCAAATGGAAGTCTAGTGTGGGCATGCACCTGTGGGTAGATAGGGGTTCTCAACCCTGCCTGAACCTTAGAACCATCCAGGGGATATATAAATATTAATACCTGGACTCCATCTTCAGGGAATTTAATTTACTTGGTCTGGAGTTAGACTCAACACAGGCTGTTTTAAAAAGCTCCACAGGTGAGTTTTAATAACATTAATTAAGTCTCTGTTATACATCAGGCATTAGGCAAACCCTGTGAATGCATTATCTCTGATTCCTACAACAAATTTGCTTTTAAAAATGAGACTGAGTGAGGCTCTTTAAGTTGTCTAGGCCATGTAGTTATTAAACAATAAATGTATGCTTGAATTCAGGTCTGAGTTAACTTCCCATCTCACACTGGAAAGGCAGATATAAATTCATAAGTGTTTGAAGAGATGGATCTATCTATCTATCTATCTATCTATCTATCTATCTATCTATCGTGGTGCTGAGGATTGAACCCAGGGCCTCGTGCATGATACGCAGGAGCTCTACCACTAAGCCATATCCCTAAACGTTTTTTTTTTTTTTTTGTGTGTGTGTGGTACCGGGGATTGAACTCAGGGGCACTCGACCACTGGGTCACATCCCCAGCCCTTTTTTGTATTTTATTAGAGACAGGGTCTCACTGAGTTGCTAAGTGCCTCGCCATTGCTGAGGCTGGCTTTGAACTCACGATCCTCCTGCCTCAGCCTCCCAAAGTGCTGGGATTACAGGCGTGCGCCACCGCGCCCGGCTTCCCTAAACGTTTTGAAAAAATTTTATTTTGAGACCGAGGCTTGTTAAATTGCTCAGGCTGGCTTCAAACTTGAAATCCTCCTGCCTCAGCCATTTACCACTGCACCCATCTCCAGAAGGCTCCACATAGAATTCCTTAATCACATATTCTTGGTGATTCCAATAGTCAGTAGGTTTGATAACACAGAGCTAAACATAAGTTATGTGTGGTTGGTGCTGTTGAGGCAATTGACAGAGTCATAAGGCACTTTTCTGGGTTATTCCAGCCTAGGAAGCAGTAACTAATAGGAATTTCTGAAGTTCTTGATCCCAGATCTGTGGCTTCCTAGCTGTATGACCTTGGCAGTGTGCCTCTGTTTTATAGTCTATAAAATGGGAAACAGCATTTACCTCACGGTGAAGATTAAATGAGAATGGAGTTGTTCAACTGATGGCAAACTTCAGTCCCTTACTGACTGGGGTGTGCCAATGTGTGGGGGGTCCTGACAGATACCCCATTTATGCTTAGCACACACTGGAGTCATTTATGGTGAGGCTGTGCCTCAGGCCCACCTTGTCAGAGTTCCAGGATGGTGACTTTCTAGGCAGTTTTGGAAGGCTTTGTCCTGGGTGGGTGAGGAGCTCTTTTTCAGGCCCCAATTTGGCAGGCTTCAGTCATAACACAGAGCAAACCAGCAGACAGCCCAGTGGGGATCATCTCACAACAGTAGCTTATTCTAGGGGTAAAGGCTTAAGTGCTATATTCATTTAATACTAACTGAAAATTTCAAAAGAAGCAACAGGCATTACTATGTATTAAGAAAAGCCTAGAATTTGGCATGCAATGGCTAGGCTTAGAAGAATGGAGCCTGCTATTTCTAGTGAGGCCCAAATACCTTCAGGGCAGCATCCCATGCATTCTAGGGCAGAAAACAGAAACATTCATGTAGGCTGGCCCCTCCAGCTCCTCTCCTTTCCTATAAAGCAGTTTCCTAAGCCTTGGAGATTCAGTGGCCCTTGCCCCTTTCCTCTCATTTTGAGCTCTTCAAGCTCTCTGCTTCCCACTCAGTGTTTCCTGAGTCAAAGGAGCCCCTTGGAATATCTGAAAGAAAGAAGGCATTAGAGGAGGGCCAGGGCCCCTCTGAGGAGCAGTAGCTCTGCTGCTCATATGGTTCTGATGCTAGGTCTAGGCACCCACTGCCTGGCAACTTGCCCCAGTTGATTTGTATCATATTTACCTTACTGTATAGTTTTTGCCCATCAGAAGAGTCTTTATACTCCTTGAAGGCAAAAAGCAGGTGTCATATGTTTGGGCTTTCCTCAGATCCCACCACAGAGTATGTGCTCAGTAAAGGATTTTTAGATTAATGAGTGAATGAATAAACATGGATATAAGATAATAGTCTGGTTCAGTGTTTCAGCTTAAGAGTCCCTTGACTTTTTAGCAGAGGCCACAAGTGGAACCTAAGATTCCAATTCCAGTTCTGCACTTATTGTGTGACCTCAGACAAGTCACCTCACTGAGCAAAGACTCATTCTCCATATTTTCAAAATTGAGATAATAAGAACACATTACATGGTTGTTATGAGGATTAAACGTGAGTGTGTCAAGTACTTAGCTCAGGGTCTGGCTCACAGTAAATACCCAATAAAGAGTAGTTATTATAGCCAGGTGGAGTGGTGTGCAGCTCTAATCCCAGATACTCAGGACACTGAGTTAGGAAGATTGTGAGTTTGAGCCCAGCCTGGGCAATTTAGTAAGACTCTGTCTCAAAACAAAACAAAAAGAAAGCTGGGTGTCATGGCACATGCCTATACTCCCAGTGGCTCAGGAGGTTGAGGCAGGAGGATTGCAGGTTCAAAGCCAGCCTTATAAACTTAGTGAGGCTGTAAGCAACTTAGAGAGAACCTTTCTCAAAATTAATAAATAAATAAATAAATAAAGGGCTGGGGATGATGCTCAGTGGTAAAGCACCTTGGGTTCAATCCCTGGTACCAAAAAAAAAAAAAAAAAAAAAAAAAAAAAAAAAAAAAAAAAGAGTCGCTATCACTATTTTTATTTGAGCCTCTACCAGCCTTCTCCTAATTTGGGGAACTTGAAAGATTCCTCTGCAGCTGAGTGTAGGGTTCACTTGCATACTGAGATAGTGCTGGACCTCTGTTATAAAGCTGTCCTTGACTTCCTCTTATATAATCCTTGTGGCCTCAGCCTGCATCACCACAGGCAGGGCCCTGGAGATTGGCTTCCAGCCACCATGCACAAACTCAGGTGGGGCAATGGAATGCTCAATTGGCCTTCACATTCCTCCCAAGGCAGAGTTGGGGGCCAGGGAGATATGCTTACAAATTGTTTTCCATTATTCTGAAAACTCTCAGTTTCCAAATATTGCACATAACCTCCACGGCCAAGTTACTTATCTAATTCTGGTTGCCATAACAACTTGACTTAATGAAGGAACAATTTTTTTTTTCTTAAAATAATTCGACCCGTTTCCATATCAACAGGGGTTTATTTTTGTTCTGCATGCAGCAAGGGCTTGATAGCCAGTACCTTCTGCACCTTGTAGTGGGGACCAGGATTTCCAGGGGGCCATTTGAGAAGTGGCACAGGGACCTTGGTGGCCAAGTATGCTGAGAAGGCCATATCCTAAATGAGGACAGCAATAATAGAGCATGGGCACTTCAGAAGTTCTTCCTTGGAGGTTTTGGGTTAAGAGTATGGAAGAACAGGGAGGGGACAAGCCTGTTCAAGGTCGTCTGAAGTATAGGGCCTATATAAACAAATGCCCAGTCCCTGGGCCTCCTGCACTGAACCACAGGCCAGGAGGGGAGTCCTGCAGCTGGGTCTCTTCTTTGGATAGTTTACAGAAAGTGTGACAGGAGGGGGAAGGGCCGCACAGTGTACATAATATTTGTGGCTAAGCTGGCTATAGGTGACTAGATTCCTTCACACATTTACTCATTCAGCAAACATTACTGCTGGGCATGGTGGCTCACACCTATAATCCCAGAAGCTCGGGCCAGCCTCAGCAACTTAACTAAAAAACTCAGTGAGATCCTGTCTCTAAAGAAAATACAAAAAGGTCTGGGGATATGGCTCAGTGGTTAAGTGCCTCTGAGCTCAATCCCCAGTACCAAAATAAACAAACAAACAAATATTACTGAGGACCTACTAGGTGTTGGTTTGGAGTATGTGGGCATGTGCAGGGTTCCTGGGGATGCAATACTAAGATTCAGACCCTGTACCCAGTGATGAAGTCATGCTCAGAGGCTGTACTCTAGGCCAGTGCTTCTCAAACCTTTTAAGCATAGGAATCACCAAAACCCCAGGGGGACTTGTTAAAATGCAAATTGTGATTCCGTAGGTGGAGAGGGTTGTATGTGTGTGTGCAGAGATTCTGTATCCCTTTTGTGCTCTCTAGTGATGCTGTTGCTGCTGGTCCTCATATCTCACTTTGAGTAGCAAGGATTTAGGGAAATTAGAAGTTGATGGAGAAAACATTTCAGGGGCAAGAGGGAAGAATTTTGCCCCTATGTTCCCTGAATCCTCTGGGGGATGCTTAGTACTGTGGGTTTCAGCTATATCTCCCATTAGAATAGGATGCCTTCTCATGGGGAAGGAATTCTGCTTTGCTTTCTGAAGTACTTCTGTAGATCTCTGGGGTTTGTAATAAATGAAGAACGAAAAAGTGGAACAACCAGGGTAGTTAACAACCCCAGCTGAGAGGCAGAATTGCTTCAAGTCCTTCCTGAGGAAGTCTAAATCATTCATATGAATTGGTTCAGGGAAGATGGAACCCTGGACCTTCTCAATTAATACCCTGCTTGGGGGCTGGGGATGTAACTCAGCTTAGCATGAAAGAGGCCCTGTGTTCCATTCCCAGCATTGCAAAAAGAAAAATCCTGCTTGAATGCATATTTTGGAGTGATTGTTATAAGACAGACAGCCTGACAGGAGTCAAATCTCAACTCTGATTTTCTAAGTCCTATTACCTAGGGCAAGTCATATTACCTCTCTGCTTCGTCTACAAAATAGGATTAAAAATCATAACTAACTCAGAGGGATTTTTTGAAGATTGAATGAATTAGTATTTGTAAAGGGCCAGACACACAGTAGGTGCCAAAATAGAGTTCATTGATCTACAAACACTTATTGAGCTCCTTCTGTGTTGTAGGCCCATAGACATTGGAGGATTCAATGGTATAAAGGACAGATAGATACTCTCTGTCTTCAAAGAGTTCACACTGAAATGGAAGAGATGTGAATAATGAGATGAAAACATCCATGCAAAGAGAGATAAAAATAGAGCTGGGCGTGGTGGCACACACCTATAATCCCAGTGACTTGGGAGGTTGAGGTAGGAGGATCACAAGTTCAAAGACAGTTTCAGCAATTTAGCAAGGCCCTAAGCCACTTAGCAAGACCCTGTCTCAAAAAAGGTGGGGGGGTGCCAGGATGTGGCTCAGTGATAAAGAGCCCCTGGGTTAAATTCCCAGTACCAAAATAATAATAATAATAATAATAATAATAATAATAATAATAATAATAAAATAAAAAAGGAGAGAGGGAGGGGGAGGGGAGAATGCCTGGTAAGAACAAAAGCAAATGCAAATGCCTTGGGTAGGAAAGAATGATTGAAAGGAGCCAGTGAATCAGCAAGAGCTCCATTACCTCAAGAACCTGCAGGCTGTGTTCAGGAACTTGGATTTGATGTCTAGCACAACTGAAAGCTCTCAGCTCTCAGGTCTATGTTTTGGGACAAGGATAAGATGCAGTATGACCTGACTGCTTTCCTTCTTTACCAGCAGTGCCAGCAACCTGCACTCAGGGTTTCCCTCACCCCTAGCTGGTTGGTATTACCTCAAGTTCCCAGAACTTGATCACCCCTCTGAGACCTGGAGGTTCCAAGTCTAGATGCTCACTGGAGCAGCATGTGGGAAGGATATGCCACCAACTTGCTGCAGTTAGGTCAGGCTAGTTAGCCCATGGTCTGTGTGCTCTGTGGCCCCTCTTTTAGCCTACATGGAAGGCCCTGAATAAAACTACATGGATTCAAACTCTTGCTGTATCATTTAGAAGCTGTGTGATTCTGGGAGAATCACATCACCTCTATGGGCCTCAGTTTCCTCATTTGTAAAACAGAACAGTATCCAGCCAGGTGTGGTGGTGCACACCTATAATCCCAGTAACTCAAGAGGTTAGGCAGGAGGATTGCAAGTTCAAGTCTAGTCAAACAACTTCATGAGACAGTCTCAAAATAAAAAATAAAAATAAAAAGGGCTGGGGAATGTGGCTGACTGGCTAAGTATCCCTAAGTACAATCCTGGTATTAAAAAAGAAAATGGTATCTATTTCCCAGAACAGTTGTGACAATTCTATGCATGACACTGAGGGAAATGTTTTAGGCCCCCACCTAGCACCTAATGGGCCCTGCAAGATATCTTGTAGACAGGAAGTAGTGGGATATCTTTTTTTTTTTTTTTTTTTTAATACCAGGGATTGAACTCAGGGGCACTCAACTACTGAGCCACATCCCCAGCCCTTTTTTATATTTTATTTAGAGATAGGGTCCTGCTGAGTTGCTTAGGGCCTCGATAAGTTGCTGAGGCTGGATTTGAATTTATAATCCTCCTTCCTCAGCCTCCCAAACTGCTGGGATTACAGGCATGCACCACTGTGCCTGACCAAGTGGGCTATCTTTGGCTTTGAGATTGGGGTGAGTTAGTGGATGGATAAGTGCTATCAATGTCCCATAACCCTGAACACAGGGCAGGTACTGCTGTGACTAGGATCACAGAACACACTCATATAGCATGGCATGCAGATTTTCCCTTTCCACCTTGAGGAATCACCAAAAGCGGTAAATCTGAACTCTGAAATTCCCTTAGAATCCATTCCTTCTTCCCACTCATTAGCACTTCCCCAAATCAAAGCCTCATTTCTTTTTATCTAAACATTTGCAAGAATCTCCTACCCGCTGCTTTTCCTTAGAATCTTGCTGTCTTGCAGCCCAGCTTCCATGGGGCCACCAGAGTCATCCTCTAGACATACAAATCAGATCGCCTCACCTCTTCCACAAGACTACCAGGGTAGCTAGGTGTTGTGGCACCCACTTGTAATCCAAGCTACTCAGGAGGCTGAGGCAGGGGGATCACAAGTTCGAGGCCAGCCTTGGCAACTCAGCAAGATCCTGTCTCAAAATAGGGGGAATGTAGCTTAGCGGTAGAGTCCCCCTGGGTTCAACCCCCAGTACTGCAAAAAGAAAAATGAAGGATCACTAGGGTAAAATGCCAGTTCCTCAGCCTGGCAGATAAGGCTTCCCTAATCCAGCCATTTTTCTGCATTTCCACTTTATACATGCCACTTTTAGAAGCACCATTTTCCTGTCTCTAACTATTCCTTTGTACTGTAATGCCTCCTTTCCCCACCCCTGCCATCTCCTGCATCTAGTAGCAGTCTATCTGTCCTTCTAACATCTCTATAAAGTTTTCCCAACTTTGCTTGACTATGTTTGTTCCTCCTTTACCCATGATACTGTCTTCTGTTCATGGATCCACATAGGTTCTTATACCACTGCACAGTGAGCCCAAGAGGGTAAAAGAGACAGTCTTGTGAGCAGAATGATAACAATGGTGCATCACTGTAGCCCCAGCATCAAGCTCAAACAAGTCTAGGCTAATGAGCACCAAAGCTGACAGGGCCCAGGGAAGTAACCCTAAGGAGACATACAGGCTGAATGGGGCCCCAAGGTGAACCTCATGCCAACCCACAAGAGGGCAGCATGCCTCAGTTTCATCTGACGCTTCTGTTGTGGCCAGATCTTGCAGATTTTTTTGAAAAGTACATTGGCTTTCCTAGTACTGCAAAAACCAAACCAAACCAAACCAAACCAAACCAAACCAAAACAAAACAAAACAAAACAGAAAGCATTGGCAAATAAAATTCTTATTATTTTGACGCTAAGCACATACTCTATCACTGAGAAACACCACCCAGATCTTTAAATTATATTTTAATCTATACAACAACAAAAACTGGTCTTCAAGCAACACTTAGTCTTTCTGCTTATCATTTTATGTGTGGGTGGAATGAATGAATGAATGAATGAAAGATGAACGAACAAATGATTTTTTCTGGATGCAAGGTTGGGGGAAGTTTATGCCTAATTAGTTCAGTTGTTATTTGGTTTGCTTTTTGGTGTAGGGACATGAAATTCAAAGCCAAGTTTTTATAGTTCTCTCTTTGAAAATGAAGCCCAACCTCCTTTTACTTGGTGGCTCTAACAATATCAGGTTTCCTAGGAAACCCACAGGCCCTGCAAGCAGGGCTCTAACCACAATGTGGTGACATCCTCTCTTTGAGATGGGGGACATCCCAGAAAGGGAGTGACACAGAGGCCACAGAGCATTTCTTCAGTGGTTGGTTTGCTTAGCTTGGTAACCTCTTGTAAACACAGTGTGAAGAAGATGGCAACAGCTCAGTTCCTTCTAACTTCTCCCTGCCCCATCCCACCTAGCTTAGCCCCAAATGGTAGAGGTTGGAGGAGATGATAAGAACTCTGAATTATGGGTATTAAGGACTTAAATTCCTTTTAGCACCCGCTCCCTGACCCCAAGACTCCTATAACTGGCTATCAGTTGAGTCTCTCTATAAGATGATACCCCTTTTTTGGAGGTCAGCTTGTATACAAAATCTAGTAAATAGATTGTAGGGGAGATAGAAGAAAGGACCAGCTTCCTGGTCTCAGTTGGGACCATCCAAAGATCATTTTAGCTCCAGAGCACCCTGCGGGTTGGGCTGAAGTCTCTGGTGCAAACACATCACAATTCAACTTCTGTCTTGGCCTCTCTTACTCTCTCACAAGGAAGGATCTAGAAAGCAGTCTCCAACAAACCTCCTACATGGAAGTCTCTGTCTAGGAATCCTTTTCCTGGAGAAGCTATGGTAGTCCCCTGTCTTGGCTTCTTTTCTCTCACTGCCCTACAATTCACCAAATTCTTCTATGATCATCTCAAAGGATAACTCCCAAATCATTGCTGTTGCCATGGCTGCACTTCCAGTCGGCTCACTTGCATTTCCCAGAGCCCAAGGGACATCTTTACCTGGATGTTTCTATTTTTTAGTCTCAAATTTAACATATTTAAGACAACTAACTCTTAATTCCCAGCCCTCTCAACTTCTCTATTTCTGTTAATGCTATTGCCATCTCTGTAATCTCAAGCTGGAGACTTCAGCATCATCTTGGGCAGCCTCCTGCTCAGAACCTCTCGGCATCCCCTCAGTGCATACAAAATGCAAGTACATGCTTCCTCTCTTTGCATTCAAGGCCTTCCCTGTTGACCCCCATCAGCTGGATTTCCTGCCAAACCCCTAAACCAGAATTTCTTAATAATTTTATTACTTGGATTCATTCAAGGGTCTGATGAAACCCATTGATCTACTTCTCAGAATGTGTTTAGAAGCATAGATAAAACACAAAGGATGGGGCTGGGGTTGTGGCTCAGGGGTAGAGTGCTCGCCTAGGACGTGCGTGGCCTGGGTTCGATCCTCAGCACCACGTAAAAATGAAGGCATTGTGTACAACTAAAGCAAATAAATAAATATAAAAAACAAAGGATTACAAAGAATATCAATTAGATTTAATGTTATCTATATATGTTTTTAAATTTATGACACAGTAACACATGTTTCATTATTAACACATTAGATAACAGGATCTAGTGGTGGGTCGAATAACTGTCACAATTTTGAAGAGTCGTGGGTAGAATGGGATTTCAAGATACCTGCAGCAGCAGTAATGAGATATAAAAATATCTGTGGTTCCTATTGGAGACAAAGTCACAGAACTGCTAACGCTGCTGTGGTGCTCTGCCTGAGTTCATAATGGAAAGGAAAACTAAACTCTAATTAGAGGTTAGCAGAGATAAAGCCATTTTTCTCCCAATCCAAGTACACAAAATCCTGGCCAAGCACCTCTTTGTTATGGGGAATCTACACTGTAGCTCTGATTGGATATTTGTATTTCCCTAAATAAATATTATACATCCAGTGGGGCGCATTGGCGCACTCCTGTAATCCCAGCACTTGGGAGGCTGAGGTAGGAGGATCGCGAGTTCAAAGCCAGCCTCAGCAATGGCGAGGCACTTAGCAACTCAGTGAGACCCTGTCTCTAATAAAATAGAATAAAGGGCTGGGGATGTGGCCTAGTGGTCGAGTGCCCCTGAATTCAATCCCTGGTACAAAAACAAAACAAAACAAAACAAAAAAAAACCATCCTATGCCCATTTTGGTGGATGCTGGGAAACTAGCATTTTGGCACCTGGCCAAGTTGACTCCACTTTCCATGTAGACCCTCTGCCACATGTTGGCCAGGTTTGGGGGCCAAGATCAGCAGATCTCACTGCCTGCTTGCCCCAAGCAGAACACATTTGGGCAGTTCCCAGAAGGTGTCTTCCTTGGCCTTTCTATCTTTGGTCTCAGGCCAAAGTGACTTTACTTATCTCCACTGAGCCAACCAAGATTACCCATAAGGCATCAGGCCCATGGGGTTGCTCATGACCATCCAGTTTGTTATGGAGCATCTAGTTAAAGCAGTCTCCTCCAAGAAGCCATTTGGAGTTATGGAGAAGCCACCACTCTGTCCAGTCCCTTCTCCTGATCCTTGGCAGTTGGGTATCTTCCAGCTCTCAGGTTAACAGGCTACTCTCTACCCTTATCTTGCTATGAAATGTAAAATATCCTGCAATTCACAGGACAGTCATATATAATGAAGGGCTATCTTACTCAAATTGATAATGTGCCCTTGGTGGGAATACTGAGTAGACACTCTAGTGCTTAGTGCCTCAGCTGTTAGCCTGGGACGCCAGCAACCAAGGCAGGGCCAATTGGTGGGCATTTTTCTCAATCGCTCTCAGTCTTCTCTGACCTGAAATCCCAGTGACTTTTATAGCTAGCATTGGATTGAGTAGCAGATATATAGGATGGTGAAGGGTCCCCCCACTACTGTGGCCACTGCATCTATCAGTTCTGAGTCCAAGCTTTGTCAGACTTGAGCCTTTGGTTGGTCAAGAGGAGCTACCTGTACCTGCCACTGCCACCAGGGAGGGTAAAGTTGTCACCTTGAGAGCCCAGTGTTTTCAGTTTCCTCAAAGTGCCTGGTAGCCTGGGACCCTTGTAACTCTGCCCCCAGCAAGGAAGGCCTTTCCTGGGCAGCCTCTGCCTTGTAACCAGAATCAGGGAATGAGAACTCCAACCTGGGGCAGAAGAATGTGCTAACTCCTCCTGTGCTTTGGTGAATAAAGTATTTCAGGTAAGAACAATCATGAGCCATCCTGCTGCTCACCTCCTTTGCTTTCTGTGAACTAGTCTAGTCTCCTAAAAATACCTGATCCCTATTTCTCAGGTCAAAATGCTCCGGAAATACCTATAGCCTGCAGTTGGTGGAGAAGCACCTTCTTGTGTTAGTTTCACCCACATTCTTATGAAAGGGATTAGTCACTTTTTGTAAAAAAAAAAAAAAAAAAAAAAAAAAAATCGTGTGACTTTCAAATTGTATCTCCTAAGAGTAATGAATACTTACATAGATCTAGTTATAACAGTGCTTTAAACTCTATAAAAGCACTTTTTTTTAATTAGGTTGAGCCATATGAATTTGCTGGTATCCAATTACTTTGGGCAATTTCATAGGGTTCAACCTAATACATTTCCTCATTTATTCCTTGCTACACTCCTTGGTAGGAAATTTTAGCCCCATTTTTACAGAGTGAAATACTAAATCATGGTGAGGTAAAATGACTTTTGATTAAGGTTATATAAATAGGAAATAGCAGGGTTGAGACTTGAACTAAGCCCATTCGATGCCAACCTGCATACCCTTGAACTTGAGGTAGGAGGATTCAGCCTTCTAGACCCTAGAAGCAGTAATGTGAGGAGAGATAAAGCTGGGTGATCATTTTCTTACCCTAGCCTCAGGAATGGTCCTGGCTGGCTTTATTTGTGACTTTTTCTTAGTCCAGTGGAGATCAATGGGTACATATATGCCTGCTGTAGAAACTGATGAGGTAACAAGTTTTAGTTTTAAAGTTTTAGGAGTGAAGACAATATCCAGAGCATGTTAATCCATGCATCCAGGCATGCATGCACACATCCATCTAAGAGAACTCTACCGGACAGCTTTCATGTACCTGCCAGGCTCTGCACTAGTCTTTTAGTTGCTTACCAACATGCAGAGCAGTGTTTTAATCAGTGGGATTTCTGCCCTTTGGCCAGCTGGAAGGAGGGGGCTAGAGCAGCAGAAAGTGGGGTTAGGCTGCCATGTGCATGGGATTTTGAGTAGTTGTGAAACTGCTCTGTCTTCTGAGCCCCAGCTTGTTTCACTGGGAGGCCACAGCTTATATGACCAGGCAGAAAGAAGCCAGTTAGTTGTTGCCTGGGCTTCAGAAGTCTGGTACCACTGAGAATTTTTAGGCTGCAGAATGGAGGAGGCAGCAGTAGGAAAGAAAAAGGAATGCTGGTGCCCCACCCTTAGGAACTGCGGAGGCAATGGGGGAAACTGCGGGTGGGGCTGCTAACAGAAGAGCTCTCTCCAAGGCTTCCACAAGAAGAAATTCCTTTTTCTTGCAGCATAGCTGCTCCAAATCCTTGGCTGGCCTCTGGCTGCTCTACCAGCTCGGTTCTGGTAGCTGGCCAGATATGGAGGGTGGGCTGGGGGATAGCTGGTTTGGAAATCATCAAGTAGTGGGCATAAGGCCACTGCTTTTGCTCAGGGACAGCATGTGGCCCTGCAGGGGATACTGACATTTCTCAGGTTCCTGCCAACACACCCCAAGCCCTCAAGCCTGCTGTGTAGTCCAAATGCTTCTCAAACTTGGCCTGGTTGGCTCAGCTCAGGGCAAAGCTGGCTGCCCTGTCTCCTGGGCTCTCCAGACACATGCCTCCTCCCACCCTGCCAGCACCCATCAGGCACCAAACCTCAAGATCAAATCCCCTCAAAGTATGAAATCATGCCCATGCTCACCATTACAGGCTCTAGGCTGTGTCTCCATGGCTGTCACCACTGTTTCCCAGGACCACAGTGGCTGTGGAGCCGACCTAGTTAAGATCTCACAGTTGAGTAAGCTGTGATGTGGGTTCCTCCCACCACACCCTTCCCGACCAAGGCTTTCCTCAGAGCCTCATTGCCACACCACACTGCTTTTGAAAAAAAGGAAATGGGCACTGGGTCTTGAGTACAATGAGAAGTGCATAAAAAAGCTGTGAAGGAAGCACTTCTGAAGGCAGAGAAAGCGGAATCTGTGATAGGCTTCAGATAATCATCTCCTGAACCTCCAGGCTCTTTCCTCATCTCTGTGGCCAGCAGAACTAGGGCCCATGGAGAGTTAGGGCCTTTTTTTGTACTTGAGTTGTCTGTTCTGCTCTGCACCTACCAGCACCTTTTTGTTTACTGGGGTCAACAAATCCATACCTAAGAGGCCTCAGGAGTTGCCCCGAGTGGTGAAGTTGAGGTTTTTTTTTTTTTTTTTTTTTTTTTTTTTTTTTTTTTTTTAATCCTTAGCATCTGACCTCCTAA
The DNA here is from genome assembly GCA_025594165.1 of Tamias sibiricus. Lineage (NCBI taxonomy): Eukaryota > Metazoa > Chordata > Mammalia > Rodentia > Sciuridae > Tamias > Tamias sibiricus. Next base: position 64,883,070 of record CM046667.1, read on the forward strand.
TTCATTCCTACCAACCATAGAGTATCACAGTCCAGGTTATATTTTAAACTCAGCCTGCTCAATCTCCACTGTCCACTATAGTAGCCACCAGACGCACGTGACTCTCAAGCACTTGAAATGGCCATTCTGAATTGAAATGTGCTAGAAGTATAAAATATATACCAGATTTCATTGACTTGGAACAAAGAACATAAAATATATCACTAATAATTTTATTATTGAATATATGTGGAAATCATTTTATATATTTTATTAAATAAAATGCTATTAGAATAAAATCTCACCCCTTTATTTTTACTTTGTTTTTCAGTGCTGGGGCTTGAACTCAGGGTGCATGCTAGACAAGTGCTCTTAACACTGAGCTAAACCCCTAGCCCTCTTTTTACTTTTTTTAGTGTGGCTACTGGAAATGGGGGATACTGGTGCCAGAATTGGCAAATATATGAATGAAATAAAATACATAATCCCAAATAAACAATCTCATGTATATATGGGTATAATAAAGGTGGCATTTCAAAGCAGTGGGAGGAATATGTGGCTACCACTAGAAAATGAAAAATTTCACATGTGCTCCATTCTTGTGGTTCACATAATACTTCTATTGGAAATGTGATGCTAGACTTTCTAATTTACCTACATCCTAAGTAGCTAAGATTACAGGCATGCACACCATGCCCAGCCTCTGCCATTTTTTTAAACTTACCATTAACTCTCTGAAGTTTTCCCATTTCTACTCATAGAGATCTCCTTCATTCATCCTAATAGTTGCATATCATGCTATTGTATGTTTGGTCTAAAGCTTTATTTCTATTCCTCCACTTGCAAACAACATTCTCATTTTCTTCTTTCTTACCCCTCATTTTCTGTTCTCTCTCTCCTTCTTGTTCCTCTCACCTTCAAAATTCACAAGAAAGCCAGGCATGGTGGAGCATGCTTGTAATTCTAGTAGCTGGGGAAGCTGAGGTAGGAGGATCATGAATTCAAAGCCAGCCTCAGCAACTTAGCAAGGCCCTAAGCAAATCAGCCAGACCCTGTCTCTAAAGAAGATATAAAAAAGGGCTGGGGATGTGGTTCAGTGTAAGTACTTCTGGGTATAATCCTTAATAATAATAATAAAAAAAACCCCAAAACTTCACAAGCATCTGTGAATGAGGAACCAATTCCCTTTTGTTCACTCCTTGCACCCCCCAAAGCTTTGGAATTTCTGGCTACCTCAATCTTCCTATAGGAGTGCTTGGGGAAGGGTGCCATGTTGCCATCTAATGCTCAATTACAGATCACTATCATAGGTGGCAATGTCAGCCCTATCAAGAGAGATAGGGAGATAGAGAGACCTACCCACTGCTATCATTTCTCCCTAGTAGATTTGCCACATTTATGTTAACATAGGCCTGCATAGAGAGAGAAAAATAGCTCAGGAAAGTGGGTATGAGTATGTGATTTTTTTTTTCTTTTTTGGTTCAGGGGTGAGTTGGGGCAGAGTAAATACAATGAGCTCTGGAGAAATGACTTGGTCCAAGTTGGGGAAACCAATTTAATTGCCACCTGCAGTTAAAAATCACTAAGAGGTTCAAGGTTTTGAAAAGAAAACTATAGAGGTTGGAGAAAGGAAAAAGAGCTTACTAGCTTCTGGGAAACAGGTAAAACAAGAGATTTGTTTGCTCTAAGGCAGATGGGAACCTTAGTCCTTAGAGTTTAATTGAGAGAATAAAAAAGACAAGAGGGCTCAGCCAATTGTCAAGTAGATAATAGTTTCTGAAGGGTGGGCCTGCAAGGATTGAGAAATGAAAGCCCTGTTGATGTGTGTAGGGGACAAGTAGTGTGGGAAAATAGCAAATTTTATTTTACACTCGTTCTCAATGCACATGGAATTGTTCTCAATGCACATGGAATAAATTGTTTCAAATAAAGAAGGAACTTGAATGTCTCTTGGAACTTTTTTTGTTGATTACAAGAACCTGCCCCCTCCTCTCTCCAAAAAAAGTAACTTTTAAGGACCCAACAGTTTAGGAAGGAGCAAAAACATTGGAATAGGAGTCAGGGGATGACTGTGGTTCTGAACTTGCAAAATATGACAACAAATAATTTGTATGAAATTTCCTTGGAAACCATAAAGCATGATTTACTGGGGTTAAGCATGATTAATTGTTATGAAACTCAACTTTGTCTTTGGCCTTTCTCATACCCTCCTTCCCTTTAATTCAGGCACTCTTTTCTTTTGATTTCTTGGAATAAAACCTACTGGGCTAAAGGTTTGAAAGGAATCCAATTTAAAGAACATACACTTGGTCCCCAGATCACCTAGACTGAAGAATGTTTCTGGCATCCTAAGTTAATGGAAACTTTTATTTTTAAAATAACATCCTGTTCAGTATTTAGAAACAAAGGATTTACCTTTAAGGGGAAATCTGCACCCAACATAAAGCCAGAATGCAATGTAGTTGGCTTTATTCTTCTACACAAAAGAAAAAGAATTTTTTAAATATTTATTTATTTGTTTTGGTTGTACACAATGCCTTTATTCTTTACGTGGTGCTGAGGATCGAACCCGGGCCGCGCACGTGCTAGGCGAGAGCTCTACCGCTGAGCCACAATCCCAGCCCAAAAGAAAAAAATTTAAATACAAAATGGTTACTTAAGATCAAGTCTAAATTGGGTGTGCTGGCACACACCTATAATTCCAGTTATTTGGGAAGCTGAGGCAGGAGGATCTTAAGCTTGAGACCGGTTGGGCAACTCAGCAAGGCCTTGTCTCAAAATAAAATAAAATATGCTGTGGATCTAGCTCTGAGATAGAGCAACCCTGGGTTTAACACCCAGTGCCACAAACAAACAAACAAACAAACAAACAAAAAACAATCAAGTCTAGGGCTGGAGCTGTAGCTCAGTGGCAGAGCGCTTGCCTAGCATGCGTGAGGCACTGGGTTCGATCCTCAGCACCACATAAAAATAAAACAAATAAAGGGATTCTGTCTATCTACAACTACAAAAAAAAAAAATCAAGTCTAACAACTTATTTCTGGATTAGGTGCTGACTTTACACTGTTGTAAAGAAGAGAGAAGGGAGAAATAGAAACCCTCCACACAGTGACCCTTGGCTGACTTTGAACTGTCTTTGTGGCTCCAAGTGACCCAAGTCCTAGACTCAGCTGGCTAAGATTCTTTCTTGCCTCTTCCTTACTCCCCAAATCCAGACAATCACAAAGTTCCATTGATTCTACTTCTAAAACCTATCCAGAGAATCTGACTCCCCCCCCCCAACCCCACTGGCAATACCACCTTAATCTAAGCTGCTATCATTGGCAGAAGCCTCCTAAGTGGCTTCACAGCCCCCTCTCCTGCCTTTTTTGGCTTCATACAGCAGCCAGTCCGTTTTTAATTAATTTATTTGCTTTGCAGTGCTAGGATGGAACCTGGGGCCTCATGAATGCTAGGCAAGCACTTTACTACTGAGCTAAGCCCTGAGCCTGAACAGTCAAGTTTTTTTTTTTTTTTTTTTAAAGTAATTCTGCTACATTCCTCTCCTGCTTGGACCTGGCATGGGGTGATTATTTGGCTGTGAACACTCCATGACAACAGTAACCCTGTCTGTTTTGCTCACCTCTGTCCCCATGCCTGCCCTTGTGCTTAGCATATAGTAGACATGTATTTGTTGAGCGAAGTAGTAAAGATTTTTGACAGCACACATTCCTATAGTGCTTCAAAGATAATGAATATCTTACTTGTTGATTAGAATAACCCTGTTATTATTGTATTATTGTTCTCATGTTACAGATGGGGAAAATTGAGGCTCAGAGTATTGCCCACCTTGACAGATTTAATCAGTGCATATTGAAATCCAGGTTTGTGAAGGTCAAAATCCCATGCCTTTGTGATTATACTCTGCTATGAGCTACAGAAGTGCAAAAGAAATGATGAATATAGAAGCTCTTTGTTATTTCTTAGCTGTGTAAAGGGCCATTTCACTCAGGCCTTTGGGGCCCAGGGGCAGGCACTGTGGGAATTCCCTGCCAACCAGTGAGGGGGTGAATTCTAAATCAGGCTTTCCTGGATGTCTTAGAGAGCTACTCTAACTACAGTGACCTTATTTTCTGATTTACAAATCAGGATTCTTGGTCTGACAAATAAAATAGTATACTTGAAACTGGGACTTTTCTGAAAAATCCAGGGCATAGAGTTGCTGTACCTATACCAGATGGCAGCTACATAATGGGCCTTCTCAGCAAATTCTGACCCAGCCACCTCACTTCAATTACATCTTAAGAAGATTCCTAAAAAAAAAAATCACCAAACTGTTTTCTGGGCCTCACACCAAATTCTTTCAACCTACACTTTTTGTGTGTTTATTTAATTACTTCCCTTATTCACTCCTATCTTCTGTTAGCAGCTTTCTTCCTAGTCTGCCTGAGAGAGCTTCTAGGCCCTGCTTGCTGATGGATGCTATGATCAGTTGAGACAAATCATAAACAAAAGTGCTTGGGGACCATGGCAACAGGGGCCATGGCAACAGGGCCAAGCACTAAGTGACATCCCTTCCTACCCTTCCTGGTTTCTGTTTTAGACCAAGTGGTGCTGATAAGTCCCGATGGTCCCATTGTGTCATCTAATCAGGCAACACTGCTTGTGGTAAGCATCATGACCAAATTTTGGTTCCAGAAAGAGCTTTACAACATTGTTGCTTCACAGCAAAATTTCAGTTGTCATCTTTGCAGACCTAGAAGCCAAGAATTATTTTACCAAAGCAATCCAACCCAAGTGTCTGTACCAGAGTCTGGGAGAGAAGAGGCTTTTAATGAACTGGGGTGTAAAGTCTCTTTCTATGAATGTTATCTATCTCTTTAATGTACCAGGTGCCCCTGAGCAAAAGGGCGGGCCCCCATGGAGCTGTGGCCCTGTCAGAAACACAGTTTCCTCATCTAAAAAAAAAAAAAGCAGCAGCAATCTCTGCCCTGCTTTTCTATTCTTCTATTTTTAGATGATGGACTATTGTAAGCATACAGAAAAGTATTAGGAACAAATACATTTTGCCATATTTGCCCCTGAACTTTTTTACTAAAAAAATAATATAGTCTAGGTTCAGTTGAAGCTTCTGTATCTCTCCATTTACGTTCTCCTACCCCACAGAGGAAGCATCATCCTGAATTGAATGTCTTGGAACCACCTGCATGTTTTAGAATGTGTTGTTCATGTACTTATAAATAATAAGGTATATAGTACTGATTACTATGTTCTTAAACTATAAATTGCATCAAACTGAACATATCTTTTTTTGGGGGGGTACTGGGGATTGAACTCAGGGGTACACTGAGCCACATCCCCAGCCCTATTTTATATTTTATTTAGAGACAGGGTCTCACTGAGTTGCTTAGTGCCTCACTTTTGCTGAGAATGTCTTTGAACTCACAATCTTCCTGCCTTGGCCTCCGAGCTGCTGGGATTATAGGGGTGCACCACTGTGCCCGGCTAAACTGAACATATCTTTCTGTGATTTGCTTTCTTTGCTCCACATTAAGTTTGTGAAAAATATGTTGATATAAGTAGCTGTGTTTCAGACATGTTGATATTGGGTAGTGTTCCATGGTTTGAATCTACAACAATTTTATTTATCTATTGTTTGTTTCTCATTTTTGGGGCTTTTAAGAATAATATTCAACTGGGCATAGTGGCATACTCCTGTAATCCCAGCAACACCAGAGGTTATGGTAGGAAGATTGAAAGTTTGAGGCTAGCCTCAGCAATTTAGCAAGACCCTATCTTAAAATAACAAAAATTAAAAGGGCTGAAGATGAAGCACAGTGGCAGATTGCTCATGGCTTCAATCCCTAGCACTGAAAACAAAATAATACTCATGGTATATGTGCCACCATTGTTCAACAACATGAGTTTCTCTATGGTATATATGTAGGTGTGCAATAGCTGACATAAAGTTGGAAATGTGACCTTTTCTTTTTTCTTTTTTGGTATTGGTGATTGAACCTGAGGTGTTTAGCCACTGAGTCACATCCCCAGTCCTTTTATTTTTTATTTAGAGACCCAGTCTTCCTAAGTTGCTTAGGGCCTCGCTAAGTTGCTGAGGCTGGCTATGAACTTGCAATCCTCCTGCCTTAGCCTCCCGAGCAACAGGGATTACAGGCTACACCACCATGCCTGGCTGGAATTGTAAGTTTTTAAGCCTTTTATATTGAGGGCAATATTCTGGGACTTACTCGAAGTAACTCTACATACACTATTTAATCCAGTAACTGCCACTTTCATAAAGCTCTACTGGGAGTATTCATGTATGTACACACAAATAAATGTATGCTAATGTTCATGGCCCCCTTGTTCATAATAGGGTGAAACTGGCATCGTCCCCAATGTTGATCAATCAGGATTGGGAAGATAAATAACCTGTGTATCACCTGCCCCATAGAATACCATAGACTTTGGGATCAAGCAGTGTTAAAGCAGGTCCTTTCTCAGCCACCTCCTTTACTACTGGACTGAAAAAATAATGTTGCTTATGGAATAAGACCTGGAACCCAGAAGGTAACTCATAACTGCCTGTGTATTAGATGGAGATACTCTCAATACATCCACGTGGGGACCTGGCCAGAACCCCACAGATGTGGGGAAGGCACCTCTACTGGCAATTGATTCAGAGAAAAATGGGGAAATAGTCCAGAGAACAGAATAATACTCAGGTTATAGAACTATCAGAGGGAGAAAGAATTGGTGACTATTTGAAAGGAACATTAGCAAATTGTTGAGATATCTTGCCTTGTCTCAAAGCTACACAACTAGCAGAAAGGAAAAGCTTTTCCCTTTAGTCATGAACACCAATAAATGGAAGTGTTTGTGGTACCTGTTTGTGTGTTGACTCAAGAAATCTAAACTTACCTCTAGAAATGCAAGCAAACGTCCATTTACTGGGACCTTAATGAACACAAACCAAAAGGTTTAACCTAAAAGATTACTTTAAGTATCACAATAGAGCCGGACATTGTGGCACATGCCTGTAATCCCAGCAGCTCAGGAAGCTGAGGCAGGAGAATCATAAGTTCAAAGCCAGCCTTGGCACCTTACTGATACCCTGTCTCAAAATAAAAAAAAAAAATAAAATAAAAAGAGATGGGGATGTGGCTCAGTGGAAAGAACCCTTCTGAATTCAATCCCTAGTTTAAAAAAGTCACAAAAGATAATAGCTTTTGGATTTTTTTTTTTTTTGCATTAGGTGCTACAGTGGGCACTTTGCATTCTTTGTCTAGACTGGTTTTCACAACACTACAAAGTACATATTTTAAGCCTCACTTTATTGGTAAATTATTGTGGATTGGACGTGAGGTGTCCCCACAAAAGCTCCTGGGTTAATGTAGGAATGTTCAGAGGTAAAGTGATTGGATTGTGAGAGCTATAACCTATTTAGTTGATCCTACTTTGAATGACTGGGTGGGAACTGTAAGCAGGTGGAGGAGATGGTCACTGGGGAAGATGGTGCCCTGGAAAGGTTCATCTTCCCTGAGGTTCCTTCCCTTTCCCACTCTCTGTTTCCTGTCTACCAGGAGGTGAACTCTTTTCCTTGCCACTCTCTTCAGCCATGATGTGCTGCCTCACCATGGGCTCAGAGCAATGGATTTAAAATCGTGAGACCCAAATAACTTTTCCTCCTCTAAGTTGTTCTTGTCAGGTATTTTGATCACAGCAATGCAGAAGCTAACTGAAACAGAAGTGGAGAGGTCAAGGAACTTGGACAATGCTGAATAGTTGGTGATTGTCAGAATTTGAACTCAGATCTGTCTGGTGAAAAAGCCTGTGTTCTTAATACTGCACCCTTCAATTTGGAGAGAGAAAAATAACAGAAATCCAGTTACCTAATTTGTTGAATTTGGCTGTCAGCCTAATGTATCATAGAGGAATCCTACAATGTTCTGCATACCTCCTTCACTGATAGCTCCCTTCTGAAAAAAATATGACAGAACTGAATGTTTAATTCTAGATTATTATTTACTTATTCAGTAAATATTTTATTGAGTGACTGCTTTGTGGAAGGCACTATGTTCTGTGCTGTGCACAATTCTTTTATTTGTGTTTGCTTTTTTTGTAGTACTGGGGATTAAACTCAGGAGTACTACCACTGACCTATATATATAGACCTTTTAAAATTATTTTATTTTGAGACAGGATCTTCAAGTTGTCCAGACTGGCCTTGAACTTGGGATCTTCTTGCCTCAACTTCCCAAGTATTTGGGATTATTGCAACATGAAAGAGGCCACCATTGCACCCAACTCAGGCATTATTTTTTTTAAATATATTTTTAGTTATAGATGGTCACAATATCTTTATTTTGTTTATTTATTTTCATGTGGTGCTGAGGATTGAATCCAGTGCCTCACATGTACAAGGCAAGTACTCTACCACTGAGCCACAACCCCAGCCCTCAGGTATTATTTTTTAGGTTACAAATGAACAGACCCGAGAGCCTATATTTAAGTCAAGGGTAGCCATCTTTCAATTGATTTTGAGGTACCCAGTGGCCTATGAGGTACTCTGCACTGAGAACACAGGCTGATAAGGATGTTCTAAATTATAAAGTGACCAGTTGACTCAATGAGAGCCCCTCTCTTAGGGAACATGGGTGTGACACATACAGAGGAACATGTGCAGTGAGGTGGCCCAGAAGCCAGGAGATGCAGGGGAGACCACAGTAACCAGAAGCCACAGGGAGTAGGGAAAGCCAGTTTGTGGGAGAGCAACAGAAGAGGCTGTGACAAAGAGGGTGTGAATGGTAGAAGTGAACGATGATGTGCTTGTCTTGTTCAGTGCTCCTTAGGCATCAGTTGTGAAGAGAAGTGGCTGCTGGGGACAGCATGAACCCTTATATTCACATCCTGCCATGCAAGGAAACTGAAGCATACCCCTGTTCTTGCAACCTGAAAGAGGCCATCACAGCCCCCTGGAAACCCAGACCACACAGAGCTGTGCTTCACGGACATGGGCTTGTACTTTTGAACCTAGGTCATTTAAAAAAATTTTTTTAGTTGTTGTTGGACTTTTATTTTATTTCTTTATTTATATGCAGTGGTGAGAATTGAACCCTGTGCCTCACACATGCTAAGCAAGTGCTCTACCACTGAACCATAGCCCAGCCCCCTAAGTCTTTAAAAAAAATTATTTTAGTTGTAGATGGACACATGGACACAATAACTTTATTTATTTATTTATTTATTTATTTATTTATTTATTTATTTCTATGTGGTGCTGAGTATCGAACCCAGTGCCCTGAACATGCTAGGTGAGTGCTCTACCACTGAACTGCAACCCCAGCCCTGAACCTGTGACTTGAGACCTATATTTGGTCTTCTTGGTGAGTGTGTGTGGTGAGTGTGGGGACAATGGATAAAAATAGGTTTTGTTGGAGGTTCTGCTCTGCCAACAAAATACCACCTAAGCTTCCTGGTCCTGGCTTTTAATGCACATAAAGAGGTCCAGAAATAGTTCTGCATAAGCTGGAAGAGGGTGGCAAAGACCAAAAGAAGCTCTTCTGGATGTCAAGGACTTGCACTATGTGAGTTTGTGGATTGTGGGTACTCCTGAGTGCCACCAGCTACCTAAGGTGCTGAGGACACAAGGCTTCTGGGCTATATCCACCACAGAGCTGTTATGAAAATCTCAGCCACACCCATGGAGAGCAACCAGGTGACCTCTATCTACCCTGCCTATATGTCTATTCACCACCTTGGGTTCCCATGCTGTTCTCAAAGCACAGATTTAAAAGGTCTGTTACAGACTGTGATGGGGAGAGGGGGTATAGAGGAACGGGCACTTTCCTACATGGCTGGTTGGAAGGTCACTGAAGAAATTTCTCTGGAGGGCAATTTGGTATTATCTGTCAAAGATGTATGACAAATGGGTTTCCATCAAACAAAAAAGCCTCTGCAAAGCAAAGGAAATCATCAACAACAGAGAAAAGATACAACCTACAGAATGTGATAAAATATTCACAAACTATACATCTGACAAGGGGTTGATATCCAGAATATACAAGGAACTCAAACAATTCAACAGTTGAAAAACAAAATAAGCTGATTTTAAAATGGACAAAAGCTGGGCTTGGTGGTACACACCTGTAATCCCAGCTACTCAGGAGGCTAAAGCAGTAGGATCACAAATTCAGGGCCAGTCTGGGATACTTAGTGATATTCTGTCTCAAAATAAAGAAAAAGGTGACTGGAGGTATAGCTCATAGGTAGAATAATTGCCTAGCATGCAAGAAGCCTGATGCAGTGGTGCATGCCTGCAATTTCTGCAACTGGGGAGGCTGAGGCAGGAGAAGGGTAAGTTTGAGGCCAGCTTCAGTAACTCAGCAAGACCTTGCCTCAAAATAAAGACTGAAAAAAAAAAAAAAAGCTGGTGAAGATGTGGAGGAAAGGGAATGCTTGCACATTATTGGTGGAAATGTTCATTAGTACAGCCATTATGGAAGATGGTGTAGAGGTTCCTCACAAAATTGAAAATTAGAACTATCTGGTGGGGCATAGTAGCACATGCCTGTAATCTCAGTGGTTCCAGAGGCTGAGGCAGGAGGATCGTGAGTTCAAATCAGCCTCAGCAAAAGTGAAGTTCTAATCAACTCAGTGAGACCCTGTTTCTAAATAAAATACAAAGTAGGGCTGGAGATGTGGCTCAGTGGTAGAGTGCTCACCTAGCATGTGCGTGGCCCAGGTTCAATCCTCAGCACCATGTAAAAATAAAGGCATTGTGTACAACTAAAACAAATAAATAAATATTTTTTTTAAAAAAGGAATAGAAAATAACTATTTTATGATCCAGGAGTCCCTCTACTGGGTTTATATCCAAAGAATATGAAATCAGTATATTGAAGAGATATCTGCATGCCTATATTTATTATAGCACTATTTGCAATGGCTAAGGTGTGGAGCCAACTAAAGTGTTCATCATTTGATGAATGGATAAAGAAAATGTGGTATATACACACAATGGAGTATGATTCAAATTTAAAAAAGAAAGAATTCCTGTCATTTGCAGTAACATGGAGATCTTAAGTGAAATAAGCCAATCGCAGAAACACAAATACTGTGTGACTTAACTTGGATGTAGAATCTAAAAAAGGCTGAGCTCATAGAAGTAGAGAGTAGAATAGTGTTTACTGGAGGCTGAGGCGGATAGAGAAAAGATATATGGAGAGAGATTGGTTAAGGGATACAAAGACACATCTAGATAAGAGGAATAAATTCTAGTGTGCTATTACATAGAAGGATGATTATAGTTAACAGTATCGCATCATATGGGCTGGAGTGGCATAGCTAAGTAGCAGGGTGCTTGCCTAGCATATGCAAGTCCCTGGATTAGATCCCCAGCATTGTACAAAAGAAAACAAAATATTGTATCATATAAGTCAAAAGAGCTAAAAGGGAGTATTTCAAATGTCGTCATTGCAAAACAAACAAACAAATATAAACCACTTGAGCTGATGGATATCCTAAATATCCTGTGTTGATCATTATACAATGCAATCATGTATCAAATTATCATATATAAACCCCCATAAATATATAAAATCATTACACATACATTATAAATAAACAAATTTATAAATAACCCAAATGCACATTCCTGTTTACTCACCAATTCCACTTTTAGAGAATTACACTACAGATATACTACATAGAAAAACACATGAACAAAGATATATATTGAAGTACTATGTGTAATAGTAAAATACTGGCAACAACACCACTTCAATAGAGGACAGGTTAGATAAATTGCACTTCTGCCATGTCATGGAATACTCTGAAGCAATTTAGAAGAATTATATAGCTAAAATACATGCTGATACAGAATATTCAACAAGATATAGTGTTAGGTGAAAAAAGAAAGACACTGAATGTTATGTATAGTTGTTACCAGTTATGTTTGCTCTCTTTCTCTCCCCCACCCTACACACTTGCATATACAGAGATCATTTGTGGAAGGACACATAAGAAATGGGTATCTGTGGTTGCCTCTTGAGAGGGGAACTGTTAAAATGGTGATGGAAGATTAGAGGTAACCAGGAGAATTACTTAGTATAACAACTATTTACATAGCATTTATGTTGCATTACCTATCATGTCATCTAGAGATGACAAAGTACTTGGATGGACTGTGTAGGTTATATCAACCACTACAGCATTTTTGAGCATATGCAAATTTTGGTATCTGGGGCAGGTCCTGGAACCAATCTCCTGAGAATATTTAGGAATGACTATATTTTATTTTGTAATAAAACACATAATTGATAATTAAATTATGAGGAGAAAAAGCAGCTCAGGTGTTGGAAGAATCTGCATTCTAAAATTTGGTTTCTTCAGGGCTGGGGTTGTGGCTCAGTGGTAGAACATTTGCCTGGAATGTGTAAGGCCCTGGGTTTGATCTTCAGTACCACATACAGATAGATAGATAGATAGATAGTAGGTAGATAGATAGATAGAATGAAAGTCCACTGACAACTAAAAAAATTGTAAAAAAAAGTTGTTTTCTTCACATATTCCTCCATTCAAGAGCCTGCAATGAGCCAGTAACAGTGGCACACATCTGTAATCTCAGCTACTAGGGAGGCTGAGGCAAAACAAAAGCAAGTTCTAGGCCAGCCTGGGAACGTTAATGAGACCCTGTCTCAAAAGAAAATAAAAATGCAATTAGAGAAATGCAAATCAAAACTACTCTAAGATTCCATTTCACTCCAGTCAAAATGGCAGCTATTAAGAACACAAACAACAATAAATATTGGAGAGGATGTGGGGGAAAAGGCACACTTACGCATCGTTGGTGGGACTGCAAAATGATACAGCCAATCTGGAAAGCAGTACGGAGATTCCTTGGAAAACTGGGAATGGAGCCACCTTATGACCCCGCTATCCCACTCCTTGGTTTATACCCAAAGGACTTAAAAACAGCATAGTACAGGGACACAGCCACAAATATGTTTATAGCAGCACAATTCACAATAGCTAAACTGTAGAACCAACCTAGATGCCCTTCAGTAGGTGTGGATAAAGAAAATGTGGTATATGTACACAATAGAATATTACTCAGCAATAAAAGAGAATAAAATAATGGCATTCACAGGTAAATGGATGAAATTAGAGAATATAATGCTAAGTGAAGTTAGCCAATCCCCAAAATCCAAATGCTGAATATTTTCTCTGATATGAGGAGGCTGATTCACAGTGGAGTTGGGACGGGGATCATAGGAGGATTAGAAGAACACTAGAAAGGCCAATGGGAGGGGACAAAAGGGTAAAAAAAAAAACAATGGTAGAATGAGATGGATATTATTACCCTAAGTGCACGTATGAAGACACAAATGGTGTGAATATATTTTGTATACAACCAGAGATATGTAAACATATGCTCTATAAGTATAAAATAAATTGTAATGCATTCTGCTGTAATATATAACAACTAAAAAAAAAGAAGAAAAAGAAAATAAAAATGGCGGGTGCTTGCCTACAAAGTGTGAGGCTCTGGATTCAATCTCCAGTACCCCCCTCCCCCAAAAAAATCCTGCAGTAGTTTTCCCAACAGAAAGGCCAACCACGTCTGGCACTAGAGGCTTCCAGAGGCTGGGCTCACCTTGCCTTCTTTCCCACTGCCTGTTCACACTTTCCTCTGTAGATCCCAACTAGCTACCTTACCAGCCCCAAGCAATGGGTGACAAATAATGTCTCGCTTCCGTCATGCTCCACGTCTAGGTCCTCTGCCCACCTCACTCAACTTACTGAATTTGCACTCATGTCTCATGACCCAGGTCTCTGGAATCCTTCTGCCCAGTGTGTCATAAGGATTCATTTGGAACTGCTTTGTGGCATACTTTATTTGACTATCTTGCTTTGTTATTTAACTTTCAGGGAATTATTTAGCTAAAATGTGGATATCACTTTCTTGTTTACAAAGTACTTGCACAACTATGGCATCATCTGAATATCCCTTTACTACGTAGCAAAGCAGGCATTATTTTTATTTCACTGCTGAGGAAAATGAGTGGTAGGGAAGCTTCTTGTTCATGGTGATGTGAGAAGAAAGTGGCCAAGAGGGACCTAGGCCTGGCTTGTCTAGAACACCTGCTTTTGCTCCCCAGCCATGACATAAGTTCCTGGAGGACAGGAAGTATGTTTTTGATGTTTCTGTGCACACAAGAGGGACAGAGTGAAAGCCATCAGCCCTCTAACAGGAAGTTAAAGAAGACAGGACAGTTAATCAACCAAAACATATGTAGTGAGGTCTTGTCAAGTGCTTAGGTCAGGGCTGCATGTTGCAAGTAGAAAAAGGCCACCATCTTCCTGTGTGGCCAGATATACCAAACTATTAGAACACAATCAGTAGGAAATGAAGATCACTTTAGCTGGTACACTGATGAACTTTTTTTTTTTTTTGGTGGTACTGGGGATTGAACTCAGGGGCACTCGTCCACTGGGTCACATCCCCAGCCCTTTTTTTTGTATTTTATTTAGAGACAGGGTCTCACTGAGTTGCTAAGTGCCTCGCCATTGCTGAGGCTGGCTTTGAACTCGCGATCCTCCTGCCTCAGCCTCCCAAAGTGCTGGGATTACAGGCATGCGCCACCGCGCCCGGCTACTGATGAACTTTTTTAACTAGCACATCAACTCAGCAGCTTTGGGCAAGAAGAAATTTTAGAAGAAAAGAATTTTTTTAAAAGTCAGAAAATAGTGCAGTTAGTAAACAAAATTTGTGACTTTGGTACATGGATCATTGAAATTTGGGAACCATTGCCATAGGCCAGTCAGTCTAAGAGATGGGCCAGAGAAAGTCACAGGGGGGATATATCGCTCACTTGAGCAAAGGTGTGGAAACAGGGGAGGCACAGCCAGAGGGAGGACACTTGAGTGTTCCTTTCCAAATCTCTAGCCAGGATAGATTCCAGATGCTTCTGAGAGCTTGTATAGGAAGTAGGGGTAAGATCAGGAGTCATTTTTGTTTTTGTATGTGGAAGGAACACAATGAAAGTGGTGCTTTGAAAGGTCAGTCTGGCGATGAAGTGCAATTTGGACCCAAGTTTCCCTGCAAAGCAGTCTCAGATCATCAAGATGCTAATCCCAATGAGAGTCAGGGCTTGAAGCTAAAGTTAAGGCTCTTTCATGGAGACCCACAAAGGAGTTGCTCTTTGTCATGTATTATTTAAGGTGTTTAGAAAAATTATCTGAGGCTTGCCAACAAGGCACAAAAGACCACTGAGCAAACTTGAAGAAACATCAGAGCCTCTTCCATGCTGAACTTACCAGTCATAACTGATTAAGGCCCACACTTTGAAGTCAGAAGTTCACTTGTAGAAGATTGATTAGTTGCAAATGATTTTTGTCTGGCAGAAATGAAAATTAATTCTGTTCAGTGGGAAAGATAGCCCCAAAGGTTAAGTTCTATTACCCCACAGTACGATCCTGTTACCGGGGATTGAACTCAGCGGCACTAGACCGCTGGGCCACATCCCCAGCCCATTTTTTGTATTTTATTAGAGACAGGGTCTCACTGAGTTGCTAAGTGCCTCGCCATTGCTGAGGCTGGCTTTGAACTCGCGATCCTCCTGACTCAGCCTCCCAAAGTGCTGGGATTACAGGCGTGCGCCACCGCGCCCGGCTTCCAGTTTTGTTTTCAACTTTTAAATCTTATTTCAGAATTTTTTTGAAGTCTCTCATATCTATTTTTTTTTTTTACTATTTTTGTTGAGGTAAAATATGTGTAAGAAAAATTTACCATGTTAAGCATGTTTAGTGAGAGTGTTGGGGATTGAACCCAAAGCTTCAAGTATGTTATGCATGCCTTCTATCACTGAGCTACACTACACCTTCAGTTCCCATTTTAAGCACTTCTAAGTTTAAAATTCACCACCATTAACAATACTTACAATGTTGTATAACCATCATTACTATTTAGATACAAAACTTTCCATTACTCCAAACAAACTATACCCATTAAACAGTAATTTCTTATCCTCTCTCCTCCTAGCCCTTGATAATTTCTAATCTACTTTCTGCCCCTATAAATTTGCATATTCTAAATACTTTATGTAAATGGAATCATACAAAATTCATTCTTTCATGTCTGCCTTCTTTCAGTTAGCATAAGGTTTTCAAGACTCATCCACATTATGGCATGTGTCAGAACTTTATTCCTTTTTATGGCTGAAAAATATTCCATTTTATGGATATAGTGTATTAGGGTTGTTTCTACCTTTTGGCTATTGTGAACAATACTGCTATGAACATTCATGCATAGGTATCTTTTGAAGTCCCTGTTTTCAATTTTTTTGATATATACCTAGAAGTGGAATTACTGGGCTCTATGGTTATTCTATTTTTAACTTTTTGAGGTAATTCCATGTTTAACTCTCAAATCTTTCTTAAAACCAGCTTTACTATAATAGTGGTTACTTCATCAATGAGTTTAAAAAATCTTCAACATATGATCACTATATTATATATATTGCATTTCTTTTTTTATAATTTGTTCTTTTTAGTTATACATGGAAGTAGGATGGATTTCTACATATCATACATACATGAAGTGATCACTGTATATTTGAATGAAAGTCATGTTTTCAATATCTGAAAACTATACTTTGATAAGGGTGATTTCTTTACTAATCTCTAAAGCCTCTCTCTACTTTGGCCCCATTACTTATTGCACACTCCCTATAAGAAAGTAAAGGAAATCAGTAGCAATGAAGATCCCCTTGCTGAATAGATAAAGCCGGCATGGCATTTTGGTAGTTCCAAATAGAAAGGAAATTTTAATTAGGGTCCTGTGATAGTGTCATATGAGGATGACGTGTGGTCACAGAACATGTGTATCTTTGCTTTTGCTGAGAATGTATGAAGACTTTTCTCCTCTGGAACACAGAACAACTGTTAGATCTCTACAATGTGATAGCTTCTGCTATGAAAACTCTAGAGAATGCTTTGCTTTAGGCCACCTCTGGGACCAGGCAGACCACAATGAAACCTATCGAGAGAGACAGTAGAATTCTTTTTGTTCCACCTCAAAATGTACCCCTACTGGCATGTGACAATAAAGGAGGCCTTGAGGGATCTTTTAAGTAGGGAATGAAGAGGGGGAAAAAGGATGTGGCCTAGATTTGAGGAAGAAGTTGGGCACATAGGTTGGGGAGAGGGCATAGCTGATGGGTGGTGGAGTAGGAACTGGGAACAGCTGCCCTGCATGAGTGTCAGTTGTCTTCAAGTGGCCTTTTCTCCAGACTATACCTCCACCCACTCAAAAATATCTATATCTATATCTATCTATCTATCTCTTAGAGTAGTAATAACATATAAAATCAGACATATTCTTGGTTCCATACATTTTTTCATGTTTCAAACCAAGAACATTTTGCTTTTTTGAGTAAGGCTGAAAACTTACAAAAACCTCTATTTCCCCCCTCACAGCTCCAGAGAAACTAACTGGATTTTGTTCACAATTTTCTCACTTTTGAGACATGATAGGGAAGAACAGATGAGTGCAAAGGCAGAATTTCACAGGTGGTTAAGAATGTGTAGGAAAAAGAAAACCAGTATAAAAATGTCACCAATACAAATCTGATCTGAATATATCTATTTCTGAAAGCATGCCAGGCAGGTTAAGAAAATAAAGGTAAAAACCTTCTTTCTTTTGACACCCTTATTTTGTTATCTTGCAGAGCTGTGTCAAGATGAAATATATATAATATAATAAGTGTTTTGCACACTACAAAGGACTGCATGTGTCTTTGAGGGGGTTGGTGATATAGGGGAGAGGGCATGGGCTATGAAGTCAGACCTTGCTGGGGGTCATCCCAGCTTGGGGTATCTGACATGCAGTGAGGTCTAAAGCAAATATCTGGATTTTACTTTTCACATGTGCAGGTTGAAGACAATAAATTGTGCCTTAGAGGGTTGTGGGAAGGCTCAGATGAAAAAGCCTCCAAGGGAGAAGCAAGAACAAAATACTGCAGAAACCTGGTCTTTGGTACACTTCATAGGTGTAGCACTTACAACATTGTTCTATAATAGATTCTCTACATATCTATTGCCCCAGTTATACCAGAAGTTCCTTGTGACTTGTTTGCCACTCTATCCTCTAAGCACAGTGACTGGAATATCATATCCAGCCATTACTACATTTACTGGGCCCTGCCAGCCACCAACACACTTGATAGCCACACTCTGCCCTCCTCAAACTGTTGTTCTCTTCTCACCACCTCCCTAGCACTAAACCTCCTAAGGTTCTGACCAGATCCCTGTGGGGAACACTGTAATGTGCAACCCAGGTTCCCCTTCAGGATTGGAGGCCTTATTTCCTTAAATAGCATGAATGCTGCTGGTTGACAACCCTCCTTGGGAAATGTCTAGCCCTCTGTTCAACAGAGCTTCCTTGCACAAGTTGTGCTTCCTCCCTGGGGACAATCTACATCTAAGAACTGGTTCCTTCATGGGAAAGTGGAACAACTCTGAAGGGTCAACCTAGTTCCAGAGCTCCTCAAGGGGTTGGGCCAAACTGTGTCATTAGAGTGTTATTACAGCTCAACTTCTCCCTGAAACCAATACTGCATATTTCCATTAGACTGAAGATGTTGATGCCAAAGTCACCCTAATCAACTTTTTACATGTGACCTGCAAGAACCATCCAAAGGCAGTCCCCAAGCTGGGTTTGAGGCCTATGCAGGCTCTGGCATGGCATCTGGGAAGACTATTCCAAGTGATCCCAGGAGTTGAGACTGTCCCCATTGCCCAGTCACTGTCACGGGTCTCACTCACAGTGACACTTTTATCCCCACCCTTGTGTCAAAGTTTTTCTCACAAAATGGTTCTGGAGTTAAAATGTAGAAGATATGTGCCTATAAACAAATAATTACAGTAATGTGAGATGTGCTACAACAGAGATGAGGAACTGGTGCTAAACTGAGCTCCACCTGGGCAGTGAAGAAAGGCTTCCTAGAGGAGGAGTCACTAAATCCTGAAAGATGAGATGGAGTTTGATGGTCGGGCAAGGGATGTGGGAGAAACTCTCTAGACAGAGAGTACAGCATACTGGAAAGCAAAAAGTGTGTTGGGTTTTAGTGAGAGTACGAGGCAATAATAAAGTCTGGGACAGTAGTAGGGGCAGACGATGCAGGAACTTCTATACTATGCTGAGCAATTTGGTGCTCAGGAAATATCTGTGAAATGAATGGCACATTCCAGTGTTGGCCAAACTTCAGCCATTTTGGTTCCACTTCAACAAGTTTTGTCATGGTTAGGCACTAATGGTTTTATTTACCATTCACTTAACCTTTTTCTCTAAATAAATCTTTTTTGGTTTTTGCTTAAATACATTTATATTAAAAGAAATTTTACTTGGGAATAAAAAACTAAAACAAAGGACTAGGGATGTAGCTCTGTAATAGAGCATATGCAAAGACTAAGGCCCTGAGTTCAATCCCCAGTACCACCCAAAAAACAGCAAAAGGACTATCACTTGTCACATCTAGAAAATAAATGTAAAAGGAGCTGGATGCAGTGGTGCATACCTGTAATCCCAGCAGCTCGGGAGGCTGAGGCAGGAGGAGTGCAAGTTCAAAGCCAGCCTCAGCAATGGCAAGGCACTAAGCAACTCAGTGAGACCCTGACTCTAAATAAAATATAAAATAGGGCTGGGGATGTGGCTCAGTGGTTGAGTACCCCTGAGTTCACTCCCCAGTAACCCCTCCCCACAACAAAGGAAGAAATAAATGTAAAAGGAAATACAATGGAAACACAATAGAGTAATTAAATCCTATGTAATATTAATATTGTTAGTTGTCCATATCTTTGAGCCTGACACCTGTTCTAGTTTGGTTAGGGAAGATTAAGGAAGCATTGGAGAGGTTGAAGAATAGCACCACACTGAGCATTTTTCCTTCATGTAATCAGAAAGCTGGAAAGGGAATAATTTTCTCACTATATAATTCAATGTTCTTTACAGCTGTAGCATGTACCATTGAAATCACCTTGGAGTCCCTCTCCCTCCCTCTGCCTGTGAAAAGTTGGTAAATAATAAAGGGCCCTGCATTTGTGGCTGTTATCACTACTCTGTCACTTGCTTTGCCCACTGACCGTGGAGGAATTGCTTGGCTCAATGAAGGTTTCCAACCCTGTGCCTGTAGTGACTCTCACCACAAGACTATAGGTGAGAAACCAATAAAGATAGGGCTGGGAAGAGAGGCAGGACCCTGGCAATCCTATCTTTAGGAACTGGAAGGGCCCTTAGAGAGTCTCCTATGTTTCCATTTTGCAGCTGGAACACAATTTGCCCCAGGCCATTAGAAGGGGGTTTAGCGTTAGCAGTCTAGGGAGACCATTATGGAAAAAAGGATAGTATAGCTTATTGTTTAAGTGCTGGTATCAGTAGCTGTACCTGCAAGTCAGAAAAGAACAGAATACAGGAGAAACAATCCCATGAGTCCTGAGAGGAGAAACATCATCAAGAAACCCAAATTACTGTGCTGGCTCCTTAACTAGGGGCAAAGGTTGAGGTGGACCAGGGCCCTAGGTTAAGGGCAGTATGTTTTAAGAGCCTGCGAGGGACACACGTTTTTACCAAAGAAAGCCAAGGAATGAAGGGAGGCTAGCACATAAGAACTGTTCCAAAGGGCAGTATCAATTTAGTCAGGGACATCCTGGGCCTTGGCAAAGCAACTAGGTTCTGCAGTTTGACAGGCCTGAGTTCTACCTCAGTTCTATCACTTTCTAGCTAGTATGACTTTGGATATGTCACTTAATTGCTCTGAACCCCAGCATCCTCACTGGAGTAAAATATGAGTAATGCTAGTATCTACCTCATAGTATTTTTGTGAGGGTCACATGGGACAATATATTCAATACTTCTTGTACAGGGCCTGCCACCTCAGTCAGCATCACTTCCTCTCCCCCTCCTGTGGCATGACCAGACTCTTAACAACACATTTTCTTCTCTCTTGGCTCCCTACGCTGGCCCAGGCTAACAGCTCATACCTCCAGGCCCTGTCCATCCTATGCTTGTGCTCACAGTCACCCACTAATCCCAGCTATGGTGTCAACGAAGACTTGAAATACTTTCATGAATCTGCAGATAAGAAAGCTAAGAGGGGCTGGGTTGTGACTCAGTGGTAGAGCATTTGCCAAGCATGTGTGAGGCACTGGGTTTGTTCCTCAGCACCACATAAAAATACATAAATAAAATAAAGGTATTGTGTCCATCTACAACTAAAATTTTTTTTTAAAAAAGAAGAAAGATAAGAGGACATGATCTGGAGTGTGGGACAGTGACCTCCTTTACCTAGAAACAAAGGGGAAGGTGGTTTCTCTGGGGCAGAGGGCTGGCCAAGAAGCCTGACCATGACACTGGAGGGAGAGGTCAGGTTTGGCCTCTCCAGGTGTGGCTGAGCTCAGCGAGCAGACAATAAGGACAAGACTCTAGTCTCCTGTAGCATTAGAAGGCAGTGCCTTCAGCAAGTCCCTCCATTAAAAGCTACAAGACGGAAGGTTAAATATAGCCCTTTCTAGTTGTCTAGGACATAGATTTATGAAATGTCAGAGTTGTATTAGAGTGAGAAACTATCTTATCTCTGCTCTGTTTTTAGAGTAGAAAGGAGGCGATAGAGAAGAGAAAGAAATCGGGACTTTTAACAGTGGGTGATGGGAGGCCAGTAAAGGGTTTTGAGCAGCCAGGTCTATTTCTTAAAGACTCACTCTGGTTGCATAGTGGAGAATGTGCTGGAGAGTGGAAACAGGGGGCCCAGTGTAAGGGAGAGGGATGAGGATTCCTGAACCAGGAGAGAAGCTCTGGAGGTAGAAGGAAGGAGCTGAATGCAGGGTGAGTCTGGGCCTTCGTTCCAGATGAGGGTTGCCTCTTCTTCCCTCTCTCAGTCTCCCCATCCTTCAGAACTGAAAGGCTGGCTTCCACATGCCCTTGTCTTCTCAAGGGCTCTTTTTTACTAAAGACAATATGTCCAAAGGTACCCAGAGCCTTCATCCTATTGAAGGCCACCCATTGAATCCCTAGAGAGTCTGTTAAGAAAGTTCTTCCTTGTATAAAGGTCCCAACTCTGGCACCAGAGGCCCCACTCAGACTTCATCTACTCACTTCACCTTGTGACAGCACCTCAAAGACCTGAAGACTAAACACTTCTTTCCCCTAATTCTTCTCCATGCCTGTTCATCACAGGACTTCATTTTTTATCTCATCACTCAGCTTTTCTAATGGCTTTAGCTCATAAACGCCTTTTGAACATATTCTTGCCATAAAGGGCCAACTAGAACCCCAAAGACACTGCATGGACTCATAATATGTCCTACTGGTCATTTCTGCCACCATAATAGCTTCCCGCACATTTCCAGGAACATAACTGAGTTATTATCTCCCCAAACCTAGCTTATCCTCTTCATAGAAGCCAGAGAGGGGTCCTGGTATGACAGAAGACCCTGGTCTCTGTTCTATCTTAGTACCAGGAGGTCTGGCTTGAACTGCGACTAGAAAGCACTTGGTTCCTTGGGAGTAACCTGTGTGCAGACACAAACATTAATAGGCACCCCATTCCGGCCACTCCTTACTCCTATGCCTAGGATTGCAAAAACATTCAGCATATTTGCAGGAGTTCAGGAGGTAGGTAAAACCCCAAGATAGACCAAGATCCATCTGTGGGACAAGGCCGCAGAATCCATGTTGACTTTAGAAAGTAAGAGATAGTCACATGCACACATGCACAAACAATTCCTCAGTCACTTTTATTATCCCTCTAGGGACCCAGAATATCTGTGTTGTGATGTGAACACATCCACCCTCTCCACCTCCACAGCCACCCAGCTGGTGAACCTCCTGTACAGCATCTTTGCCAAGTGGCCACACACCTCTAGTACTAAGGGACCCACTCCCTCCCAAGACAGCCCAGGCTGCTGCCCCACAGCTCTGACTGCAGAAAGCACCTCCACCTCGAACCCCAATTCCTTCCCTTCTCCCCTCTGCTGAGCACACGACCCTCCTTCCACAAACACTCACCTCCCCGACTCCAGAAGAGGGTGAGAGATTCGGCTCTCTCCATCCTAGCAGTGTGGATAACCAAGGATCCACTTCCAGTCAATCCTCATGCAACAGAAAAGTATGTTGCCGGCCCACACTGGAGACAGGACTCCACGCTGTTCCAAACCCTGTCCCTGGGCTCCTCAGAGGGGTGCCTAGGGACTCTTCCTGAAGTCTGTTTCCCAGCACCCCAGCTGGGTCAGTTTGATCCCATCAATCACATGCTCCTTTGCCTGGTGAAGTTGTCCCTGGGCAGCCCAGCAAGTCCTAATTCAAACAGTAAGATTTCCCTCCACCCTCCATCCACAGCCACGCTGCTCTTGTGCCCCCAATCACAGGGGGACCAGTGAGGGGAACTATCTGTGAGTTGGCCTTAACTTTCTTAGGTAAAGTTCTCAGCCAAAGGCCCTAGTCAGAGCTGCACAGAGAGGGCTGCTCAGCTGCTGTCCTGCAGGGAGAGGAAATGAACAGGAACTGGCTGTCTGAGTCAGCGCCCCTAGTCTATTGTCACGGCACAGGCCCCTTCCTTCCCAGAGGAGAGACATGCACAGAGATAGGCCTTGTTTTTTGCAAGCCTCTCTTGCACACACACTTTCTCTCAGCCTGGGATAAGTCTGTGAACTATGGCTGGATGCAATTCAATTTCATTTCTCCAGCACTCAGAGAAGGCCTACTTGACAGTATGTAGAGGTCATCTCATTCCTATCATCCTAGCCATGGGCCAAGGAGCTAAGACAACTGGTGCCACTTAACAGGGGAGAAAACTGAGGCCCAGAAAGGAATGGGGGTGGGGGTCCTTGCAAGGCCCAACAGCTAGAAAACAATGAGACTTGGATTCCAACCTAGCTCTCCAGTACATGAGAAGAAGCCTGCTGTCCTTCCTTACTGCTTCTCCCATCCCCACCCTGCTCAGTGGATTGCAGATTCTAGCAAAGTCATTTGTTAGGGCACAAAGCATGAGAGAATCATTGGCTTTAAAACAATGAAAATCTACCTTGTTCAAATTTGTTTCTGTATGTTTAGAAGGACACAGACCCAAGCAACAAGTTATGTATGCTAGAACCTGGTTATAAATAGACTCCTTTGTTGCTCAGTACTAAATGACTATACTGGTGAAATGAGCATGGGTAAGGGGATGAGCCTGTGTTCCATCTTCTAATCAGAAGGGAGGTATTGCTGGTTCTTACTAACAGAGTGGAAAGAGATTCAGCATGAGCTTTGCTCTTTTCTGTCTCTGCCAGGGACAGATAGATAGGTAAGCAGCTTGAGGGAAGGAATCTGAGGGCTCCCTTGGAGGAAACCACCTGTATTAGCAAGACTTTCAAATATTTAAGGTCAGCGCCAGGGCTTATGGATCTTCCACTTTAGAATGCATTTGTAGGC
The DNA here is from genome assembly GCA_025594165.1 of Tamias sibiricus. Classification (NCBI taxonomy): domain Eukaryota; kingdom Metazoa; phylum Chordata; class Mammalia; order Rodentia; family Sciuridae; genus Tamias; species Tamias sibiricus. The sequence goes on from CM046667.1 coordinate 64,907,497, forward strand.
ACAGTATAAAAGCCATCAGAAAAAGACTGAGGTGAAATCTCTGGACAAGGAGAATGCATTGTGTTTCTGAGGTTGGGATAGGGTGAGTTTCTAGGGGCAACAAATTGCTAACTTCACCTATCACATTCAAGAATGTTAGTAGTAGGCTGGGTCCTGAACTGTGACTGTTCACTTTAGCAAATAGGGATGGGGTGGGGTGGGGGTGTGACCTTGGCAAAGATGGCTTCACAGGGGCCATACTGCAGGAGGTTAAGGAGGGAAGTGAGAGGGGATTGGAGACACCTCTCAGGAAGTCTGGTTGTGGTTAGAGAGGGAAAAGCCATAGCTGGAGGGAGAGACAGAGCTGCAGATGAAAGTTAGATGTTTGTCAGGATGAGGGAGATGGTGTGTGCTCCTTGCATGCTGGACTTCATCTCAGACCAGTGAAACCAGAATTCCTGAAGGATGGGGCCCAGGCATTGATATTATTTTAAATCTCCCCAGGTTGAGAATTATTATGCTACTTCCTAATTCTTGGGAAGGACTGAAATCCAGTGTAAGGCCCAGATAGCACAGAGGGCAAAAACAGCCTGAATGTTTTGCCTCTTCCCATTGGCAGATTGGCATGGAGGCTAAAACAACAGCCTTGGGAATCCTATTGCCTGGGCTTAAATCCCAGCCTCACCATTTATTGCCTATATGCCCTTGGGCAAGCTACTTAACCTTTCTGAGCTACACATTAGTTATATAATCTACAGTTTCTAATCTATATACCCCCTTTAGGAGATAATAAAAGTACCTATAACATATAACATAAAGTTGTTATATGGACTTAATGAGTTCATACTTACAAAATATCTGCCTGGTTCAGCTCTGCTAGAGCTGGCCTGTGTTTTCTAGTGTCCCTCCTATTGCCTCTCTGACCAATATCCTGGGGCCTCCACCTAAGGCTCAGGAGGGCCTCCATTCTAAAATGTTGCTGGCCTTATCCTTTGCTTGGGCCTCCCACTGGCTATGACCTCTGATCTGCTTTTCTAGGCCTGAGTTTGTCATCCTTCTCCCGGGCCACTTCTCGTTCCAGATTCTCCTGGGTTGGGGCTGACTGCTGTTACTGTAATTGGAACTGTCATTGTTTGAGACTTGAAGACTCTACAAATTAGATTCTCAGTCAATATTTGTCTTTTATCACTCAAACTCAAGTTCTGGGGTTCTTTTGGATGATGTCTGGGTAAACTGTCCCTGGGTGAGGAAAAAGTTGGTATATGTTTCTATAACATGGACTTGATAATCGGGGGTTTGGAGACCAGATGATGGTGGGAGTGGAGAGTCATCTTCACCCTCAGACCCAGCAGTGTGACCTTCAGCTCTGTGGATGGCCACCAAAAGAGGTCTCAACCTTTTCAACTTTGTTCCTTGTCATAAGTAGACAGCACCTGTTCCCCAAAGCTAGGCCATGGACCACCCAGGGAAGAGGAGGGGACTGGTGACAGAATCAAAATTTGGGACAGATATCCAGGAAGACAGTCGTCATACAGGGTGAGCTTATCAAGAGTCTGGCAAGGGAAAAGATAGAAGCAGCAGCAGTTTTCTGCCATAGGCCAGGGGCAGAAATGTGAGGAATGAAGCTGGGAAGCTAGAAAATCCCAAACCCAGGTCCCAGAAGCAGGAACTAGGTCCCAAATGCTCTGAGAGTCTTCAGTGATAATGATGGTAGCTCACATGCAATCCTTGCTTATACATAGCAGGGACTTTACATAGCAGGTAGGTAGGAATATTTCAAAGGAGCACTGTGTTAGGGATGGCATGTGCCTTTTATCTCTTGTGTGGCAAGGGGGTCACAGCACATCTTTGAGACAAGCTTAAAGGGCCTCAATAGCACCACCCAACCCCTCTGTCCCAGTCACAGAAGGAATTTATAAAGGTGGCTCTGGTCCACCCTCCCCAATACCAGAAACAGAACTCAATAAAACACTTCAACCAAATGGCAAGGGGCAAGTGGGAGTCTCATCCTGCTCCTGGGACTCCATACACCTACCTCCATCTGTGTTCTGGGAGAACTTGACAGGAGACTGATTTTTGTAATAGAAAATCTGTTGTTGAGAGAAATGAAGTTTTCATTTAAGCTCATTTACTCCCCAGGGCTATAGATTGCATTTAGGAGGCCATACAAGCTCAGATCATTCAGAGGTACTGCCTATAGGTGACGAGGAGCTCATCCATTATTGTGTAGGACGTCCTACTAGAGATATATATATATATTTTTTTGTCATTTCAAGCATTATCTTGGCCTCTTCACAATGTCAGAACCCTGTCTGGTTTCTTTCAGGTTGATAACAGTCACATAATCATGGCCATGTGGTCCTGGGTGTCTCTACCAGAGTAATGAGATAATCCCAGAAATTATAAGGACAACTCTGGGTCATCGGTGGCAGTAGTGGTAGGAGAGCAGCTAAAATGTTTCCCACATTAGTCTCTGTAGCTGGGTGACCTTGGGAACATCACATCATATATGTATGGCTATAAAATGAGGTTCATGATTTCTAAGCACAAGCCTCATCTTTATTAAAATATCTGGGTTCCCCAGCCCCACATAAAATAAATAAAATACCTAGATTACAACATGACAGAGACGAAAAGTCTGCTTTTTCCATTGAAGACTTTTCAATGTTGACACAAAAAAAGTAATAGTTATGGTCATATATACACACCGTGCTCCTCCAAGTGTCCCTCCACATCCTCCTCAACTCCTGTTGAGAGCAAGTGATCCCTAAAGATCCTTCCACTCTGAGAGTCTTAAGGCATAACATGGCAGCTCGCAACACAAGTGCTTTGCTTACTATATAGCAGATGCTTCACATGCAGCACCTCATTTCATCCTCACAATCATCCTATGAGACAGGTGTTGACCAAGGAGGCAATGGAAGCTTTAGGAACTTCTTAGGTCACTTGCCTAAAGACACACATGGTGTGTAAGTGTCCAAGTCACTGAGAACCAGAGCAGCAGTGGAAATCTTCACCATGTTCTTTTAAAAAATATTTATTTATTTGCTCTAGTTGTACACAATGCAATGCATTTATGTTTACGTGGTGCTGAGGATCGAACCCGGGCCGCGCATGTGCTAGGCGAACGCTCTACCGCTGAGCCACAACCCCAGCCCTTCACCATGTTCTTAATAAGTTTCTCTAATCTCTCCACAGAGGTTAAGCATTTTAGGGGAGGAGGAAAACATAATATTTTCCTGATTATCCCCCCTCCAAGACTAAAACTAGAAAGCTTCACTTGCTTCATCAAATTTCAATGGCAGGCTGGGGTTGTGGCTCAGCAGTGGAGCGCTCGCCTGGCATATGCGCGACCCAGGTTCGATCCTCAGCACCATGTAAAGACAAATGCATTGTGTAAAACTAAAGCAAATAAATAAATATCTAAAAAATTTTAATGGCACCCATACTCAGAGAAGATAGGGTGGCTGCTACCTGAAGCCACCTGGTATCACAGGTCAAGGCTGGTTTTGTAATCAATGGAGGGGAGACTGTGCTGAACAGTACCTTAATTATTTGATTTTTTCTGTTGCTAATACCAAATACTCAAGGCTGGGTAATGTATAATGAAAGAAGTTTATTTAGTTCACAGTTTTGGAGGCTGAAAGTCCAAGATTGGGTTGCCCCATCTGTTTGGCCTCTGGTGAGGGCCTCCTTAGCTATATCACAACATGGCAGATGTTGTTATGGTGGCAGCATGTGTGATAAGGATAAATCACATGGCAAGACAGGAAGCCAGAGGGATTCAAGGTCCAGGCTTGCTCTTTTTATAACAAATGACTCTTATAGGAAGTAACTGGGGGCTCATGAGAACTACAATAATCCCTTCTGAGGGTGTGCCTCTCCAGTGACTTAACCACCTTCCACTAGGTCTCACCTCTTACAGGTTCTACCACCTCAACACCTCCACATGGTGGACCAACCTTTCAGCACACGAACCTTTGAGGTATACACTCAAACCATAGGATTATCTAGCACTTTTGTTTCAAAGTATTTGTAAACACATTATAGTAAGGCTTTATTCTATGGAGTATTTTACACCTTGCAAGGCCTTTTTGAATATCCTGCATCAAGCCAGGTGCAGTATTGTGCACCTGTAGTCCCAGAACTTGAAAAGCTGAGATGGGAGAATGGCTTGAGCATTTCTTCCTGACATAGCTCTGTTAAGGTGGTTGTAGTTATTATCGTCCTCACACTGCAGATGAGGAAACTGAGGATACAAGGAATGAAATAAGTTCCTCCAAAGATCCTCTACTCATTCTACTGCATCTCTCCATTCGTTGTGGCTCCCTCTTTCCACAAAATAAGACAAAAATATATATAAATATATTTCTTTTTGGTATCAGACATTGAACTCAGGGGCACTTGACCACTGGGCCAAATCCCCAGGCCTATTTTGCGTTTTTTAATTTGAGACAGGGTCTCACTGAGTTGCTTAGTGCCTTGCTGTTGTTGAGGCTGACTGTGAGTTTGTGATCCTCCTTTCTCAGCCTCCCAAGCTGCTGGAATTAGAGGGGTGCATCAGTGCACCTGGCTGAAAGACACCTAATTTTTTATTGAGGTCTTTCAAATGTGTTTCCTGGTTCACACAAATGATATGATTTGATCTCTCAGTTTGATAAAATGATGTGCCAGTGAAATGTTCTATATGTTAATGATTTTATTATTCTTTGCACAAACAACATTATAACATTAATAGAAATCTAAGGGAAAGAAAAATCCACCAAATCTGCAATCCACAATCAATCAAGTTCATTTCATTACAATTCTCTTCCCATTCTTGACCCTATGTAGGATTTGTATAGCTCAGCAGAGGGACAGTTTTATATTGTGCTTTTGTATGTTATACTTTCTTATAAGCATTGTCCATGTTGATCAATAACTTCCATAATTAGCTCTCACATGGCTCTATCATATTTCATGTTTTTGTAGCTGGGGATCAAATACAGGGCTTCATGCAGGCTAGGCAAATGCTCTACCACTGAACCACATCCTCAGCACATCCACCATATTTCAGTGAGGTTGGATATACCATATTTACTTAGCCTTACCACTATAATTTGACATTAGGGTGACCATTCCAATTTTTGTATACCCACTTTTTGCCTCTTTCTAGTTCTGGCCTAGAAAATATAGGGGTACTAGGATGTTTGGTGGCCTAGAATTTTATCTTCTTCTATACCTTCCAATGGACTCAATAAGTTTGGTTAGGAAACATGTCTTTAGGAAAAAGACATGTTCCCTGGGAAATAGGGGACAATTAACTGCATGACTGACAGTTGTGGGAGGTAAGGAACACTAGGAAATAATTTGTTTGGGGGCCTAGAATTTTAACTTCTTTCATAACTTCCAATAGACTCATTAAGTCTGGTTAGTAGATATATCTTTAGGAAGAAAGCTCCTAGGAGGCTAGGGGCCAAATGACTTCCTTCTGTCACTTCCACTTCACTATATTGCTATTAAAAATGGAATTACCAGGTACAGTTGGCACATGCCTGTAATCCCAGTGATTCAGGAGGCTGAGGTAGGAGGATTCCAAGTTCAATGTCAGCCTGGGCAATTTAGCAAGATCTTAAAAATAAAAATAAAAAGTTCTATTGATGTAGTTCAGTGGTAGTGTACCTCTGGGTTCAATCTCCATTACTACCTAAATAAAAATAAATAAATATAAAATAAAAAGGACTGGGTAGCTGGGAGTGGTGGAGCACACCTGTAATCCCAGCACTTGGGAGGCTGAGGCAGGAGGATCGCGAGTTCAAAGCCAGCCTCAGCAATGGTGAGGCACTTAGAAACTCAGTGAGACCCTGTCTCTAATAAAATATAAAAAAGGGCTAGGGATGTGGCCCAGTGGTCGAGTGCCCCTGAGTTTAGTCCCCAGTACAAAAAAAAAAAAAAAAAAAAAAAAGGACTGGGTAGATGTAGCTCTGTGGTAGAGTACTGGTTTCAATTCCCAGTGCTGCAGAAAAAAAAAAAAAAAAAAAAGAGTTGGTGAGAAATTCAATGAGAGGGCCAGGTCAATTGTCAAAATGCATTGCAAATGCAGTGAGGTGATTCTCTCATTTTATTAGGCATAGGTAAGAGACTGGGGACTCATTTTCTTACTGAAGCATAGGTCACCTTGCTCACAGTGCTGGTGCATCTGTTTGCGGGGAGGAGGATGTTGGAAATCAGTATGATACCAGTTCTCTCTGGATCTGAAGCCTCTTTCGACACCTGGTTTAGACTTAAATACAAGAATCCTCCACTTTCTCACTAGCTCAGGCATCCCCCGCTCTAGCTTCTGGACTCAACACAGAGCCTCCCATGAATTCAATTATTCTAACAATGCAAATGTGCCATCAAACAGACATATGGTGGGACTTCTACCAAGCTGGGGATCACATTCCCAATTGCTATAGAGATTTGCTCAAAATACCAGAACAGAGCCATGGTCCCCTACTTCCACCACACCCTTCTCCAGTGTTACTAACTCCTGCCACAGCTGCAAAGATGCTGAGAAGCATATGGCATGGTGCAATAGGCACAGGCTTGGAAGGCAGACAGACTTAGGCCTCAAATCCTGGTTCCACAACTTTCTTATGTTATCAGATCATGGGGCAGCTCTCCCTCTGAATCTCAGTTTTCTCATCTGTAAAATGGCATTGATAATCACTGTCTGGTGGCTGTTCTGAGTGGTAAGTAAAGTGGTGGATGAAAAGTGTGGGTACACACTGGGTGTGGTGGTGCATGCCTATAATCCCAGCAGCTCGAGCCTGAGACAGGAGGATTGCAAATTCAAAGCCAGCCTCAGCAACAGCAAGGCAGTAAGCAACTCAGTGAGACCCTATCTCTAAAGAAAATACAAAATAGGGCTGGGGATGTGGCTCAGTGGTTGAGTGCCCCTGAGTTCAATCCCCAGTACTAAAAAAAAAAAAAAAAAAAAAAAAAAAAGTGTGTGGGTATGCAATAGGTGTGTGACAAAAATAGGTGTGTGACAAATATTGGTTCCCTTTTCCTTCTCTGTGGAATGCTAGTTCAAATAGATGGCTCCTGTATACACAACTGTACACATGCTGAATAGTGGCAATGATACTAGCACACACACATCCCCTTCCATAATACATACAGATTCACAGGGCAACCAGGCTGCACTTACCCAAAAGGTAAAAGGGGCTGTAAGAGTGGGTGAGAAATCATTTCCAATTTCTAAGCCTGGCAGATAAGGCTTTCCAGCCTTAAAGCAACCTGTGCTCTAAGGTCGCCCTGCTGGGATTTCACATGCTGTAACTCTCCCACCTCCTCCCCAACCCCCTCCTGCTGTTTGCAGTTTGCAGCTGTTTACCTCCATCCAGCTGCAGCATTACTGGGCTCATCTCTTGTGGCTGCTCCTGGTGGTCTTTCAAACATGCCCAACACACTTCTGGCTCCAGACACAGGGCAAAGGTCCACTGTGTTTCCACCATCTACAATCATCATCACTCTTCTTCACTTGAAAAGTAATTTCAACTTTCTTCCTAGCTAGCTTACACTACATTCTTCCAAACATTTTGCAATCATGCTAAGGAACCCGCGTAAGGATCTCTAGCTTCTTACAGCCAAAGGATGGAGGTAACAAAGGTAAATGACTTGCCTAAGATTCTCCCTGCAGGTTCACAGGCAAGAGAGACCAGAAGCCAAGCCTTCTGAGTCTTGGTTAAAGGCTCTTTTTCACTCTTTCATTTTCCCTACCCTTTCAAGTTGCAGTCTTTGAAAAGCTCATGTTTTCCTAGAGGAGATAAACATTCAATAATAACTACAAAAATGACAATATCAGCACTGATAAAATTATATAAAAGGTACCAGAGTAGTAAGTACAGAGAGGGAGTGATGGACTCTGTTTATTAATTTTGTATGGAGGAAGGAGGTCAGTTATGGAAGAGAAGATGTGACATTGGATAAGGGTTTTAAAGAAGGAATAGGAAATTGCCAGGAGGAGATGGGGTTTCAGGGAGGTGCTTCAGGCAGAGGAAAGTGCTTTTGTTGAAGCATGAAAATGTAGAATGGGGAATTTTGGATAACCACAAGTCATTCAATATGGCTAGACCATCCAGTTCAAGGTGAGAAGTGATAGCAAGTGAGGCTGGAGAATTAGGCAGAATCTGATCAAAGGTCTCTAAAACTGGTTAAGGAACACCCACTTTACCCTAGTAATTGGTGCTTCTCAAACCTCAAGCACTATTGTTTCAGTTTCTCAACTTTTGCCATTCTCAAGCACCACATGTACTGCTATCTACTTAATCATTTTATTCAAAAAGGCTTACTTTAAAAACACTTAACCTTGTCCTAATAAAAAATATGAGAATGTGCATTTGATATACTAGCTATATTTTTAAAGTATGGATTAATATAAACAGAACTTTGAAAGGCAAAAAGAGTTTTCTCTTACAGTGATTCCCTGGGCCACCTGGGATCCACTCGATACCTGGGGAACAATCTTGACCTCCTAGACCCAAATTAACAGGGTTTGGGTTCACAACAGGAGAGTGCTAGGGAGATCATTGGTTGCTGATTAAGCATGGCTAGAAGGTCAAAGGTGGAGACAAGGAACCAGTTTAAGAATAAACAAGAGTGGACAAAGGTCTCAACTCAGATGCTGGCAATGGAAAGAGGAGGAACAATTGTGTCTCAAAGGAAGTCTCCATAACAGTTAAATGAATGAATGGCTGGGTGAATGAATGAGTTAAAAATTGTAGGTGTGAGGTGAGGGAGAGAGAAATGAAGATGCTTCCCAAGTTTCTAGTCTGGGTTACTGGAAAAACATTGGTGCTGTTAAAAGAAAATGGAAGAGAGAAAGGGGACAGGATATGCTCAGTTTAGTGGGAGATACTTGTGGGACATTTAGGTGGAGATGGAGAAGTTGGTTGTGTTAGTCTGAGCAGCAAAGAGAGATCTGGAGGTCATGCCTATAGAGGTGGTCTCCTGAGGTGTGGACTATACCGCTAAGGGAGAAGGTGCAGAGAGAAGACACAAGCCTAAGACCGAACTCTGAGGAAAGTACATTTGCATAAAAGGGTGGGCAAAGGAAGAAATGCTTCTTCATCCACAAAGCCTTTCCTGGTTACTGCAGGACAGACTTACATCCCATAGTCAGTGTCACCCTCTCCTTGAGATCATGAACTGATTATTTCCTCTGGTTGTTTTCCCCCACCACCTGTGGCCCCTGCTCCTGGTGCTGGAGATCAAACCCAGGGCCTTGTGCACACTAGGCAGGTACTCTACTATTGAGTTGCATCTTCAGCCCTTTTGTTTATTGTTATTTTTTTTAATTTTTAGACAAAGTCTAAATTGCTCAGCCTGGCATGGAACTCAAGACCCTTCTGTTTCCGCCTCCTGATTAGCTGAATTACAGACATGTGCCACCATACCTGATTTGTCTCCCATCCTTGACCATTCTGTGGGAAGCTGGGAGATAGGAGGATAACCACTGTTTTTCTCTAAGTTAGTCCAGTGGGAGTGAGTGCTCCACTAGGGACTCTGAGACTTCCTAGGGATGTGATAGAGAAGACATTGTGCTGGGGGTTAAGCCAGGAGATGGAAGGGACAGGGAAGGAGAGGTGGTTATGAGGCCACCTCTTCCTGCTGCCAGAGACTGTTCCCATAGCTATTGCCTCCAGGATGACTTTGGATTGGAGCTGCCATTGAAGATGCAAAGCAACTTCTAAGAAATGACAGCAGCCAATGACTTTCCCAAGCTGTCACACCAGCAAGTATGTGGAAAGTTATCCTCAAGTTTCCAGACAAGGCTGCAAAGAGCATCTCTATGTAATACCAGTAGGGCTTGAAGCCTCCAGTTCCCTGGCAGAGAAGCAGGATGTTATGAGGTGCCATTCACCTACTAATAGTGGACTTAGATGAGTGTGTTCCCCAAAGAGTCCAAAGAAACTTCAAAAGAATCTTTGTCCTTGGCTCAGTCTACCATAGGAGCCCAAATTCAGCCCACCCAGGAAGCAAAACAAAGCCCTATTCTGACAGGTGGGTCCCAGCAGTTGTTACCCAGTCTTCCAGCACATCCCAAGTGAATTTCCTGTAGCTTTCTTCCCCACAACACCATGTGATGCCCCCTACCCCAGGACTGGCTGGCCCTGGACAATTGCTCTCAAGTGCATGTCCAGCTGAGTCCCCAGGAAGAAGCAGAGTCAACCCTTGGGGCCTGAGTGTGGCATGCTTTCAGCAAAACACCAATCTATTTATTACTTTCTTATGGTAAACTTTAGTTAAACTTGGCAAAAATTTTCCTTTCCTTTCCACTGAGTGGTGAATAAAAATTTCCCTAATGATCACAAAGGGAAATCTGGGCTTCTCCAGGACTCTGTGTGAGGAGGGCCTCTGAGAAGGAAGAGAGAACACCATGGAGGGGGGAGTAGGGCATGGAGAGAAAGTGTGCTGGTCCTAGTACGTGAGGCCTGACCCCAGGTAGTGATCAAAGGTCCTTCTGAGTGGCCAAGGGGTAGGTACATAGGTAAAGAGTTGGTGCCAGGGTGAATGGAACAAGTGAAGTTGCTACCACATCATTATTGCACCACCTTGCAAAGGTAAACTAGGAAAAGTTGTCTTCAGACCCTAATTTCCATACTGTGAACATCCAGGAAGAAGTTGTTGGGGAAAACTATGTCAGCACCCTTGAGTCCATGTCTGAATGGGCCCAAGGGTCAAAGCAGAATATATCAAGGGGTAAGAGGGCGACAAACTCAAGGCTGGCCAATGTCCCTCTTGTCCATGCAGTAGGAAGAGCTCTGCCAGGTCTGGGGCAGGGAGATGGGGGGCAGGGCATTACACAGCAAGAAAGGAATTTGTCTGGATCATTCTGTGCATGCAGCATAGGAGGTGGAGAGTCAGGAGAGGTGTAGGTGTACATGTGCAGGGCAAGGATGGGAGCTGGGGGGAGACGAAGGTTCGAATAACAAAGGAGGCTTGTAAAGGATAAGCCATGCATGGTTCCAAGACTCTGCCTACTGGATCCAGCGAGAAATCACAGTCCTAGCAATAAACTTCAGTCATTGGCACGTTGCTCACTTCCCAGATACTCCAGCCACCCTCCAGAGGCTACACAGGATTTCTGGAGAAGGAGCCAGACCCTGCCAGCTCAGGGAGCTCAGACTTATGCAATTCAGTCTGGCACGGGAGCAGGGGAGCTGGGAGTTCACCGTATCTCTCTCCGACTTTCTCCCCGCCCCCTGCCAGCACCTGCAAGTCTTGCCAAGGGTCAGGGGCCCTGCAGCACGGCAGCAGTGAGGTGGGTGGGGGGAGGCCCTGGCTGAAGGAGCCCCAGAAAAAAGGAGGGAAAGGAAGAGAGTACCTGTTGCTGAATGCATCCTGCTTTGGCTCTTACTCCTCGGTTGCTTGTGGTGAGAGTTGCCCATCATTCTGTTCTGGACTGGCAGCTACCGCGGCTGCCGCCGGCGCCACCACCACCACCACCACCACCACCTCCTCCTCCTCCTCTTTTTTTTCCTCCTCCTCCTTCTCCTCCTCCTCCTCCTCCTCCTCCTCCTCCGCCTGTGCTCCTCCCCAGGTGCTTACATCACCTCAGCTTTGCTTCTCTCACACATGGCTCTTCTAAATCCCACTTGTACCACTGCCTCAGAATTGTCCAGACCTGACCCTCTCGCTTGGACTAGAGCCTGCTAGGAGCTTCTCTCAGTCAGTCATTCAGTCATTCAGTCTCTCAGTCAGTCTCGATCTCTCAGTCAGTCTCTCTCTCTCCCCCTCTTCCTTTCTCTCTTCCCCTCCCTTTCCCCCTCCCCCCTGCTCAGTGCTTCACTCGGGTTGAGCAGCCCAGGTTCCAAAAGAAACCCTAGCGAGCCCCGAGTGTAGCCCCCTCTTCATATGCCTCTGCATGCAGAGCCAGCCTGGGCACCCTCCAGGACCTGAGTTGCCCGCCCTCACCGTCCCTCGCTGCCTCTGCTCTCAGCGCTGTCATTCCTGCCGCCGCTCCCTCTTGGTCTGCAGAAGCTTGCAGGAGCGAGGGGCCAATAACAGAGCCTAATCCGGGAGTGTGACAGGGACCAGTGAAGGAAGGTGCTACTCAGGAATTCTAAGTGACACAGCTCCCTGTTCCACTGGGGGACGGATCCAGTTCTGTAAGTGACAGATGCCAATGGGCTCTGGGCTCTGGTCCTGACAGAAACCTGGTGAAATTTGGGCAGAGCACGAGGCTGCCAGGCTGCAGGTTTGGAACTAGCCCAGCCAAATGCCTCTGGAACGCCCAATGCGCGTACCTGCTTTCTTGTCAGACACACCTGAAGCCTCATTCCACTCTCCCCTCCCTTGCCTGCCTTGCCTTCCCAGGGGAGGGAAGAGCTAGCAGCCCAGAGATTCACAGACTGAAACTGGGACCCTCGACAGCCAATGAGAGGGCTTCTTCCAAGTCCCACAGTAAATCCATGCGCACGCGCACTCTCGTTCTCGCGCACACGCAGCTGCTTGCCGCTCGTGCTGCAGCCCTGCGGGATAAGTGACAAGGGGCAGGTGGTGCTGGCTCAGCAGCCTGTTCCAGCTCCAACAATGTGGCAGTGAACAAGAGCTACAGCTCTTGGAATCAACTCTGCCCAAACTAGACAGCTTTAAGTGATTTCATTTACTCAGGCGAGTCTGGCACTGCTCAGTGCTGATGTCATCAGACTCACACTCTTGGGGACAGCGGGTATGTCTGTCATAGTCATAGCCACAAAGTACAGCTGTGTGTCCAGCTAGAACTTCGGCCTGGCAGACTGAAGAAGAGCTTTTTGACTTTGGGGCAAGAGATCTAAAGTGAGATACATCTGGCCATCCATCCATCCACAAGCTCACTCCCCAGTCATGTATCATTCTGTCAACAGTTCCCAGGGATCTTCTTAGCCAGACTCTGTGATAGTGTTGGGGACAAAAGGTGTTAAGTTACCATCTAGGAGGGGTGACAATCACATCCACAGATCATGATAATTCAGAGAAGGACCAACAATGTTCAGGGAGTATCAGAGAGAAACTTCTTCAGAATGAATGGGCTAGAGATACTTCCCAGAGGAGGTGACACTTGAGACTGAGTCATGCAGAATGAAGAAGAGTTGGCCAGACACAGAAAGGGGAATGGCATACTAGTAACTACAGAGAATGTTACTCTTACTAGGAACCCTCCTGATGGGCCCCTAGCTTTGAAGGGTCTCTTCAGTTTCTTTCAACAATTCCACAAACATCCCTCAAACTATACGTCAAGCTCTCCTAGCCTAGCAAAGGAGACATAATTATACACAAAAATCTCAGGATGGTGTGACCTTCACATGGGCTTTTGAGCTCACTGTGGAATGTGGCAGGATGCCTCTAAGGAGACCAACTTGAGGCCAGAAAAGAGGACTTGGGAAATAACAGTCTCTGAGCAAATGGGAAAGGCCAGGAGTGAAGTCTTAGGAAAAAGAGATCTATAAATGTGGTAAAAAATTATACATTAGTGAACATGGCAAAAAACTTGAAGGTGACAAACAACTGAAGTTTGGGGAATATTTGGTTCTTGTACTCTTATCCACTTGTGATAGATCCTGGGTATGCATCTTGGTAGGTTTAAGGTTATAAACATGGACTGAAAAAAGCTTACAATGACTGGAAAACACAGAGCTATGACATCTTACAATATTTCTAGAATGTGTAGGACATCCTGAAAGTCAAAACAGAATCACATTTAATGGGGTTGTATACTTGGGAGCCTGGATTATATTTACAAGGACCAGGTGAGGAAGCTTGAATAGGAATAGGCAGATAATGGAAGTGTTTGGGGAGTAAGGAGATGGGTGGGCGGGGATGAGGAATGAGTGAATGGTCACAACTGAATATACCTGTATACTCAGTGCCCAGGTATATTCAGGTTGTGATCATTCACTCATTCCTCATCTCATATGCAAAGAAGGAGGAGGAGGAGGAGGAGGAGGAGGAGGAGTTGGAGTTGAACACATGACAAGGACTACTACTACAGAAGCCGTCCTCAGAGTTTTCTTTTTTCAGTGATGGGGATTGAACCCAGGGCCTTGTACATGCAAGATAAGCACCCTACTACTGAGCTACACCTTCAGACCTTCAAAACACCTTTAAAACCATCATTGCAGACCCTTCTTTCAACAGCCCTGTTCGACAGATATTAGTTAAATCCACTGTACGGATACACAAATAGAGGCTAAGAAAGGGGAGGCAGCTTAGCCAAGGTCTATTGGCTTCTTCCATTGGTCTTTTACATATGTGCAAGTTATTTTCTGAGGAGAAAAAAAAAAACCCAAGAGAATAGCAGGCAATGACTCCCTCCTTTCTCCTTGCATCCTCTCTACCTCATCATTCCTCTCTCTCCTCTTCTCATATGTGGAGTTGGCACCCCATTTCCCATATCCTTGCCTCTTCCTTTCTATAAGCCATACTGGAGCCCTGACACCCCCTCCCCTTGCCCCTGGAGCTTCCCTCCCCCAAGCATCAATGTCAGTAAATGTTTTAGCAGTTTTTCTTAGCTCTGTGCTTTGTTTGTCAATGGGGGTCAACACAGGCCCCTTCTTGACTAAATGAACTCAAATAGTACATGAGGCAGACAGCATTTGAACCTGCTATTTTGGATCTCAAATGTGCACCACCCCCAAGGCCCAAGTATTAAAAGATTGGTCTCCATGTGTCAAAAGCTTGTGAAGTGATGGAACCTTCTGAAAGTGGGACCAAGTGGGAGGTCCTCAGGTCATTGGACACATGTCCTTAAAGAGGATTGCAGAGAAGCTGGGTGTGGTGGCACACGCCTGTAATCCCAGCTCTTGGGAGGCTGAGGCAGGAGGATCGCGAGTTCAAAGCCAGCCTCAGCAATGGCGAGGCACTTAGCAACTCAGTGAGACCCTGTCTCTAAATAAAATACAAAAAAGGGCTGGGGATATGGCCCAGTGGTTGAGTGCCCCTGAGTTCAAGCCCCGGTACCACAAAAAAAAAAAAAAAAAAAAAAAAAAAAAAAGGATTGCAGAAACCTGATCTCCTCTTTCTTTCACTTTCTGGCCATGAGGTGAGTGGTTTTGCTCTACCATGCACTCCTGCCATGATGTACTCTGCCTTGTCACAGGTCCAAATACTAGTCTAGAACCTCCTAAACTATGAGATGAAATAAACTGTTTCTCTTTATGTGTTAATTATTATTTCAGGTATGTCATTATAATAACAGAAAGCTGAGGACACAGGACCAATGTCTACCTACTTTCAAATTTAGTACTTTCTCCCAGCACGTACCTTTTTATCATTTGAAGTAAACAGGGAATGCTTTGAGACATCTTTAACACTGTCTTTTCCCCCTCTCCATCCATTCAGTGAGCCCTGAAAATTGTCCTTTAGAATTGTCAAATATTGCCAGGCGCAGTGGCGCATGCCTGTAATCCCAGCACTTGGGAGGCTGAGGCAGGAGGATCGCGAGTTCAAAGCCAGCCTCAGCAATGGTGAGGCACTTAGCAACTCAGTGAGACACTGTCTCTAATCAAATACAAAAAAGGGCTGGGGATGTGGCCCAGTGGTCGAGTGCCTCTGAGTTCAATCCCCAGTACAAAAAAAAAAAAAAAAAAAAAATTGTCAAATACGAGCACTTCTCACTGTCACTTCCACTTCTCTAACCCTGGTCCCAGCCACCATTATCCCTACCCTGGACCACTGCAATGAACATCTTCTTAAATGGACTCCCTGTTTCCATTCCTTCATCCTATGATCTGTTCATCACACAGAAGCCAGAGTGAACTTCTACAAACTTAAATTAAATCATCACCCTACTGCTTGGAACCTTATACTGATCTATTGTCTACAGTGTCAAGGCCATGCTCTCTAGCCTATACTCAGAACCAGCCCCATTTTACTTCCTAACCTTCTCTCTATTCCTGGAAACATATCCTTCTGCCCACTCAATCTGGTCTCCTCATTTTATTCTTTATCTCATCCCTGTGATTTATCAGTCCATGGTAAAGTGATAAGGCTTTGTAGTCAGAGAAACCTGGATTCATATCCTCACTCTGCCATTTCTATCTGTGGAAACTTTTGCACAAATTACTTAGCCTCCCCAACCTCCTTATCTGTATACTAGGAGTGGGATAAAAATGCCTAACTTGTAAGCTACAGTAGTTTCCCCCTACACCATCTATAGTCTTGCTTTGTGTAGTTTTTGTTACCTGTGATCAACCAAAGTTCAGAAATATTAGATGGAAAAATCTAGAAATAAGCTATTCATAAATTTTACATTGCACCTCATTCTGAGTAGCATAATGAAATCTCACACTATCCTAATCCACTGCATTTGTGATGTAAGTCCAATGTATCCAGGATATATGCTCTGTTAGTCACATATTAGCCATCTCAGTTATCAGATCATCTGTCATAGTATCACAGTGCTTGTGTTCAAGTAACTCTTATATTACTTAATAATGACCCCAAAGCACAAGAGTAGTTATGTTGGCAATTTGAAAATGTCAAAGAGAAACTGAAAGTGCTTCCTTTAAGTGAAAAGGTAAAAAGTTCTCAATAAGGAAAAAATGTATGCTGAGGTTGCTAAGACCTACAATAATAACAAATATATCCATAAAACTGTAAATGAAGAAGAAGAAATTCTTTTTTTTTGGCACTAGGGATTTAATCCAGGGGCACTTAACCACTGAGCCACATCTCCAGTCCCTTTATTTATTTATTTGTTTGTTTGTTTAATTTTATTTTGAGACAAGGTCTTGCTAAGTTGCTTAGGGCCTTGCTAAGTTACTGAGGCTGGCTTTGAATTTATCTTGCCTCAGATTCCTGAATCACTGGGATTACAGGTGTGTGCTACCGTGGCCACAGAGTAAGAAGAAATTAATGTGAAAAAAATTAAATTTGTGGGTGAAAGTCATGAACAGAGAACATGTTCTAATTTCTGGAAGTGTAGTGCCAGAAAGCATTGAACTTGTATGAAGACTTCAGCAAGGGATCCCCTAAAAAGTGTAACACCAAGCCCTTTATGGCAAGTAAGGGATGGTTACACAGATTCAGGAATAGTTTTGGACTAAAAAGTATAAAAGTTACTGGAGACGCTGTGTCTGCCAATGAAGAAGCTGCTGTTACTTTTGGGCAGAGTTGTAGAAATTGATTAAGAGGAAAGGATCCCATTCAAAGAAAGTCTTCCATTGTGGTGAAGCTGGGCTCTTTTGGAAAAAGATGTCCAATAGAATCTACATTCATAAAAGTGCAAAGGAGACACCAGGGCAAAAAAAAATGGGGTCTACAACTTTTTGGGGGAGGGTGCCAGGAAATGAACTCAGGGGCATTTAACCACTGAACCACACCCCAGCCCTATTTTGTGTTTTATTTAGAGATAGGGTCTCACTGAGTTGCTTAGTGCCTCATAATTGCCAAGGCTGTTTTTGAACTCAGAATCCTCCTGCCTCAGCCTCCTGAGCCACTGGGATTACAGGCGTGTACCACCATGCCCAGCTCAGCTTTGATTATAATGTTCTTCCAAAAAGTTTTAGAAAACAACAGCAACAACAAAACAAAAAACAGCCAGGTATGGTGGCATAAGCCTGTAATCCCAGAGGCTCAGGAGGCCAAGCAGGAGAACTATAAATTCAAAGCCAGCTTCAGCAATTTAGCGAGGCTCTAAGCAATTTAGCAAGACCCTGTCTCTAAGTAAAATATTTAATAAACCAGACTCAAAGTCAAGGTTTAATGTTTTCGCTCATATGTGGAAGCTAGAGGTAAGGTAAAAAAAAAGGGGGGTGGGATCTCATGAAACTAGAAGGTAGAACAGTGGATTAGTGGAAAGGGTTAGAGTGGGAGGGCAGAAGGATGGGAAAAGAGAGGAATTGTGGAATGAATTTGACCAAATTATGCTATGTGCGTATGTAAATATACCACTGTGAATTCCATCTTTATGTGTGTGTGTGTGTGTGTGTGTGTGTGTGTGTGTAAAATACCAATTAAAAAACATATGAGTAAAAGGAAGAATATAGGAAATAGAGTAGAGGAAAGGGAAGGAGGGAGGGAGGAGAGGAGGGAAAGAGAAAATGCTGGGGATTCAAGTAGAGCAAATTATATTCCATGCAGGTTTAATTATATAAAAATTAATTCCACTATTATGTATAATATAATGCACTAATAAAAAGATTAAAAACAAAATAAATTTTAAAAATAATAAATAAAATATTTAAGAAATGGTCTGGGGATGTAGCTCAGTGCTAGAGACCCTGGGTTCAATTCCTAGTACTGCAAAAAATAAAAATAAAAAAGATTCTCCCAAATATCCCTTTCTCTATGATGCTTTCTTGGAGCCTTGGAGCCAGAATTGAACTCATCTCTACATCACCATATCCTCTCCATAGATTTCAGGTCTACTGCATATGCCTCCAGGTCCAGCTCAAAGTCTTTTATATATTCCTAAATGCAATTTGCGTAACCCTTGTGCCAATTCTCACAGTACAATGTTTCCCAAAATGTGGTATACGTTTTGCTAGTGGTACTAGCTGACAATATGAGGGAGAATTTTAGAGATATTGGATGATCATTTTAAGTTTTACAGTTATGTATTTATTCTAATACATATTAGACTATAATCACAGTTAGAATAAAAAGCCAAGTGCATGAAAAGTTTAATTTCTTGACTATTTGAGGCAGAATTAAATGAGTTGGTTTAAAGAAATATAATTTGGTATCTGTAAATTGGATTACACGATGTATGTCTTTTCTCACAGGACTATTGGAGGGAAGAGTGGTAATGGTGGTTAAAACTTCTTTGAGAAGGACTTCTGTCATCCTGTTTGGTCATGGTCAGCTCTTTGTCCTGGAAAGGAGTACATGGATGTGTAGATTCTGATCATTCATCAATGTGTGACCTTTTTGGTGTATATATCAATTACCCATAAAAAGTACATTTAAAATTGCCGGGCACAGTGGTGCATGCCTGTAATCCCAGCGGCTCAGAAGGCTGAGGCAGAAACATGGTAAGTTCAAAGCCAGCCTCAGCAACTTAGCAAGGCCCTAAGCAACTTATTGAAATCCTGTCTCAAAATAAAAAATAAAGGGATGGATGCTGGGGTTGTGGCTCATTGGTAGAGCACTTGCCTAGCACATGTGAGGCACTGAGTTCAATCCTCAGCACCACATAAAAACAAATAAATAAAATAAAGTTATTGTGTCCATATACAACTAAAAAATTGTTTTTTAAATAAAGGGCTGAGGATGTGGCTCAATGGTTAAGTGCCCTTGGGTTCAATCCCTGGTGCCACATACACACAATAATTACATTTAAAAAGATGTCTGACACCTAGACATCTTCACTCAAGAGAAGTTGAACATTTTTTGTTTCAGACCAAAGTGATGATAAGGGCACTGATGTTATTAATATCCAGAGAAGGGGTAGGTGCAGGTATATAGAAAGTGGGTTTGTGGAAGGCAGGAGGCCTTGTGACATAGAATTGGGACATATTTTCTTTTTGGCTACTTTCCTAGTAAGAAAGAGTGCCTTCTGAGAGCTGGCACAATGAGTAGCTGGCCAAATTCAAAGCCAAGGGGGTACAACCCCCCCCCAAGGTCTAGATCATAAATAAGCATCTATCCTAGAGGCTAAGCAGAAGCAGGCATAGGGGAAAAGACTGCTGGCTGGATGCTTCATAACCTTGGGTGGACCCTGGCCTCTCCAAACTCCATTTAGTTTCAATCTGGGCAGTGAAACTTATGAACCCAATTGCTCCCTGAGGATCCAAGGGTTTTTCTATGCACTGAAATGTGTCAACAAGTACATTCTCAGGTGATCTGAGTGCCCATTCTATTCCAGGCACCTTTCTGGTTACCTCAAGCTTCCAGGTTTCAGCCTTTACTACACATTTGCCCCTGGACACAGACCAGCACCAAGGTCTAGTGTAGAAGCTTCTCTAGATGTTTGCAGAAGAGACCCTCCCATGTTTGGAAATGCACATGCCTCTGAAGGTCAGGAAGAGCAGAGCATTTGTGACATAGGAAGTAGGTCAGGGTAGCAATAGGGAGTGGGGGAGATGTGTAATCTGCCTACTACCCAGCCCCAACTCAGTTCTCAAGGCACTCAACTGCCAATCCAAGAAATCTCTCTGCTAGCCCAAATAAATCTACCTGGAGGCCACATTTTGCCAACAATCTTCCTGTTTGCCTCTGGTCTCCAATAATTTTTGAGCCTATGTTCTAAGATATGTATATTTATATATAAAGTAGTTACATGGAATACTGTGCTAATGGTTTTATAAATTATAAAACACAAACATGAAGATGAGATGTGATAAAAATGAGTGTTAATAGAAATTCTAACATTTTCTTCCTGCAGCCTAATAAATGATGCACACTTTGTTTTGGAGGCCACAGGTCCAAAAAAACCCCAGTGCATTATAGTCAAATGATAGGAGTCAAAAAGAAAGGGATAAACATATAATGTGCTCTATTATCTTTCAGGCTTTGTTCTCAATGCTTTGTCTGTCTCGTTTATTCATTCGATAGATTTTATTGATCTTGGGCACTGTTCTGGGTATGGAGTGAGGGTGTAAAAAGATGAATGAGGCAAAAATACAGAATTTACAATCCAAGCAGAGGAGACAAACACTAACTAAATATGGAAACAATCAAGGCAGGGCTAGAGACTTGCAAAGGAAACCCTCCTGGGTTTGGTAATGCACATGCCTCCAAAGGTCAGGAAGGGCAGGGTCATTTGGGGAATAGGAAGCAGGTTGGGGTAAGCAATAATAAGTGAGAAATGCTAGAAAGGAAATCACTGTGGGAAGCACTAGGAAGGAAATCAGAATGGTGATATGCTATTGAGGGACAAGGAGGAGTGAGGAGCAAGTTTGGATGACTGATTGGAGAAGGTATCTCTGAGTGAAGACTGAGCAGAAGGAGACAGCAGAGGGAACAGAAAGTGTAAAGTCCATGAGTTGAGAAGCAGAACATCAATGTCTTTGAGAAATGGAAAGGTGGTCAGCATGTCTAGAGTGAAGGAAGTTGGGGGGAAAAGGGTGGGCTTTAGTTGAAGTGCAATGGGAAGCCACTAGAGAGTTTTAAAGCAGAGGAGTGGCAGGATGTGATATATATATATTTTACTGAGTTGGGGATAGAATCCATGGCTTGCCCATGCTAGGTAGGTGCTCTATCACTGGGCTAAAGCTGCAGCCCTATGATGTGATTTAAATGTTTGAAAGATAACCATGTCTTCTAAGTAGACAATGGGATGGAGGGTAATCCAATAGAAATGGCAAATTCAGGATGTTATTATATTGACGTGACAGACTAGGATCAGAGCAAAGGAAAAATGGAGAAAAAGGCAAGCAAGATATATATTTAAACCTCGTCAAAATCCTATAGTAATGCAAAGCCTCTATTATCATCCCCATTGCCCATATGAGGAAACCAAGGCCAAGGTTCAATAAACTTGCCTAAGATCACATAGCTTGTAAGTGATGAAAGCAGGATTCACCCAGGGCTCCTGGCTTCCTTCCCAGCATTCTCAGAATTTGAATTCCATTTCCTGCTCCAAGGAATCATTCTCCAGGACACTACATGGTCCTCCTGTTTCAATCCTGAAAAATCCCTGGGCATTCCAAACAAAAGAAAAGGGATGGAAGACTATTTGACCCTGTGATCAGCCAAGTGATTAGCAACATCCATTCCTCCCATTTTCATGTGGTGCTGAGAAATGAACCCAGGGCCTCACACGTGCTATGTGAGCACTCTACCACTGAGCCACAAATCCAGCCCTCATTCCTCCCATTTTCATAAGTATCCTGAGTTCAGCCTAGCTCTAGGTAAGGGAAAATCTTTATTTCTTTGGAGGATGGTGGACAGAAGGAGGGTGGTGATGGTATATTTGGAAATAGAAAGAGCTGCCAACTTGTGCCTTCAAGGAAAGCCCAGGGGTGCAGGCCAAGATGGGGGAAATAACTTGCAAAATCCCTCCTCACAGCCCTCAGAGTTATTCGTGTGAAAAAGAAGGCGGCATTGTTCCTGCCAAAGACATGAAGTCCTTTACAGAGCACTTTGTTAGCAAAGCCTAGCATCTCTGTCACTATGCAAAGCGCACTGGAATGTTGCCATGGCAACAGGCAGCTGGGCCTCTGAATTAGCTCAAGGCCTGTCTTGGCAGAGAGGCCCAAGCCTGTGGGGGCATTTCCCCACAGGCTGGGTGGGAGGGAGTAGCTGGTTTTGTGTCTGTTGATAAGGAGCCCTGAGTTCCCTTCCAGGTCACCAGACTCCAAAGCCTGTGTCTTCAGCAACTATTTCCTCAGATGCCTAAATGCCACAAAACATGGCACTTCAGGTTGGCCTGATCTGACTTTTTTCCAGGTTCTTCCTGAGTAGGTTTTTCCCCTCTTTCTATTTTCTTTCTTTCTTTCTTTCTTTCTTTCTTTCTTTCTTTCTTTCTTTCTTTCTTTCTTTCTTCTTCTTCTCCTCCTCCTCTTCCTCCTCACTGTTGGTAATAGAACCCAATGCCTTGCACATACCATGCAAGTGCTCTGCCATGAGTTGCACCCCCAGTCCCTCCTGTTTTCATTTTGGAATGGCTAGATAATGAGAAAAAATAGAAACATCAAATTGTTGTAAAAAAAAAAAAAAAACAAACCAAAACTCCCTTCCATTACAAGTGTAGGAAAAAACCAAAGACCAGAGAAGGAAAGTGCAGGAGCCCTAATAAAGGAGATAGCTAAGATTGCGGTTAGCTGTGAGCCATAAGCATTACCACCTTCCATGGTCTCGTGAGACTTGGCCGGGGGATTGTGGGTCGTCCTTGGGGCCATTTTGTGGTTGTTGTTGGAGGACCGTGGACGGCGTGTGGGGGTGTTGTTGGAGTCGGAGAGAGAAGCTGGCAGAATAAAGAGCCTGTTTGTTTCCAGTCTGCCTCTAAACTTATTCCCGCGGCTTTGTTGCTCCAAGAGGCCGTCGCTTCAGGCGGCAACAGGAAAGTGATTTGCTGAAGGTTGCACAGCCTTAGTGGTGCCAGGGTCAGAGCACAGCTCTCCTGAGTTCTGATGTACCATGAGTTCCATCATACCACACTTCTTTCTGTGGGCACTAGGGAGGCAGGAAAGTGAATCATGCTCTAAGCCCCTCTTATGTACTTAAGCTGTGCTGGATTCTTTTACATTTCTCATAGCTTATCTGCACCACAAACCAGCAAAGGAGCTATTATTATCCTCACTGCATGTATTAGAAAGCTGAAGCTCAGAGGGGTTACAGATTTGGCTCAAGGTCACACAGCTAGAGTGAGTTGTTGTCACTGTCTTTGTGCCTAACCACTTGGCCTCATGCTTTCAAGGCCAAATGCACTTCTTTTCCCTTTGTGGGAAGAAAAGACATAATTGCAAAGGATATTAGATGATGTCCCTATTCTGCCATTTGTAGCAAGAAAGTATTCTGCAGCAGATTGACAAACTGCCACTAGGTGAAGACCAGCAAGCACTGATATGACTCTGGGTCCCAGCCTCTTCATCTCCAAGATGAGCATAATGCTAATTCAGGATTGCTAGAGACATAAGAGGAGATAATATAATCTGCATATTGCAAAGTCTGGTACATAGTAAGTGCTTAGTAAGTCTTAGTTACTTTCGATACTTTTTTTTTTTTTGTGGTGCTGGGATCAAACCCAGGGCCTTGTGCATGCTAGGCAATCACTCTACCTCTGAGCTACATCCCTAGCCCATGTTAGTTACTTTTAAGATGATTCCCTTTAGGCATCAGTTCCAATTCTGAAACCTCAAGGGCTCCAGCCCTCATTTGATGCAATTCAGTTTCATTTCCCAACCATCCATGTCCATTCATTGCTGGTTACCAGTACCCAGAGTTGAATTCCTTCTATCAGAGGAAAGGTAGGGCATTAAGAAAAGTTGATAGGGGAAGGACACTATAGTGCATGCCTATAATTCCAGCTATTCCAGAGGCTGAGGCAGGAGGATCACAAATTCAAGGACAGCCTGGAAAACTTAGTGAGACCCTGTCTCAAGATAAAAATTTTAAAAAATGTCGGGAATATGGCTTAGTGGTAGAGTCATTGCCTAGTATGCACATGCTTGAGGCCCTGTGCTCACTCCCCAATAGAACAAAAAAGAAACAACAAAGATGATGTGAAACTAGTTTTTTTAAACTATTTTTTTAGTTTTAGGTGGACACAATACCTTTATTTTTATTTTTTAATGTGGTTCTGAGGATCAAGCCCAGTGCCTCATGCATGCTAGGCAAGCACTCTACCTCTGAGCCACAACCCAGCCCTGTGACATTTGCCAGTAAAATGAGGACTGGAGAGAGGTCATTATAGGCAGAGGTAATTTTGTTCAAGAACATAAAGGTATGGAAGTTTCTGGTGTTTGGGGAGAAAAGAAGAAATTTGGTATAGTCAGGCAGAAAAAGAAGCAGATGGGACTATATTATGGAGACCCTAAATATTGTGAGAAGGGGTTTGGATTTTATCTTGAAGAAGTCAGGGAGTCTTGAAAGCTTTCATTCAGGTGAGGGAATGACTTGAAAATCCACATGAGAGCTACAGTGTGGAAGAATGACTAGAGAGGGGCCAGGAGAGAAGTCAGGAGGCTGTGGATGCATCACTATAACATTTTTGCTATACTTCCTGATGCATCAGTACAACATTTGGGAAGCTCCCTGAGGTGCAGACCAAGGAGATCTGTGGTGGACAAAGGTGGTGCATGCACTCTCTCCTGCATGGAGTTGTAGCAAGGCAGGCCAGGCAGCAGTCCTGGAATCCTGGATTTTCTGGAATAGGGACTTGAGAATCCCAAGAGTTCCTTGAGAATGGAGGGGCAAGCAGAGAAAGCCTTAAATATTGGAAAAATGTCAAGCTCCTAGTAGTAGAAATAAGTTTTCTAAAATTCAGTTTTTCATTTGCAAGTTCAAATTTTCATTGGTAACAAATAGGGTCAGCTGTTTTCTTTGAAGCACAGACTCACTTCATTCGTCTTGGAGAAAAATGTCTGCCAAATACCTAAGTCTGACTAACTGCAGTTTGCCTTTCAGTCATTCTTTCAACTAAAAATATGCCATGAAAAAATAAAGGCCCATTGAGCTCACACCTCAAACAATGGCTCAGTGCTTTTCCAGAGATGACCATACTCAGCATGCAGCAGAAGTGCTTTATGTGTTCTTCCTGTTTGGTCACACAGGATATTAAAAAGGCATGAGTTTAAGGATAAAGATTTAATAACATTAACAATTTTCACTGCTCTGTCAAAAGTAGTCTTCAAGCTGGGTGCAGTGGTACAAGCCTATGATCCCAGCTACTGGGTGAGTAGGGGGTGAAGCAGCAGGATATCAAGTTTGAGGCCAGCCTGGGAAACTTGGCAAGACTCTGTCTCAAAATAAAAAATAAAAAGGACTGGGAGTGTAATTCAGTGGTAAAGCATCCCCGGGTTCAATCCCCAGTACATAGTGCCCCCCCAAAAAAAATCCACAAATTACTCTTCAGTAAGACTGGTAGCTCTTCTTCTGAGAGTGAGTAGCAGTGAAGAATATAATGACTACTAGAACAGTTGTAATGTCTGTGGTATAATTTCCAAGATGGCTTCATGGACCTGCCCATCTGTATGTGTGTATATAGACATTAAATAAGCACACATCTGGGCTTGGTGGTGCATGCCTGTAATGCCAGCAGCTCAGGAGTCTGAGGCAGAAGGATCACAAGTTCAAAGCCAGCCTCAGTCACTTAGGCCCTAAGCAACTTAGTGAGACTCTATCTCTAAATGAAATATAAAATAGGGCTGGGGATATGGGATAGTAAGTGCTCCACTATGTAATGACAGACGATAATTTATTGACCAGTTCCCTATTAGAGGGTATGTAGAATGTAATGCATTCTGTAGGTTCTCTACCACTGACCTAAATTCCCAGGCCTTTCTATTTTTATTTTGAGATAGGGCCCTTCTAAGTTGCCCAGGTTGGCCTCACACTTGCAATCCTCTTGCCTCAGTCTCCTGAGTTTCTGGGATTATTGGTATGTGCCACAATCTTTAGGCATTTGTCTGATTATTTCCTTAGTATGATTTATTATTCCTTCCTTCCTTGTTTTGGTACTGGGGATTGAACTCAGGGGCACTCAACCACTGAGCCACATCTCCAGCCCTATTTTGTATTTTATTTAGAGACAGGGTCTCACTGAGTTGCTTAGCGCCTCACCCTTGCTGAGGGTGACTTTGAACTCGCAATCCTCCTGCCTCAGCCTCCCAAACTGCTGGAATTGCAGCCATGCACCACCATGCCCGGCCTCCTTAGTAAGCATTTCTAAAAGTAGAATTGCCAGGTCAAAGGATATACACATTTTTAAAAATATTTATTTGTTTTAGTTGTACACAATGCGTTTATTTGTATGTGGTGCTGAGGATCGAACCCAGGCTGCACACATGCTAGGCGAGCGCTCTACCGCTGAGCCACAACCCCAGCCCCTGGATATACACATTTTTAAGTCTTTCAAACATACTGTCACCCAGCGGCTTTGAAACTGATCAGCGAGGAGGGGTAGAAAGAGGGCTAGATGCGTGGGCGGTGTCCACGTAGAGCTCTTTCGCACAGCTTGCCAAGCCGATCCCGCACGCTCTGGACTGACACAAGGGTCTGCGGAGCTGCTGTTGAATGGGAGGAGAACACCGCCATCTTTGAGAAGTACAGTGGCTGACCCAGACAAAGGGGAAAAGTCAGAAGGGCAGAACACCTGCAGACATCCAGGGAGCCGCCAGCACTCTGAAGGCAGCGCACACCTGGGTGAGGCTCGGGTAACCAGCAGGGGAGGGTGTGTCTGAGGCCACCACAGCGGCCACAAGAAGCTACAACTGTGGGTGGGTATGGGGAAAGGGTGCCTTCTGGAGGGTCCCCTTCCCGGTGCCATTTGACACAGAACCCCCCTAAGCCACTCCTCCACTGAGCCATTCTGCCGCTGGCCTAGGGTGCAGCCTTGACTCCACTGACAGGGCCACAGACTGTCTGGATGTGGTCCGATGCAGTTGGCTTAAACTGGAAAGGAAAAAAGAGGGGGGCTTCCCAGGGCCCGTTTTGTTTGAGACTTGGGGTTCGATTTTTTTTTTTTGGTTGGTTTGCTTGTTTTATTGGTTTTGGGGTTTTGTTTGTTTGTTTGTTGGTTGGTTGGTTGGTTTTTCTTTTTCTTTTTTTGGCTTTGTTTTGTTTTGCTTTTTTTGCATTGATTGTCAGTGTGTTTGTTTGTTTGCTTCTGCTCCTTTTTTCTTTCCTTCTTTTCTTCCTTCTCACTTTTGCATCTTTTTTTCCTCCTTCATCTTTCATATTTACACCCTGCCAGTGCATACTAAACAGAGGCAAAAACAAGTTATATGCAGAACTTGGGATTTCTAGAACTGGCACAATTGAACTGGATAGCAAAGCGGTGTTATATATAGTTTACTCTCTATTTTCTTGATTCTCTCTTCTCTCTCTTACACAAATTTCTACTCTTTTATCATTTTTTTCTTTTCCATCTTACTTTATATATAAATTGGTCTTTCCACCTAATTGTCTACTCCATTCTCTTTCTTTTCTCGTCTACTGATACTAAACCACTTCCACTAAACCACTTCAATAGAACTCCCTTTTCATACTTTCCAAGAAAGAACAATTCAAGACACTTCCTTCTTCCTAAACATAACACCTCTGTATCCAATACTTGAAGCTATAAAACCCCATCAGAAGCGTACAGAGTAAATTGGAAATTATATCTGGGTTAACCAAATTTGTACATTGTGATCAAACTTGGAGTTTCAGAATAGAAAGTGATAGGTTTTAAAGTGTAAAGGAATTATAAGGGGATCTGATAGCATTGTACTACAGGAACAACATAAGGCTTTAAGATAAAATTGAAATAGTCAAGATCCCACAGTGCAGGAAGAAAAGACACACAAACGGCATGAAAAAACAAGGGAAGAAAGTGACACAAACAAATCAAGATACCTCATCAGTAGATTCCATGGCAAAAAACAGAGATGGAATTTAGAAATTACATATTCCAAAAGTTTAGGGAACTTAAGAATGAACTCAAAAATGAGATGAGGGAGCAAGTACAGGAGGCAAAAGATCATTTTGACAAAGAACTCCAAAAACAAATACAGGAAGTAAAAGATTACTTCAATAGGGAAATAGAGGCTCTAAAGAGAAACCAAACAGAAATTCCAGAAATGAAAGAAGCAATAAACCAAAATAAAAGTTTAATTGAAAGCATCTCCAACAGAGTAGACCACTTGGAAGAAAGAACCTCAGACAATGAAGACAAAATATATGTCCTAGAGAAGAATATAGACTATACAGCAAAACTCGTTGGAAATCAAGAACATAACATCCAAGAATTATGGGACAGCATAAAAAGACCAAACTTAAGAGTGATTGGCGTAGAGGAAGGGGCAGAGTTTCAAGCCAAAGGAATGAGTAATTTATTTAACGAAATAATTACAGAAAATTTTCCAAACTTGAGGAATGAATGGGAAAACCAAGTTCAAGAGGCATACCGAACACCAAACAAACAAAATCTCAACAGATCAACACAAAGACACATTATAATGAAAATGCCTAATATACTGAGCAAGGAGAGAATATTAAAAGCCACAAGAGAAAGGAAGCAGATTACAGATAGGGGGAAACCAATCAGACTATGTTCAGATTTTTCAACCCAGACCTTAAAAGCAAGAAGATCCTGGAATAGCATATTTCAAGCTCTGAAGGAAAAGGGATGTCAACCAAGAATCTTATATCCAGCAAAATTGAGCTTTAGATTCGAAGATGAAATAAAAACCTTCCACGACAAGCAAAAGCTAAAAAGATTTCACAACTCGAAAGCCAGCACTTCTGAACATCCTGGGCAACATTTTTCATGAAGGAGAAGAGAAAGATAACAACGAAAATCAAGAAAGGGAGATATTAAACTAAGGGAAATACCAACCAGAAGAGAAACCAAATCAAGCTAAAGACCATAATTCAAATAAAAATGGATGGGAATAAAAATCACATCTCAATAATAACCCTGAATGTTAATGGCCTAAACTCACTAATCAAAAGACACAGATTATCAGAATGGATTAAAAGAAAGGACCCAACAATTTGCTGTCTCCAAGAAACACACCTCATAGAAAAAGACATCAACAGACTGAAAGTGAAAGGCTGGGAAAAGTCTTATCACTCACATGGCCTGCAGAAACAAGCAGGGGTTTCCATTCTCATATCAAATAAGGTAGACTTCAAACCAAAACTAATCAAGAGGGACAAAGATGGATATTTCTTACTACTCAAGGGAACCATTCATCAACAGGATATAACAATCATAAATCTATATGCCCCAAATAATGGAGCACCTACATTCATCAAACAAACTCTTCTCAAGTTCAAGAGTAAAATAGACCACAACACAGTTATTCTAGGGGACTTCAACACACCTCTCTCACCAATGGATAGGTCATCCAAACAAAAGCTAAACAAAGAAACTTTAAGCCTCCTTAAAACAATTAACAACTTAGACCTAACGGACATATATAGAATATTTCATCCCTCAGTAAACGAATACACTTTTTTCTCAGCAGCACATGGCTCCTTCTCCAAAATAGACCATATATTAGGTCAAAAGGAAACTCTCAGCAAGTATAAAAAAATAGAGATACTACCCTGCATTCTATCAGACCATAAAGGGATGAAATTGGAAATCAACGACAAAACAAGGATTAAGAAAAACTACTCCAACAACTGGAAGCTAAACAACATGCTACTGAATGAACAAGGGGTTGAAGAAGACATCAAAGAGGAGATTAAAAAATTCCTAGAGGTAAATGAGAACACAGATACAACATATAGAAATCTCTGGGACACTATGAAGGCAGTAGTAAGAGGAAAATTCATTGCACTGAGTTCATTCCTTAAGAGGAAAAAAAACCAACAAATAAATGACTTAACATCACACCTCAAAGAACTAGAAAAAGAAGAACAGACTAACACCAAGAGCAGTAGAAGACAGGAAATAATTAAAAACAGAGCAGAAATTAATGAAATTGAGACTAAGGAAACCATTCAAAGAATTGACAAAACTAAAAGTTGGTTCTTTGAAAAAATAAACAAAATTGACAGACCCTTAGCAATGTTAACAAAAAGAAGAAGAGAAAAAACTCAAATTACTAACATTCGTGATGAAAAAGGGAATATCAGAACAAACACCTCAGAGATACAGAAAATAATTAGAAATTACTTTGAAAACTTATATTCTAATAAAACAGAAAATATTGAAAACATTAACAGATTTCTTGAGTCGTATGATTTGCCTAAACTGGAAATGGAGGCTATACACAACTTAAACAGACCGATTACAAGCGAAGAAATAGAAGATGCCATCAAAAAGCTACCAAAAAGGAAACGTCCAGGACCTGATGGGTTTACAGCCGAGTTCTATAAGACTTTCAAAGAAGAACTAATACCAATGCTCTTCAAAGTATTTCAAGAAACAGAAAAAGAGGGAGCTCTTCCAGACTCTTTCTATGAGGCCAATATCACATTAATTCCAAAGCCAGGCAAAGACACATCCAAAACAGAAACCTTCAGGCCCATATCTTTAATGAACATAGATGCAAAAATCCTCAACAAAATCCTGGCAAATCAGATACAAAAACATATCAAAAAGATAGTGCGGGCTGGGATTGTGGCTCAGCGGCAGAGCGCTCGCCTCGCACGTTCGATCCTCAGCACCACATAAACATAAATGCATTGCATTTTGTACAACTAAAGTAAATAAATAAATATTAAAAAAAAAAGATAGTGCACCACGATCAAGTAGGGTTTATTCCAGGGATGCAAGGCTGGTTCAACATTCGGAAATCAATAAACATAATACATCACATCAATAGACTTAAAGACAAAAATCATATGATCATCTCAATAGATGCAGAAAAAGCATTTGACAAAATTCAACACCCCTTTATGTTCAAAACACTGGAAAAACTAGGAATATCAGGAACATATCTCAACATTATAAAAGCTATTTATGCAAGGCCCCGAGCTAACATTATCTTAAATGGAGAAAAATTGAAAGCATTCCCTCTAAAAACTGGAACAAGACAGGGATGCCCCCTTTCACCACTGCTATTTAACATAGTACTGGAAAATCTGGCCAGAGCAATTAGACAGACGAAAGAAATTAAAGGGATCCAGATAGGAAAAGAAGAGCTCAAATTAGCACTATTTGCTGATGAC
Source organism: Tamias sibiricus (assembly GCA_025594165.1). Classification (NCBI taxonomy): domain Eukaryota; kingdom Metazoa; phylum Chordata; class Mammalia; order Rodentia; family Sciuridae; genus Tamias; species Tamias sibiricus. The sequence continues at coordinate 64,938,697 of CM046667.1, forward strand.
ATGATAATCTACCTAGAAGACCCAAAACACTCTACCAGAAAACTTTTACAACTAGTAAATGAATTTGGCAAAGTTGCAGGATACAAAGTCAATACACATAAGTCAAAGGCATTTTTGTACATCAGCGACAAAGCCTCTGAAAGGGAAATGATGAAAACTACCCCATTTACAATAGCATCTAAAAAAATAAAATACCTGGGGATCAACCTAACGAAAGAGGTGAAAGTTCTCTATAACGAAAATTATAGAACACTAAAGAAAGAAATTATAGAAGAACTTAGAAGATGGAAAGACCTACCTTGCTCTTGGATAGGTAGAATTAATATTGTCAAAATGTCCATACTACCAAAAGCATTATACAGATTTAATGCAATTCCAATCAAAATCCCAATGTCATTCTTCAAAGAAATAGAAATAGCAGTCATGAAATTCATCTGGAAAAATAAGAGACCCAGAATAGCCAAAGCAATTGTGAGCAAGACAAGTGAAGCAGGGGGCATCACCATACCGGACCTTAAATTATACTATAGATCAATAGTAACAAAAACAGCATGGCATTGGCACAAAAACAGACTGGTGGACCAATGGTACAGAATTGAGGACACAGAGACTAATACATATAATTTCAGCTATCTTATATTAGACAAAGGCACCAAAAATGTACAGTGGAGAAAGGATAGCCTCTTCAACAAATGGTGCTGGGAAAACTGGAAATCCAAATGCAACAAAGTGAAATTAAACCCTTATCTCTCACCATGCACAAAACTCAATTCAAAGTGGATCAAGGACCTAGGAATTAGACCAGAGACAATACGCCTAATAGAAGAAAAAGTAAGCTCCAATTTCCAACATGTTGGATTAGGCCCCAAGTTCCTTAATGAGAATCCTGTAGCGCAAGAATTACTACCAAGAATTAATGAATGGGATAGATTTAAACTAAAAAGCTTCTTCTCAGCAAAAGAAACAATCAGTGAGGTGAATAGAGAGCCAACTAATTGGGAACAAATATTTAATACATGCACATCAGACAGAGCACTAATTTCTAGAATATATAAAGAACTTAAAAAACTTTACACCAAAAAAAAAAACAAATAACCCAGTCAATAAATGGGCTAAGGAATTGAGAAGACACCTCTCAGAAGAAGATACACGATTAATCAACAAATACATGAAAAAATGTTCAACATTGCTGGCAATCAGAGAAATGCAAATCAAAACTACTCTTTTTTTAAAATTTACTTATTTGCTTTTAGTTGTACACAATGCATTTGTTTATATGTGGTGCTGAGGATCGAACCCGGGCCGCGCACGTGCTAGGCGAGCGCTCTACCACTGAGCCACAACCCCAGCCCCTCAAAACTACTCTTAAGATTTCACTTAGCCGGGCGCGGTGGCGCACGCCTGTAATCCCAGCACTTTGGGAGGCTGAGGCAGGAGGATCGCGAGTTCAAAGCCAGCCTCAGCAATGGCGAGGCACTTAGCAACTCAGTGAGACCCTGTCTCTAATAAAAACACAAAAAAGGGCTGGGGATGTGGCCCAGTGGTCAAGTGCCCCTGAGTTCAATCCCCGGTACCACACACACACACACACAAAAATAAAAGATTTCACTTCACTCCAGTCAGAATGGCAGCTATCAAGAACACAAGCAACAATAAATGTTGGAGAGGATGTGGGGAAAAAGGCACACTCATACATTGCTGGTGGGACTGCAAAATGGTGCAACCGTTATGGAAAGCAGTATGGAGATTTCTTGGAAAACTGGGAATGGAACCACCCTATGACCCAGCCATCCCACTCCTGGGTCTATTCCCAAAGGACTTAAAAACAGCATATTACAGTGACACAGCTCTCAATGTTTGTAGCTGCGCAATTCACAATAGCTAGGTTGTGGAACCAACCTAGATGTCCCTCAGTAGATGAGTGGATTAAGAAAATGTGGTATATACGCACAATGGAATTTTACTCAGCAATAAAAGAAAATAAATTAATGGCATTTGCAGGTAAATGGATGAAGTTGGAAGACATAATGCTAAGTGAAGTTAGTCAGTCTCAAAAATTCAAGTACCAAATGTTTTCTCTGATATAAGGAGGCTAGTTCATAGTATTGTTGGATGGGGGGGGGTACATAGGAGGACTAGAGGAACACTAGAATGGTCAAAGGGAAGAGAGGGGAAGGGAGGGAGCAAGGGGGGAGGGAGGGGAAGAAAAGGAAAAAAATAGAAATAAGAAAAGGTGGTTGAATGACATGGATATCATTTTCCTAACTGCATGATTGAAGACCTGAATTGTACGAATATACTTTGTATACAAACAGTTGTACGTAAAAAGATGCTAAATACATGCACTATGAGTTGTACATATTAAAATTATTAAAAAAAAAACATACTGTCAAACTGCCTTGAAGAAAGGTTTTACTGACTTACATGGGAAATATGCTGCCTAAAATAGGGAGGGTTAACAGTAATCAGATCTAGATGTTAAAAATTCTATCAAGGTTTTTCTTTTCTATATTTTTAAATCTTTCTATTCTAATCATTCTACTGTATATGTGTTACTCATTTTAAATAATCTTGAATAGTTAATGCATATGTATGGTATTCAGAGAACAAAAGGGAATTCAGGGAAAAGCAAGTCTCCTTGACCTGTAGTCCTTTGTCTTGGGCACCCTGCCAGAAATGTTCTGTGCTGGAAATTCAAGGGTGGCATCATACTGTAACACTTTTGCACCTAACATTTTTCATTTAATATGGCCACTTATATTAAAGCTGCATAGTATTCTAATATTTTGCCATCACTAAAAATGTGTATTAATCATTTAAAAGCAACAACACTTTTTTTTTTTTTTTTTTTTTTTTTTTTTAGAGATAGGAATAGTAAGATGATGTCATTTTTAGAGACTAGAAAAAAAGCAGAATTTTAGTCTCAAGGTTGGGAACACTTAATGCTCCTATTAAGCAGTTGTTTTGCTTTTATCTGTGACTTTTCTTTTTGCCGTGCTGGGGATGGAACCCAGGGCCTCAAACATGCTAGGCAAGTGCTTTACCACTGAGCTACCCCCAGCGCTATCTGTGACTCTTATAATTGATCATCGCTCCCTTTTTTTGTTATCTGCCATGACAGGTTAAAGCCACATTTGGGACCATATTTATCAATTGGGGACTTCCTGACATTCACTTTTTGTTACTACTTCTTCACCAGTTACCTATGTTTTTTTTTTTTGCCTGATCTTTCTCCCTTATATCTAATTTTGGCTCTCTCCAAGCATCTGGTGTATCTTCATAAGCCACCTTAAGATCTTTTTGGAAAAAGTCAATGTATAAAGAATATGTATGTATGTATGTATGTGTGCATATATATATATATATATATATATATATATATATAATTTTTTTAACAAAAGTTGAGCTAAATGTTTGAATCTGAAGAGGCAAGATGCAAGCAGAAAGATGCCTCAATAAAACAACAAAAACCTAATTGGAGGTCAATCGATTTTTGGGCTATGTGCGTCAAAGCTGAGGTCTTCAGCTTCAGAACACACAAGGCAATTTAGCGCTTGCGTTCCCATGGCAACTGTGCTGGCTGGATGGAGAAGATGCAGGGGCTGGCATGGTGGTTGCTGGGGGAACTCAGGCTGCTGGCCTCGTGACTTTGCTCAAGTCTGAGCTTTTAGATGCTCAGGAACTTTCCATTAACTGGGAGTGCAGGATTTGGACATCACTAAAGTTGTCAAGACAAAAAGTGTATAATGGAAATGGGGTGATGCTATGTAGCTACTGATAATTGAAATTAGTTTGCACCCCAATTCCCCTCCCTTACTATAAGAAAAACAGAAGAAGGGATTCACTCCAATTTGTTATTTATTTATTTATGCTGGGGATGATGGAACCCAGGGCCTTGTGCACACTAAGCAAGTGTTCTACACCAGTGCTCAAGATGTCCTTTTTCTTTTTTAAAAATATTTTGTTTTTAGTTGGATACAATATCTTTATTTTATTTTTATGTGGTGCTGAGTTTCGAACCCAGCACCCCACATGTGCTAGGCAAATGCTCTACTGCTGAGCCACAACTCCAGGCCCGGAGCCACAACTCCAGGCCCAAGATGTCCTTTTTCAAAGAGGTAGAGTTACTGGGGACAAACTAAGGGGTGTGTGTGTGTGTGTTGACCTTATTAGCATAGTTAAAGCTCCATCATAATTGATTGTTTTGTGCCTCCACTGAAGAAAATTTGTGTTAACTGCAGGGGGAAGGGCTGCTGGAGGCTAGAAAAGAGGAGTCCCAAAGAATTCGAATGGGGTGAGGTTAATGCATGTCACCTTCACCACTTGGGGAGAATATAGATGAGTATCCATCTGGGAGAAGGCAAGACTTGCTAGGCATAAAAATCACGAAGGAAAATGTCAGTATATTTGGCAGATTCGTAAAACATGTTAGCTCATCCCAAAACACAATAAACCAGAACTCAAGGACAAAACAGCAAACTTGGAAAGAAAAAGAATCTGCAGTAAGGGATAGAAAAGGATTAATATCTTTATTATATAATGAGCTTAAAGTAATGAGCTCTACACCAATAAGTAAAAAGATAAATGTTTTACTTTCCAATCAGGAACAATCAGGAACACAAATCTGTTTAAGAAAAAGAGAAGAGGAGAATTGAAAGGGAAGTTATTAAGCACTACAAAATATAAATCAGTTCAGACAAATGCAGAAGTAGCCTAGGGAGCCAGGGAGTTATGCTCAGTGATACAGTGCTTGCTTATTAGAAAGCTGGGGGACTTGGGTTTAATCCCCAGTACTCTCCCTCCCCCACCAAAAATAAAATTAAAAGAGATAAAAAATGACCCAGGAAAGGAATAATTTTGAAAATTATCTGCTTATTGCACGGGAAAGAGGGGAATGGAGGTTTCCTAAAGTTCATTGCACCAATCTAAAATCAATCACTTTAGAATTAGCTCTCAAAAATGGTATTGGAACTTGCCATTGATATGTGCAAGCAGGAGGCCTCTACTTCCCCTACAGCGTAGAGAGAGGAATACGAGAATTTCCTTGGGGAAAGGGTCATGGGGTCTTGCCAGAACCTACTGTAGAGCCTGGCCCAGCATAAGCAGATGCTCAGTGGGGAACTGTTGAAGAGTCCAAGTTTCTCTTCACGATGGCCAAGTCCTTAGGTGGAGTCCCTATTCCCAAGCAGCCTTCAAGGGACTCAACCTCTCTGGAGTCCTCACTGGGAGTCCATTGCAACTGTCTATCCAAGTTCAGGTTCTAGGAAGGGGAAGAAGACTTATTTTGTGTTGCTGCAAGTTTAATTAATTTCTCCCACAAATGTTGTTTGAGACCCATTATGTTCTGGGAATGAGATGGGGGTGGAGGAGTGGACTGCCAATGAGGAGCTTGTTACAAAGAGTTTTCAGTCTATTGGTGAAATAATCTGCCACTTGTGAAAAAAGCAGATTTTGAGATGGACTTTAAAGGGTGAGTAGGAGTTCAGGAGGCAGAGATGTAATCAGGGAGAGCATGAAAATTGGAAATGAAGACAAATATGTGTGCAGTGAAATGATATCTTTGGCCCTTTTCAGCTCTGCCTATGATTCTTAACTTTGGCCTCATCCTCAGTAATGCCTCTGCAAAATCATAGTTTTGATATGTCAGTTATATTTTTCTCTAATATATGTGGAAACAAATATATAAGCATTCAAATAAAAATAAAAGTTCAACCATGCCTTTTGATGACATTTATATTTGTGTGGTGGTGGTTCCACATTTTAGGAAACTGCCAAAGGTAATAGAGAGCCACCGAGAGCTCTATCCCTAGAAGGGAGGCAGACAAACTGTTTAGGAGACTATGTTGAGAATCCAATGACAGGGAATGGGGCCCTCAGCTCGGAAGAAATGGTAGAAGTCTGAAGTGCCTGGGAAGAAGCAGCCAATTAGATTTGAGATCCAGCTCCTAATTCCTGGTTTGCTGTTCTCAAACCCTAATAAAGGAGGGGTCACATTCACTTCTGGTCAATACATTATTCTCAACATGGAGGGATACTGTTTTCCATCCTCCCCCACTGGAAATTTTACTGTTATGGCTATTTAAATAAGGTGCCAATCTGATTGGGCAATGGCAGGAAACTTTTCCACAACAGGCTCCCATCAGATCCCCTTTGCTTTTTGCAAATGGAAATCCTCTGTAATAGGAGGAAACTTCAACAGGTGCAAATAAGAGAGAAAATCCTCATTTTTAGTTAGCAGCCTGTGGAAAGTGTCAAGAGGGGCTGGGGGAGGAGTTAGCCATGCTCACTCAGCTCTGTTGCTGAAGTAGTGTGGAAAGAAATCCTGGAGAAGGGTAGCTCAGGAGAGGCCCCCCACTTGCCTTTTCCATTTGCAACCTGTAGGAGAGCCTTTCCTCCTCACAGACAGGAAATGACACATCTGAAAACCAAGTGGTTTAGGCCAGGAGACAGTGTCTTGTGCACTGAGAGGAATGGGAAAGGCACAAAGGGGAAGCTGACTTGGGAAGGGAATAGGTAGGGAAGATTGGAGAGTAGCCAGGTGCCTGTCTCATCCTTTCCCTCCCCCCACCAAGCCCATCTACCTCAGTTCAGACCCCTCACCTTTTTTCAGAAATCATGTGGTCTCCCAGACATCTCTCAGGGCAGTTGGCTTGAAGATCATAGGGATTTGGCCTCCTGGCACCTCTAGGACCTCACTGAAACATGGCTCTCCTACTTCAACTTTCCTGGTTTTTCAGTGCTCCACCTGCCATGTAAGCAAGCTGAGCCTTGCCCTTGCTTGGTGCCAGGCACTGGGGGAAAACTAGGAATTGAGCATGCAGAGAGTTTTGGGTCACTAAGAGGACCAAGGTGTCCAACTTTCTTTCTCTAGGAATGATAGCCATGCCTGTTGCTCCACATCCCATCACATCAGAAGTGCCACAAAAGGCAGAGACCTTATTTGGCTGTCACTACTTGGCACCTGGTAGAGAGTAGCGTGCAATACATATTTGTTTAGTTTGTTGAAGGAATTTTAAGCAACAAGGAAAAACAAGATCTGCGCTGGCCAAACTTGCTTTCCAAGCAATACAGTCAAGAGGCTTCATGTCTAATTTGTATAAGCTGTTGGGATAAATACTATAATGAAGAGATATAGTTCAGTGGAAACTGGGGGTGCCTGGAGGTATCTGGGGAGATTCCAGAGAAAGTGTCATTGAGACAAGCTTTTTTTTTTTTTTTTTTTTTTTTTTTTTTTTTAAGGTATTGGGGATTCTGGGATTGAACTCGGGGGCTCCATCACTGAGTCTTATTTTATTTTATCTTACTATTAGAGAGTCTTCCTAAATTACTGAGATTGGCCTTAAACTCTCAATCCTCCTGCTTCATCCTTCAGAGTAGCTGGGATTATGGGTATGTGCCACTGAGCTTGGCCTTGGTCCAACGAAATTTTTCAGTCATGTATACAATACCCACAATCCAGCAATTTGACTTCCAGGTGTAAAAAGTTGAAAGTTTTACACATGAATGGGAAATATTTACCAGAATGTTAATTTCAGCATAATTGGTAATGATAAAAAATAGAAACTGTTTCAATTTTTATCAATAAGAGGTTAGAGGGATTTTATTTTTATTTATTTTATTTTATCTTCTGTTGTGAAATCCATGCTAGGCATATGTTCTACCACTGAGTTACATCCTCAGCTCCAAAAAACAGATTTTTATTATTCATCTAATATTATACTACATAACAGTCAATATCAACAAATTACATCTATAGATGTAAAAGGAATAGATACCAAACAATATGATGCTGAGTGAAGAAAACAAATCTTGGAAAGTTGTTCCACACAGAATAGTATCACATGAGAAATTTTAAACAGAAAAAATGAATTCTACACACCATTCACGGACACATAAACATGATGTGGACATGCATCAGGGCCAAAGGATACAGAATAGGACTGGGAAGAAGAGCACAGGGACTTCAATATTACCTGCAATGTTTTATTTTCCTAGAAAAAATTCAGGCAAACATAATACAAATGTTAACATTTGTTCATTTTAGTTGGACAGTACATGGGCATTTGCTATATTATCTTCTGAATGTTTTCCTCAGCAATTTTTTTGGTGTCAAGTTTCTTAGAATTTTTTTTAAAAATATTTTTCTTTAGTCGTAGATGGACACAATGAATTTATTTATTTATTTATTTTTATGTGGTGCTAAGGATCGAACCTAGTGCCTCACATGTGCTAGGTGAGCACTCTACCTACCACTGAGCCATGACCCCAGCCCAGAATTTTTTTTAATATTAGGGATTGAACCCAGGGGTACTCTACCACTGAGCTACATCCATACCCCTTATTATTTTGGAACAGGGTCTCACTAAGTCATTGAAGCTGGCCTCGAACTTGTGCTCTTCCTGCCTCAGTCTCCTGAGTAGCTGATTTTACAGGTATGCACTACCATGCCCAGCTTCTGAGCATTTTTTTTTTTTTTTTTTTTTTGGTACCGGGGATTGAACTCAGGGGTACTCGACCACTGGGCCACACCCCCAGCCCTTTTTTGTATTTTTTATTAGAGACAGGGTCTCACTGAGTTGCTAAGTGCCTCGCCATGGCTGAGGCTGGCTTTGAACTCGCGATCCTCCTGCCTCGGCCTCCCAAGTGCTGGGATTACAGGCGTGCGCCACCGCGCCCGGCTGCTTCTGAGCATTTTTTAGGCAAAAAAGCAAAAAGAAAAGAAGGGAGGAATGAAAGACAGAGCTGACTGCTACCACATATAGCAGATGGAAGCCCACAGACCCTTATTGAATGACACCATAGTCACAGCAGGAAAAATAACAGGAAAAATGACCCTGCAATTCTTATTAAATTCCATATCTCAGAGCCTGGGCTCAGTGCCACCCTTGCCCCTACTGACTTTACTGGCTTAGTCAAGAAAACAATAAATAAATAGTGCACGAAAGTGACCCAAGGAGGAGAACAATGATTTGGACCTCTTGCCAAGTCCGGATGCAAAGGTACTTGGAGAGCAAAATTTACACATATGTTCCCCACAAGAAACCACTCATTCCTTCAGGGTGTCCAAGAACAGCCAAAATGGCAGGTCCAGTTTTCACCAGGGTCCAGGGGGTGCCTTCAGGAAGGGAGGGGGCAGAGGAGGGCTTTCAGGTCATCAATCAGACCAAGAAAGGAGGATGATGAAATTAAAGGGAGCATGGAACTCACTAGAATTACAACATAATCTCCAGGAGGATTTGTGGCTATTTTGTTTTTTTTTTTTTTTTTAATTTGAGATATTTATCATATATTTAATGGCTATTTTCAATAGAGCAATTTACTGAGAAATTAAACTTTTTCCATGCACATTTACATTTTAGTTGTTTTTTAAATTCTTGACTCTTTTATATTTGTTCTTTTTAGTTATACATGACAGTAGAATGAATTTTGACATATCATACATACATGGAATATAACTTCCCATTCTTGTGGTTGTACATGATGTGGAGTTATGCTGGTTTTGATTCATATATGAATCATAGGAAAGTTATATCTGATTCTCCTCAAAAACTGAAAATCTGGGGGGTTGGGTGTGTAGGTCAATGGTAGAGCCCTTGCTTAGTATGCCTGAAGTCCTGCATTCAATCTCTAGAGGCCCCTCCCCCCAAATCCCTGAACTCTAATAAGGGTGTGGGTTTTCTAAGCAAAGTGAAAAAGAGAGATGGGGTCCCATCCCCACTGGACCCAGCTGGCTCATAAGGTGCCTCCTGCTAGCTGTATAGCTTAAAAATTATAATGCTTTGTATACAGTGTTATGTAAAAAGATGCTCTATATGTATATTATGAATTGTAATACATGCTACTGTTTTAAATACAACAACTTTGAAAAAAAAAGACATTAATCATCTAATATAATTGAAAAATTAAAAAAGATATATAATGCTTTAGAAATAATTAGGGAATAGTGGCCCCAGGACATAGGGCTTAGCTATTGGATCCTAGGCTGGACCTCAGTCCCCAGTCACTTGTGTGGCTTTGTACAGGGCACAACTTGCACAATTATACACAGCAGCCCTGACCCCCAGATTGGCATTCTGTGCAACCAGGTTCTACCTAGCCTACCATCATTTGGCAGCCCATCATATCCTGCTGGGAGCACTGCCACCACCCTGCCATCCCTGCTTCACAGCTCTTGCCAGTCCACCTTGCCCTGGACAACAGAAGGACTCTCCCTAACAGGAAGATCTGTTGAGCCAACAGACAATCATCAGTTCTTGGGTGAATTTTGACTAATATGTGCAAAGACTCTGTTCTACAGCTCAGGGAGGCTTGCCTACATTCCCCAACAGGTCAAGTAAAATTCAAGAAGCCAGAAGCCAGAAACAAGCTGCTGCACCCCCTGGTGTTGCTTAAAGGAAACGTTGAGGACATTTTTCTGTCATTATGCAGAAGAAATTAAAGCCCATTGCCCTATCCCAGTTGAGTTTTCAAGTCTGCTGGGGCGCATGCATTATAAACAATGGGGATATAAAAATCAGCAACCTTCCTTAGGACCCCTGTAGCATCATACCACCTTTTCTCAAGAAAAGGAATGCAGCCTCCTAATTCTAATAATATAGGGGGTCTTTGGACAAGTGCCCTTTCACTCTGCCACAACCACCAAACAAAGTTATCTGCACCTGTCCTTTCATGACTTCCTCTAGCTCAAGATGGCAGGTCCTTCATCTTTTTTAAGGGCTGCCCTTACTCAACCCCACTCTGGATCCTATCCCATCCTGATAACTATCTTTCCCTTGAATCCAATGGTGGGAAAGTCACTTAATGTCTCCATGCCTCAACTTCCTCATCTGTATTATGGGGAAAATAGTATCTTCCCAACAGAGCTGTCATGAGAACTGAGTTAATCAACATAAAATGTTTAGTATTTACCATATGGTAGGCACTCAATAAATGTAACCCATTATTATCATTGTGAATGTGAAGGGTAATGAACTGTTAAGGGCTACAAAATCAGTCTGAACAGCCAGGTCTGGGTTGAATATTTGTGAAACCAGAGTTTGTCCCATGATGGAGGCCCTCCGAAGAAGACTTCTGGATACAGAGAGGCTGGCTTCTGGATTCCTCAGAGTACATTCCTCTGCATTGCAGAGTTGGCAACCCTTGCATCTTGACACTCTTTGCTTCCCATATTCTTTTCCCTTTGCCCTATTTAGACTTGCTCCACCCATCTGAACTGACTGGGTGGTCCCTAGGTCTTCTGGCACTAACATCTGGCCTCTGAACCATGTTGTACTAGAGAAAAAGGTTGACTCTCTCCATTCCCAGCCCAGCACACTGGGAGAAATCTACAATGGTTTTCATCCTGGGATGTTTGTGTAGATACACTGGACCCCAATTTGCAGAGACAAATACTGAGATAAAAATACTGAGATAGGAAGATAGAATTTGGGGGGCAAGAGAGAAATCAGAGAGACTTGGGGTCTAGCTCAGTAGTATTGTGCTTGCCTGACATGTGCATGGTCTGGGTTCCATTCCTAGTACTGAAAAAAAAAAAAGACCCTAAAGTATGTTCTCTGTCATCCAGTGGCTGTTGCCAAAAGTTCCACCATTATAACGCTTCATTCTGCAGCCATAGCCATGTTCCCTCTGAGAATGCACAGACCCTGAGAATGGGAACACAGGGAGTGAGTCACCAATGTTGTTGGCCTGGGTGGAACAATTTACAGAATAAAGTCACTGCAAAACTGAAAACACAACAGGTACCAACTCCCCCCCCATCAACAACTATTGAAAAAGAAAGACCCAAACACAAGTAAAGGGAGAATGCTTATGGCAATACTTTTGGGAAAGTATGATGCCACTAGGCTCATGGGTATGGTGTCAGGATGGTGGGTGAAGAGGATAATGAAGTGAGGTATTGAGGTGCAGTGAAGGGCTTGGGGGAGCTAAGGATGGGACCATATTTCAACTTCACCCCCTTCAAGGTGAATGAGAGCTATTGTGTGTGCATATCACCCAGGGTCTCATACATGCCAAGCAAATACTTTACCAGCTGAGCTGCATCCCAAGCCCCACACTTGATTTTGAATGAAAGAAAACTGAGGTTTTAAATCCCAGCTCTGCCACTTTTTAGCTGTGTGACCTTGGATAAGTCACTTAACCTCTCTGAATCTCAGTCTTTCCATCTGTACAACCCTGCTAATAGTAATGACTATACCAAACTAGCAATGTTTTGGGGCTGAAATGAAAAAAAAAAGTTTAAAAAATTAGACCATTTAGCATGAACAAGACCTTGGGTTCAATCCCCAGTGCTGAAGAAAGAAAAAAAGAAAGAAAGAAAGAAAGAAGAAACAAAACTAGCTCAATGCCTGACACAGGAGCACCCATTTGTTTGTTGCATCTGAATCCTACTATAGAGCAACAACGGGGGCTTTACCAATGCAAAGACACTGTGAAGCAGAAACACAGAGCAAAGGTGATCTTTGAACACTTGCTCTGCAGTTTCTGCCCTTGAAATGTTCCCAGAGAAGAGAGCATAATCCTCAGCCCAGGATTTGGAACCCAGAATCCAGATGGCATGGCCCATCATTTATCAGCACCACTAGACTCTCAACTTTAATAAGCTTTCTGCAGTCATAACCACAGGAAGAGGAGGAAATGGGCCAGATTCCTTGGCAATAATGAGTACTGCTAGCTCGTTTTTACATTGGCAAAGTGCACTGTGATCACTCTGATTAGTTCGTTCTCACAGCAACCCTCAGGAGGTACTAAGAGTATTTTTCTGTTTGTTTTAAAGATGGAAGAATTGGGAAGCCAAGCTTTCTGCCATTTCCAGCACTTGGCCTGGTGGTTCCCTCTTCTAGGTATATGGAGTAGCCTAAAGCTATTAGAATTTTAAAGATGGATTTTCAGATTCTCATGCCATTCAATAATTGTTCAGGAAGACAGGTTGGCTGGTGTTGTCTGAGAGACGCTGTCCTTTACCTATGAGATGAGGTTGTGGGTAGGCCTAGCAGGGGGAAAAAAACAAACCCTCCTGAACCTTAAAAGGTTAGGAATGCAGGATCCAGAAGTTAGGAGAAAAGACCAATGAAAGTGCTTGGCAACATCTCAGGACCAATGAGAGGTGAACCCCTCTGTTGCCATGAGGCAGTCTTGATTCTCATTGGCTATGAACATAAGGCTGTCTCTATGAAAGGGGAGGAGGGTGAGCAGTGCCTGCAGCTCTGTTTAGGTGTTTATACTTGTCCTTGAAGGGTCTTAGAAAAGTTGAGGAGCTCCCAATTGGGCCATTGGCACGAGGAAGTTCTGTCACATCAGGAAAACTAAAGCAGTTTAGCAGACTTTTGCAAACTCAAATTGTACAGGCTCAGGCACATCATGGTCAGATGTAAAAAGGTACACAAGATTATCTTAAACTCCTGAAGGAATGAAAAACTGGTTATATGTCATTCCCTGCCTGTCCCAGGCATGTTCTAGTTAGCAGGGATGGTCAAAGACCTTCTTCCTTATCAATCTGGCCCAGCTCTGGAATCAGAGGGAAATCTAGCCTGGTGGGGCATTTGTGGGGATGCCCTCCTCAGGAAGGAGTATGAAAGGAGGACCATGAGTTGCCTTTGCTGCCCTGTGCATGCTACATATGAGGTTGGTTGTTGCTGCCTGAAGCAGAAACTGCTTGGAGCAACGAACGCCGCAGGAAAATTTGGAGGCAGGATGAAAATGAAAAAAGGTCTTTTATTCTTCTTCTCTCTCCGGCTCCAGCAATCACTCCAAATGCTCTAACTCCAACCACCACCTTCTTCTTCTTCCCACACATTCTAACCAAACTCACCCAGTTATATACATATAGCTTTAACAAGGACACGTGCTTACAGCTCGAGCTTACAGGTGCGTCACGCAGTGTTCACGGGCATACAAAGATTCTTTGAATAATGTATTACTATCAGGTGGAAACTAGAACATCTTTTATGGCTCTCAGCTAACCACAATCTTTAGCTATCTCCTTGATTATAGGCTCCTTCATTTCCCCCTTTTAGTTTTAAAAGAGGGGATGTTCTAGGACGTCCATGTGCAACCGACATTCTTACCCGTCATGGGAGTCTAGGCTGTCCTGACTCCTGGCTTAGGTTGACATGCCGGCCACATTAGACTGTCCCGTGCGACTGTGCCGTGTCTTAGGTTGTCCCCTTCTGGGGATCTTACCCGTCATAGGCTAACCAGCCATCGAATAGAGCCCTTCAGGATCGACTGTGTGTTGACTAACAGCCGTCCAATTTTTAGGAGAAGCTGCGGCTTTAAGGCGGTAAGCCTACTGCTGACGAGCCAAGTTTCCATAGCGTATCAAGTTCTTTAAGCCAATCAGCTGCCCTTAGTTTCATCAAGTAACACACTGAGTTCTCTTAGACAAATACCTGCAAGGCATTGTCCCGTAATGTCCCAAAATAATGGAAAATCAAAATGTCCATAAGTTATAACACATAGATTCAGGAGGCCCCATGCATGCAGAGCAGAGGCCACACTGCTGGTTAGGTTGTTTGATGCTTGAGCAGCAGGGATGCTTGCAGCTACCGCGGTCCCTGCAGTTGTAGCAGCAGCCGTCTTTTTTATGTCTAGACATTTCCACCGGCAAATCTTCAGGGCCCGCTACCTAAAAACTCAAGCATCCATTATTAAGGGAAAGGCAGTGCTATTCCAGCACTGAGATAAAAAGGTGAGCTGTCAAACTAAAAAAAAAGAATTATTAGAGTAGAAAATAAAAGTTGATCTCTGCTCACACACATTGCTGCTTAAGCTCCCACAAACATAAGCTGGCAAAATATCACATTCAGAAATAATCAAAGAGAAACTGAGGGTGTTCACTGCATTAAAGATAAAGAAAAGCTAAAGGCACTTTGGAAAAATAATTTGTTAGCTGGAATCCTCGAGTCTCTATATACACAGCAATCCTATACCTGTTGAAATAATTCAAATTAATCAGCTATTAAACAAATGAAGTTAATAACAAACGATCCTCTGTCGGAACACCAAAATATCACATTATACAACATTAAACATATTCACAGCTGAAGAGAAGTCCCAGAGACAACTATAAATCAAAATTGATTATCATTATAATTGATTATCTAATTAGAATATTCTGAACTTATATGAATATCTATCTATCTATCTATTGATTATCTAATTAGAATATTCTAAGCTTAAATGAATTAACATTATTTGGATCTATATCTATCTACCTATTTTTTTCATAAGCGCTTAATTATTTGTGACGTCACACTAGACAGACGCACATATAAACATATATTTGTGACATCACATTAACATGAAATTTAGACAAATGCACAGACATAAAGACATATATAAAAGAAAAAAGAAGCCGGGCGCGGTGGCGCACGCCTGTAATCCCAGCACTTTGGGAGGCTGAGGCAGGAGGATCGCGAGTTCAAAGCCAGCCTCAGCAATGGCGAGGCACTTAGCAACTCAGTGAGACCCTGTCTCTAATAAAATACAAAAAAAGGACTGGGGATGTGGCCCAGTGGTCGAGTGCCCCTGAGTTCAATCCCTGGTACCAAAAAAAAAAAAAAAAAAAAAGAAAAAAGAATACAATTGTGTATACACAGAAGAGAGATCTTCTTGTCCCGGCCGGGAAGATGAAATTTAAGTTGTAAATTTAATGGAGGACTCTTAAGGGAATCACTCCATACCTTCATTTTGGTCCTCTTGATTTTGTTCTTGTTTATTCAATCTAGACTCCTCAATAACTTCATCTTGATCCCTTTGACTTTGTACCTGCTTTATCAATCTAGATAGTATCCATATTGGAGAGGATTCGTGCTTTGGAAAAACACAAACAGATCCTTTCCCCCAAATTAATACTGGGTCTGGACCCTTCCATGTACCTGAGAGAACATCCTTCCAGTAAACCAAAGGTTTATGTTGTTGGTGTGGGTTCCAGTGTCTATCTCCAGCCAAATGTCCATTAGAATCTAAAGTTAAGAAATTTAGGGTAAACAGGGCAACTGCCAATCTGTCCTTAGGATTTTTCCAGTTTCCATCTTTTTGCTTTAGTAACATATTTTTAAGTGTCCGATTTGCTCTTTCAATTATTCCTTGTCCCTGAGGATTATAAGCGATACCTGTTCTGTGGATAATATTGAACTTTGTACAAAATTGTTTGAAGGATGTGGATGTATATGCAGGGCCATTATCTGTTTTAAGCATTTTGGGGATGCCCAATGCAGCAAAAGCTTGCAGACAATGAGATGTAGTATCTTTAACTTTTTCTCCAGAATGTAAAGAAGCAAAAATCATGCCTGAGCATGTATCTATGGTGACATGAATAAATCGTAATTTTCCAAAACTTGGCTCATGTGTGACATCCATCTGCCACAAATGATTGGGCATCAAACCTCGTGGGTTAACCCCATAATGTGGATTGGGCAAAAGTGTTACACAAGATGGACATTCTTTTACAATTCTACGAGCTTGTTCTTTTGTGATTTTAAATTTTTGTCTTAAGGTAGTGCTATTAACGTGGAACTGGGAATGAAATAAAGTAGCTTGTTGTACTATAGTAAATATAAATATTGTTTTAGTGAGGGCATCAGCTTTTTGATTACCTTCATGGAGAGGACCAGGCAGATTAGTGTGAGCTCTTATGTGACCTATAAATAAAGGTTCTTTTCGTTGCCATAGGAGATTTTGGATTTGAGAAAACAATTTAAAAGCTGGAGTATGTGGTGCTATTGGACCTGCTAGCTCCAATTTAGGGACAGCATGTACAATATAGTGGCTGTCTGAAAAAATATTCATAGGCTGTTCTTTAAAATTTTCGAGAGCTATTATTATAGCTTTGAGTTCCACTAATTGAGCTGATTTTTGATTAGTGATATGAATCATTTTTTCATTTTGAGTGACTACTGCAGAAGTACCATTAGAGGATCCATCTGTAAATACATTAAATGCTTTAGGAATGGGTTGAGTTTTTATTACCTGTGGGAATATGATAGGATGATTGATACAAAAGGACAGTATAGGAGATTTAGGAATATGATTGTCAAAATTTGCAGAAGTAGAGCATCATTATCATTGAAGCACAAATATTCAACCTGTGACGATGAATAAGGAGTAATAATAGTAGCGGGATGAATTCCAAATATTTTAGTAGAGGTTTTAAGTCCTTGAAGAATAAGTTTAGCCACCATGGAGGTATAAGACTCAATTGTACTTTTAGGAGAGACAGGCAAATGTATCCATAATATAGGTCCCTGTTGCCAAAATACTCCTGTTGGTGTATATTGTGAAGGAATAATAATCAATATTAGTGGTTGTGCAAAATCAAATCTATCACAATGGGATCTTTCAATGGCCTGTTCTACTAATTTTAGAGCTCTCCTGGCCTCAGGAGTTAATGTTCGCGGTGAGGATGGATCAGGGTTCCCGCGAAGGATGTCAAATAAAGGTTTTAATTGTCCAGTAGTGAGGCTTAGTGTAGGGCGAAGCCAATTAATGTCTCCCAATAATTTTTGGAAATCATTGAGGGTGGTCTAATGTTCTTTACTTATTAGAATTTTTGGGGGTTTAACAAAAGTATCCATGATTTTAAAGCCTAAATATAGTATAGGTGATCTGCTTTGAACTTTTTCTTCTGCTATATATAATCCATATTTTATTAAAATTTTTTGTTATTTCACTAAATATATTAAATAAGATTTGTTGATTAGGGTGAGCTAATAAAACATTGTCCATGTAGTGTAGACACATGAGGTCTTGATATTTGTTTTAAATGGGCTGTATAGCTCTGTCCATATAGTTGGCACATTGTAGGGCTATTTGCCATTCCCTGCAGCAATACTTTCCATTGATATCTTTTATCAGGGCCATTATTATTGATAGAAGGAATTGAAAAAGCAAACCTGGGGGCATCCAGAGGATGTAGGGGAATGGAAAAGAAACAGTCCTTTATATCAAGAGTTATAAGGTAATAGCTTTTTGGAATAGCTACAGGATTAGGAAGTCCAGGTTGGGTAGGTCCCATAATTTGCATTGTTTTATTAATTTGTCTTAGGTCTTGTAATAGTCTCAATTTTCCCGATTTTTTCTTAATTACAAATATGGGAGAATTCCAGGGAGAGGTGGAAGGCTCTATGTGTCCTGCTTCTAATTGTTCTTTAATTAATTGATGGGCCGCATGCAATTTTTCTTTGGATAGGGGCCACTGAGGGACCCAAACTGGCTTATTAGAGAGCCATGGTATTTTTAAAATTGTTTTCTCAATGGCCCCTAGAAAAAATGTCCTTTGCCTTTTTTATTATGATTAGGATTTTTATTCTTAACACCTGCAGGCTTGGTTGCTAGGTGTAGCCCCATTTGATGTAAGATATCTCTTCCCCATAGGGTAACTGGCAAGCTGTTTAAAACATAAGGTTGGAATGTTCCTGTATGGCCTTCATTGTCTTGCCAATTTAAGATTACAGCACTTTGTGCTGGGGTATTACTGTATCCCAAGCCTCTTAAACTGGTTGAGGCTTTCTGTAGAGGCCAGTGCTTAGGCCATTGTTGTAGATTTATGATGGAAGAGTCAGCTCCTGTATCAATCAGCCCCTCCATCTCTATACCTTGAATTTTTAATTTGCATATCGTCCTCCGTGAACAATCCTGAACCCAGAAAGCCATAGGTCCTGAACCAGTGGAACCGAATGCTCTGCTATTTCTATTTTGTGGCATGCTTTTAAAAGAACTATGGAGACTGGGAATGAGGAGCAGCTGTGCGATTCTGTCTCCTTGATTTACGGAGATGATGCCCCTGTGTGTACTTAGCATTATTTTAATCTCTCCATTATAATCTGAATCAATAACCCCTGGTATAACATTAAAGCCTAATAAACTTTTGGAACTACGCCCAAGGATTAGTCCCACAGTTCCTGAAGGGAGAGGTCCCCTGATTCCCGTAGGAATCAGCTGAACCCCCATTTCAGGTGTCAGGACCATCCGGGCAGTAGAACAGAGATCTAATCCTGCAGTTCCTCTTGTCCCTCTGATAAGGGAGTTAATGGGTAGGAGGGACTGTGACGAGGAATCATTTGAATCTGAGGGCCTTCCTCCTCTAATGCCTCGTACATTTGTGGGCCCTGGGGCATTGGGCCCTGTGCCCCGTTTTTTGAAATCCTGGATAAATCATTTCCATATATATCATATCTAGAATGGCATTGATTGGCCCAATGTATTCCCTTTTTGCACCTGGGGCATCGGCCTGGAGCATGGTATGAATTTGATTTTATTACCCTTGGGGGATATTGCTTAGCATATCTTGGTTGATTATAATAATTTTGTCTGGAATATCCTGTTCTAGGTTGAATCCTTTGGGAATTTTGAGGGGAGGAATTTTTCATCACTGCAGCAATTACGTTGCCTGTGATAACAGCCTCGTTAATGTCTTTGCACAGTCTGATATAAATTGATAAGTCTTTTTTACTTCTCCACGGCCTTATTGCATCCTGGCAATATTTATTAGCGTTCTCGTATGCTAATTGGATAACTCGAGGCATAGCTTGCTTGACTTCGCCAAAAACTCTAGATGTTGTTTTTAAGAGTCTATCTACAAAATCAGCGTAAGGTTCGTTAGGCCCTTGTATAACTTTTGATACGCTGCCTTGCAGATCCCCTGTGCCTGATATTGTCTTCCAGGCTTTCACAGCTGCAGTGTGTATCTGGGCATACACACCGGGATCGTATTGTAGCTGATTTTGTAGTTCGGCGAACTGACCTTCCCCTGTGAGCATATCTATATTGCGTTGAGGGAAACCTGCTGCAGCATTTCTCTTTGCTATTTCTGAACAAAGTTCCTGGAATTGAGTTTTCCAGATTAGGTATTGTCCCCCAATTAGTACCGCTCTGCATAGACTTTTCCAATCTGAGGGGGCTAAGATTAGGGTGTTAAGTGACTCTATCATACTTAATGTGAACGGAGCTTGAGGCCCATAGGTCATTACCGCCTCTTTAAAATTCTTTATTGTTTTAAAGTCTAGGGACTCGTGATATCTTTGTCCCTCTTCATTTTGAAATACTGGCAGTTCTAGGTGCTCCTGCGATCTGTGTTGTTCGAGAGCGTATAAGCGCTCAGAAAGGCTGCCAATTTCTACCTCAAGGGCACGTACATTCTGATCAATACTCCTTATTGTTTCTGTTAGGTATTCTATCCATGAAGGAGCAGAGGGCACTAGTGGTTCCTCTATTTGATGGTCTTTTCTCTTTTTTAATTTATTTTTGTTCTTTTTATTGGAGACTGTGCTCCCCAAATCGCTTTTTGATTCCTCCTCACTAGTAGCTTCATAATTCCTAACTGGCTCAGTGGAGGAGGCCGTACTCTCATGGTTTGGCTCCTTGTTACTATTATCACTTTCACTAGTATCCTGAGTTTCAGCTTCTAAGGAGAATACATACTCCTCAGCTAATTTTATTAAGCTTCTGATGGCTTTTGAAGTTCTTACTTTTGAATTTACATTACTACTCTCCTTGCTGGTCTCCACTGAGTCAGAGGATATGCTTTCTTGTTCACTTTTCTCACTATCCTCTGAGTTCTTGATATCAAAAATTTCATTCGTGGCTTTTATAAACCAACTTTTTGTTATATTCGCTCCCATATTTTTAAATTTTCTTTTTTCTTACCTTGCCGCCGAATTCCCCGTACAGGCCACCACCTGTTGCTGCCCGAAGCGGAAACCGCTTGGAGCAACGAACGCCGCAGGAAAATTCGGAGGCAGGACGAAAATGAAAAAAGGTCTTTTATTCTTCTTCTCTCTCCGGCTCCAGCAATCACTCCAAACGCTCTAACTCCAACCACCACCTTCTTCTTCTTCCCACACATTCTAACCAAACTCACCCAGTTATATACATATAGCTTTAACAAGGACACGTGCTTACAGCTCGAGCTTACAGGTGCGTCACGCAGTGTTCACGGGCATACAAAGATTCTTTGAATAATGTATTACTATCAGGTGGAAACTAGAACATCTTTTATGGCTCTCAGCTAACCGCAATCTTTAGCTATCTCCTTGATTATAGGCTCCTTCAGTTGGTAGCAAGCTGGCCACGTTGGGGAAGGGGATTCCACCTCCCACCAACTCTCCATCCCTGCCACTGAGTCCATTTTCCTGAACAGCATGTGGGCTTTGGTCTCTCCACCCACGAAGGACCTGTCACATGGTCCTGAGCCTTAGCTGGCAACTGGAAAGCTAGGTTGTTAGATTTCGATCCTTTCTACCCCTAAGCATTGGGACTCTGCTTCTCAACCCCATCTGGATAATATGTATACCTGTGGAATAGGCCACTAGATTCCTGTCCTAGGCCAAGTACTGCTATTGCACCCTGCTCTCGTGTACTCCTCATGTAATGCCATCTTTACCAAGTTGTCCTTGAGTTTTCCATGTAGCCCTTTAACTCTTGACTGCTTGGCATTATACATATTTATTTTTTCTTTTTCTACCACTTTCTCTACCACTGAGCTACACCCCCAGAATAGTGCCCTGACTTGGATGTTTTAATTTTGGCACCTACTGTGTGCTAGATGCTATGAAGTTTCCTAGGTCATACTTATCCCTGGCCTCTCTGCCCAGTGCAGCTGGGTCCTTTGTGGCTTCATACCTCCACGTGGGAGCTTTCCAGCATGCTGTGTAGCCAGGACCACATTAGTTGGGAAATTTCTCTGTGCCATTCTTCTTCAGCAATTTCTAGAATTCTATGGAGCCCAAATCAGGCTGGGAGTGGGGAGGCAGGAGGAACAACCTGCCAAGGATAAGGGCTGATGTTAATGCCAAGGAGGGCTTGAGTTCTTACATAGGAAGGAGGACCTTCCCTATACACTTGACTGGAGAATTCCAAAAAATGTGTCGAATTTGGATTTAGTCAGCTGTCTTAAATTCTGGTGTCTTCTTTTTTCAGGTGAGCCCCAAATATGTTAGAGTCCAGAAAGCCAAAATGTCCTCTAATGCTACCACATTGGCCCTGAACATGCCCTTCTGCTCCTTAGGATTCTTCATTTGCACTCACTGTGCTTACTGTGCCAGTAGCCCTGCCTTCAGTTTCAGTCTACTGGGCCTAAGATAAAACTGTCTCCTGAGCTCTGTCCTTTTCTCTTCCATGACCACAGCACTGGTCATTTCCCTCTGAAATTCATTCCCCACAACCCTCTCAATTAGTCTGGTAGCTCCTTAAGAACAGGGTCTGGGTTTCATTCATCTCTATATCCCCAGCATCATATGTGGAGTTTGTAACACAAAAGAAGTTATGTTAAGTTTTGGAAAAACAAATATATGCACTCAGATCCACATTGAGAACCAACCTGGTTTCCATACTGCTTGGTCAGTTCATTTTGTTCTCGTAGAATCTCAGTTCCTCTCTAAGAAAGAGCATACCTAAAACTTGAATTCCTGTTTTCCTGGAGTGGGGGAAGGACAAAGGCTTAAGAATGTAGGTCCCAGGTGAAACAGATATTTATTTGCCAAAATAATCAACTGTGTGTGGCCTAAAAGGGACAGGGGCCCCAGTGAACCAAGAGGAGGCCACAGGAGATTTTGATGCATGGCAGGTTCTGAGAAAAGGGCTACACTAAAGTTTTTCTTTTTCTTTTTCTTTTGGTATCAGGGATTGAACCCAGGGGCACTCAAAACACTGAGCCACATACCCAGCCCTTTTTATTTTTATTTAGAGACAGAGTCTTGCTGAGATGCTTAGGGCCTTGCCAAGTTGCTGAGGCTGACTTTGAATTCTCAATCCTCCTGCCTCAGCCTCCTAAACTGCTGGGATTACATGCACCACCATGACCAACTGCCTAAAGTTGTTTCTGAACAAGTAAAGTGTAATGAAAAAAGGATGGGCTTGAAGGCTGAGTTTCTAGGATCAAATCCCAGCTTTGTCAATTACTGTGTGACTTTGAGCAATTTCATAAAGAAATTTTTCATTGCCTTAGTTTCCTCATGTATGAAACGAGGATGATAGCACTGCCTATGTCAAGGATTTAGGACAAAGATTAAAAAAAAACCCAACATCTTCAATAAATGGCATATATGACTATTAATAATATAATTAATAACATTTGAGATGTGATTAATCCTGATGCCCAAAGTTTAATCTAGTTGAATTTGCCAACTTTGAGGAATGTCTTCTAGGTGAAATTTTGTGTGTGGAAGGATTATATTTTCTGGGAATTTCATTTTAGGATAGCAAATGAAGAGTTAATAAATTGGGTTTATAAAGGGTATTAGGTACGATGGGGTTAAGAACCACTTAAGCAGGGAAACATCATGTTGGGTTTAGGCCCATTTTCCCCAAGTCACTGGTGGGTACCCTAGAAGCATTACTGAGTCCCTGCTCCCTTATCTTTTACCCCATTTCCTTGTGTACCTATCTCAAACATGGCCCAGAACAGAGGAGTCAGGGTGAGAGGGTAACCAACGAATTTGGAACTGGAGAGCTACCTGACATGGATCTGTCCAAGCCCTGAATTACATGTTTATATCCTGTACATTTCTTCCTTCCTTCATTTATTTAATCGAGTACCTACCATGTATACAATAGGTCTATACCCCAACCCAGGCCCAAGACTTCCCACTTACTCTACAAATTCATTGTAGCTCCTTTTGTTGGCTCAGGGACTGGCTTCTCAGCTGAAAACTGTTTAGCTTTAATTTTAGCCTCTTCCCAAGATCCTGCCTCTTAAATTTTCACTTGCAAAACTTCTCCTATTACTGCTTTCTAATCGTCCAGTTCTGACTTCTCCTTCTAGCTCCAGGACCCAACACTCCAGGCATCTACTGGCCCCAAAAATGTGGGGGTAGTTAGGACCAGTTCACAAGTAAAGTAAACTGAGAATAATGAATCCTGGTCTTCAGGGAGGAAGTGGATGGGGGGCAGAATAAGGCATTGAGAAACAGTGAGTCCAGCAAGTCACCTGGTAACAGTCCTGTGTCCTATTGGGGGTGAACTGTAAGTGGCAATATCCCACAGATGCAGTGCCATGAGCTGCCCACTACTGCTTCATCACCTGAACTTAGAGCCCAGTAAGCAGAGCCTCAGGCTTTTGTTCAAAAGACAACTGATACTGTGGTTTGAACATTCTAGATATTTTTCTGGTTAAATCACAGGGATGAGAGGTGGAGGGAGGGAGGGAGGATAAAAGGGAGGGAAGGAGAAAGGATGGAAGGAAGGAAGGAAGGAGAGAAAAGAAAAGAATAGAAGAGAGATTGGGAGGAGAGAGTAGAACACCCAGGGACAGGGCATGAAAGAGTGGCTTCATCCAGGATTCCTAAAAGGCCCTTGTCCTCAGACAAGTCTTCAGACTATTCCACTCTCCACTTCAGGTCAGTTTATCCTCTCTTCCCCTAAAGAAAGTACTTGGGATCCATAACAGCTCTTTCTGTCTGGGCAGGCAGGCCTTGTGTGGGTGAGCAGTATTCAGCATGGGCAGTTCCCCAATGGACATCCCTGCCATACCCTTCTTATGCTCCTTTTTGTTTTTCATCCCAGTCCAGGCCTGGCTGACTGAAAACCAATAGCTGGGGGCCAGAATCAGATGTATGAATAAGCCATACATGAAATTTCTAGATACAGAAAGGGAAAGAAGGACATACCAGAAAACCCTCTCCCAGTTTTTCTTCTTCAACTTCTTGGATCTTATTTGTGTTGTCTTCTATTTCGTTTGTTTCTTTTCTGTTCAGGATTGAATGTAGGGATGTTCCATTACTGAGTTACATCCCCAGCCCCTTTTATTTTGAGATGAGGTCCCTCTAAGTTGCCTAGAGTGCCTTAAACTTGTGGTTCTCCTGCCTCAGCTTCCCCAGTAACTGGGATTACAGGTGTGTACCACCAGCAGAGCCACATCCCCAGTCTTTTTTTTATTTTCATTTTGAGATAGTCTTGTTAAGTTACTCAGGGCCTTGCTAAGTTGCTGAGGCTGGCTTTGAACTTGTGATCTTCCTGCCTCAACCTCCTGAGCTGCTGGGATTACAGGAGTTCACTACCACACCTGGATCTATTTTAAAGTATGTTCTGAAAGTCTGCTGAATGCACTCTGCACCTCCCACAGCTTGGGCTGTCTGCCCAAGTTGAAGGTTGGCGTATCTGGCCCTGTCGACCTTCCTATCTCTTGTCTTTCCAACCTCTTCTGCACTCCATGCCACAGGCAGCAGAGGAATGGCAGGCAGACATGCTTTGATGGCAGAGCTTACAATTTTGAAATTGTTGGCAATGTTGAAAAATGAAAATATTTTATATTAAAAAAATCTTGATTTCTGGCATCTCTTAAAAAACTGGCAAATGTGGTAACACTGGGGCAGTAATTCCATGTGACAACTAGTGGCAGAGCTTAGAAGCAGCTGTTCCCTTAGTCAGGACACAGACTTTCCAGTTTACCCTGGTCCCTGTACTTCCACTGGGTAATTCAGGTGTGGAGCGCTGCTGATTATGCTCATGTGGGTCTTTGGAAATGATCTGCTTCACTCATTTATGTCAACTTCTGGACCCTCTCAGCTTTCTCTGCAGAGCCCTGATTTACACCCAGCTGCTTACAATTCCCCAAACACCTCCATATTTGCTTTTGTTCTATTCTCTGAATGGAATGCCAGCAACAGCCCACCTGGAAAACATCTATCTATTCATTAAAGACCCACCTGAAACCCCCCAGCCTGTGGAAGCCTCCTAACGCATGCAAGCAGAGTCAGGAACTTTATCCTGTAGATTGTCACTGCAACCAGTCCAATGCTCCATTGTTGTCATTTACCCGTTGTATTAAATGATGTGCTATGTATCTGTTTCTATTCCTAAGCTGCATGTTTTTTGAGGGCAGAGACTGAGTTTTCCTCATCCTTGAATCTCCAGCTTCTTGTGCAAGTCCTGGCACATGAAGGACACTGGAATGATTATTGAATAAAAGATGGAATGACTGAATGAAGGGTTGCACAGGGAAATATAAAGTGCTTAGTCAATATACATAGTGACTGTTCCCTTATGGGGACCAGAAGCAAGTTGGCTGGTGCTGGAGCAGTTCTAATTTCCCTGAAGTGACAGCTCTGTGAAGTCCATCCCATTCAGCACTAACTGCTTGTCACAGAGATTGGCCCACTCCAGGAGCCCAGGGGATACTCATGGAATAAGATAACAAAGTCCATCTGACCACTGAACTTTACTTTGGGTTGGAGGGCTCCAGGGATCACACCATGTCACTGTGGTTTAGAATGCTGATTCTAGCACATCCTAGCTCTGGTACAAAGGGCAAGTGGCTTAATCTCTTTGAGGTTCAACATTCAAACCTGAAAAATAATACTTGGTGGGAGGGTGGGAATGAGTATTAAACAAGTTACCTCTAGGTTAAGTGACATGTTCCAGATGGTTAATAAGTGTTTAAGGCCATTTGTTACACTGGGTTCATAAGAGTATATATGTGTGTGAGTGGGTATAGCATATGAAATGTGAAACTGCAATCCAAAAGAATGGATACCTAGGCTGGGGGGTCTAGCTCAAGTGGTGAAGTGGTGTCTAAGCATGCTCAAGGGCCTGAGTTTCAACCCCAGCACACAAAACAAAACAAACAAACAAACAAAAAAAGGTATGATCTGTGTTTCGTTCTTTCTTTTTTTTTTTTTTTTTTTTTTTTTTTAAGGAATAAAACGGAAATGATCTGTTTTCTACCCAGCTCCAATTCCTCTGGCTACCTTCTGGAGGAATGATTAGGGCAATGTTTTGGTCATTTTTTTCACTGCTGTGACTAAAGCATCTGAGGAGGAAAGTTTATTGGAGGGCTCACAGTTTCAGAGGTTTTAGTCCATAGAAGGCTGGCTCCATTCCTCAGGCCTTGAGGTGAGGCAGAATATCTTGGTAGAAGACTGTGGCAGAGGAAAGCAGCTCATATCGTGATCAGAAAGCAGAGAGACTCCACTCACTA
Organism: Tamias sibiricus; assembly: GCA_025594165.1. Lineage (NCBI taxonomy): Eukaryota > Metazoa > Chordata > Mammalia > Rodentia > Sciuridae > Tamias > Tamias sibiricus. The sequence continues at coordinate 64,965,611 of CM046667.1, forward strand.
GATTCAAATATATACCCCAAAGCCACACCCCCAATGAGCCACTTCCTCCAGCCACACCCCACCTGCCTGCAGTTACCACTCAGTTAATCCCATCAGGGACTAATCAACTGACTAGGTTAATGCTATAACCCAATCATTTCTCCTCCAAACTTTCTTGCATTGCTTCACACATGAGCTTTTGGGGGACACCACATCTAAAGCATAACAGGCACATTCCCCTAAAAGGAATGACTCCTGTGACAGAATGTTTAATAAAGCCCCCAAAAGAGAGCTAAGCACCATTCTTCTATCAAAGCCTGCCTGTAATCCATCTTAATTCTTTCCTGCCCCACTCCCCATTCCGTAATGCCCAGAGAACCTATCTTGTGTGCAGTTTCCTCATGTTTACAATGGAAATGGTAATAACTACTTTGGAAGAGTGTTTTGGACCACTGACAAGACTGGGCATCTAAAAGCACTTAACCTGGTTTTAGGGTATAGACTGTAGATGCTTGATACATGTTAGGCTCTTTTGCTCTCCTAAGGCCATACGGCTGCCAGCTAAGTCATGAAGAATGGCATGTGTTTCATGTTCTAAAGAGAGTGGACATGAAGGTGACAGAGACCAGAGGAAGTCTAATAGAGCCACAAATCAGAGGAGACCAAGAGATTAAGAACGGCAAAAGAGATGATACACACAAAGTACTACATGTGTTTATGGTGTCTGGTGGAGTCCTGATTACCCTCACCCACTCCAGAAGGGACCCAGATGACCTGATACAACCAGCTCCCACCCAACCTAAAAGAACCAGATAGTGGTTCAAGGACCTTTCTAAGATTTCCCACAGACACCAATGGGGGAAACTGATTGGAAATATATCTGCCACTAACCTTCTTCTTTTTTAACTCTAAGAAAAAAAAAATACACCCTACTGCCACTAATCTTGACTGAACTTAAAGTTGTGGACTTCTTCAATTGCTTTAAAAGGCACTTCATAACAGCATTGCTTTTCTGCCATTCAAACAGTGAGTTTTATTTTTTATTCTTGGTTATACATGACAGTAGAATCCATTTGAACATAATTATACAAGCATGGAATATATCTTGTTCTAATTTAGACCCAATACCTCTCCTTCCACTCTCCCTCCCACTATTCCCTTCTCTCTGTTGATCTTTCTGCCATTTACCCATAGTGATTATATTTTAATTAATTTCTTATAGATATACATAATAGTGAGAATCACTGTGGTATGTTCATATATGTACATAAGAAAGTTATGCCAGATTTATGCTGATGTGCACTTGTAGTTTCAATGACTCGAGAGGCTGAGGCAGGAGGATCACAAATTCAAAGTTAGCCTCAGCAACTTAGTAAGGCCCTAAGCAACTTAGTGAGAACTCTGTCTCAAAATAAAAAAGGAGGGGCTGGGGATGTGGCTCAGTGGCTATGCACCCCTGGGTTCCATCCTCAGTAAAATAAATAAATTAAATAAATACAGTGAAAATTTAGAGGAAATCTAAACCTTTAAGAATTGGAGAAAGAGGGGAAAAAAGAAAAGGTGGTTGAATAAGACGGATGTCATTATCCTAAATGCATGATTGAAGATTTGAATGGTACAAATATACATTGTATACAAACAGTGTTTTGTTTATTATGAATTATAATGCATACTACTATTATAAAAATGTACTCTGCAAACGTGTAACAAATTAGAATAAAAAAAAGAATTGCAGAAAGGATAAATATTGATGTTTATTTATTTGTTTATTTATTCTTGGTGTTTATTTATTCACATGTAAGGCAAGTGCCCTACCACTAAGCCACACCCCCAGCAGAGAATGGTAAATAAATTGAACATTTTATAGAATGGTATGCAGCAATTAAAATGAATGAACTATTGAGTTGGGGATATGGCTCAGTTGGTAGAGTGCTTGCCTCACATGCACAAGGCCCTGGGTTCAATTCCCAGCACCACACACACACACACACACACACACAAATAAATAAATAAAATGAATGAACTATGTAACTCATGTATCAGCATAGATAAATCTCAAAAGCATAAAAAGTTACAAATATTTATGTACAGTAGGATGCTGTTTATGTAAAGCTAAAAATATGCCAAACAATATTATGTATTATTTATGGATACATACATGTGTGGTGAAAGTATAAATATACATGGGCAATGGAAACAGTCAATTTGGGATACTGGCTACTTCTAAGCTAGAATGGGGTGGGGCTCACAGCTAGATCTGTAATGAGCTATTTCTTAGAAAAGATCTTTAGTAAATGTGGTAAAATGTTTGATCTGACATTTTTATCTCTACTTTGCTATGTGTTTAGAGGAGTTATAAAGTTAAAAAATGGGTTGAAAGATATTTAAGGCTGTTCCTTCCTCATCTTTTGATTCAGGCTTCTCTGTTGATGGCCTGCTACAGCAGACACAGGGTCAGGAGCATCAAAGACCATGGCTCATTTAAACCTTTACACGATCCTGGGAAGGAGGTACCACTTTCACTTCATCCTATAGAGGAGGCATTTGAGGCTGTTACTTGTCCAAGGACAAGAAGCCTGATTAAGTCTCAGGTTCCCAGCCCCACTTTCGTACCTTGCACCTGGGAATATACATCCTGTGCTGCCAAAACAAGCTGGGAAATTTTGAGCTTTTGGTGTCTTGGATTCTGTGGTAAGTGGGTTGATCAGCCTTCCCCCCAGTGGCAGAAGGTGGCCTTTCCTTCCCTGGTAACACTAGCAGAGATTGAGTGGGAACCCTTTTGGCAATAGGCTGCACAGTAAGTTGGCTGTGTGATGTGTTCTCTGCCCTGCAAACCTGATATCTCTCACCCCTGACCCAGAGCCATTTGGCCGGAGGCTTGGGGAAACAACTTGTGTCACCACTAGGGGCACTACAAGTGATCAAGCAGTAGTTCCACAGGCACCTGATCTGAGAAAGAGCTTTTTCCACCCTGCAGGCCTGGCACCTTCCATCCCCACCTAGCATCATTAGTCCTGGACAGGTGCATTCTGCCTCTGTGTGAAGCTCCAGTAGGGACTAACCTCGGGAGTTGCAGTTGTACCAGGTGAACAAATCAGCTCTAGCATTGGAAGGGCTCATGTTTATTGAAACCACAGCCCATTAAAGTAGCCCAGGATCCACATGTTAAAGCTAAACAGACTGACTGCCCTCTAAAATAGAAGATTGAGACAGGATATAGAATCTCCTAACACAATATTCAAAATGTTCAGGATAGAATAAATTATCACTTATCATACAAAGAACGAGGGAAACTACAACATGAATGAGAAAAGATAATCAAAACATACTGACATCAAGATGTTAGATGCTGCAAGTACTTGGCAAGGAAAAAAAAGAACATGGATGGTAATTACCCACCCCCCCAAAAAAGGTAAACACAATAGGTTTTCTGTCTTCACTAGAATTTCCTAAATTATGTTTGATGTTGAAGCAAAAATCATAATATTGTCTGATGTGGTTTTAAAGGTATGTAGAAGAAATGGTTAAGACCATAATAAATGAAGGAGGCTAAGAGGATACAAAAGGAGATAAATTTTCTGTATTTCACTTGAACTGGTAAAAATAATAAGACCAGCAACTGTGATTTTATATATCCCGGTGACTTAAGGATCACAAGTTGGGACTATCCTTGAAAAGTTAGCAAGACCTTGTCTCAAAATAAAAAAATAAAAAAGGCTGGGGATATAGCTCAGTGGTAAAACATCCCTGGATTCAATCCCTAGTAGTGCAGGAAAAAAAGAAAAAAAGTATAATAAGTAAATATTATAAACAATTTTATACTCATAAGTGCAAAAACTTGGAAGAAATTGACCAATACTTCAAAAATCACAAACTAATAAAGATCAACCAAGACAATCTGAGTAGTCCTATAATGGTTTAAAAAATCAGATTCAAAATTTTAAAGGTTTGCCAAAAGAAATCTTCAAGCTCAGGTGCTTTCACTAGATAATTCTACTAAATATGAAAAAAAAGTTAACACCAATTTTACACAATCTCCTACAGAAAATAGAAAAGGAGGGAATAATCCCCAATTCATTTATGATGGTAGTATTACCTTAATACCAAAATAAACAGAACTACTAAATAAAACTACAGAACATGACTATAGGCATGAAAATTTTAACAAAATATTAGCAGATAGAATTCAGCAACATAGGAAAACATTATGAATTATGGCCAGGAGGATATTTTCTTCTAAGGGGGGTTTATTCCAAGAATCCCAGATTTGGTTAATATTCAAAAAAGCAATGTAATCTACCATTTCAAAGGGCTAAAGAGCAAGAATCATATAATTAGATCAGTTGTTTCAGCAAAATCATTGGGTTAAATGCAACAATGAAGCATGACTGAAACTCTTGGAAAACTAGGAAATGTTGAGGAACTTCCCCTCCTTAGTAAAGACCATTTTAAAATAAAAAGAATAAAAGAAAAAAAGAAAAAAAGACAAACCCTGCCCCAAAACCAAACCAAAGCAAAAAACTTTACAGCTAACATTAAACTTAATGGTGGAACACTGATTGTATTCTGTTCCTCTGGAGATCAGGAACAAGGCAAAAATATGTACTTTCACTACTCTTATTCAACATAACTCTGGCATTCTAGCCAATGCAATGAGACAACTAAAAGAAATAAAAGGCATACATGTTGGAAGGGAAGAAATAAAACTATACCTGTTTTCAGATGACACAATTATATAAGAACACCAAGCGATGTATACAAAAACTCATGGAACTAAAAAAAAAAAATTCAGCAAAATTGGACTTTAAAAGATCATCACAGAGGGCTGGGGATATAGCTCAGTTGTTAGAGTGCTTGCCTCTCATGCACAAGACCCTGGGTTCAATCCCCAGCACCACAAAAAAAAAAAAAAAAAAAAAAAAAAAAACCGAGAGAGAGGAGAGAGAGAAGAAAAGATCATCACAGGAAGGACAATTGCTTTTCTATGTACTAGCAATGACTATGTGGGAATCAGATTAAAAACATATACTACCATTTACAACTGCTCCAAAGAAAAAAAGACTTATGTATAAAACTTGTACAAGGTGTATATTGTGCTGTGGTTGTGGTACAGTGGCAAAGCGCTTGCCTCACACATGTGAAGCACTGGGTTCAATCCTCAGCACCACATAAAAATTAAATAAACAAGAAAAATTATTTTTAAAAAACTCAATAGTAAAATTCCAAACCAAACAATCCAATTAGAACATGGGCAAAAGTCATGAACAGACATTTCACTGAAGAGGAAATACAGATGGCAAATAAATATGTGAAAAGACGTTCAACATCATTAGTAATTAGGGAAATGTAAGCTAAGATCATCATGTGATTATCACTACATGGCTATCAAAACGGTCAAAAGACATAGCAATCACACCAAATGTTGGTGAGAATGTCAAGAATCTGGATCACTCATCCTTTGTTGTTGGGAATATGAAATGGTACAGCCATTCTGGAAAAGAGTTTGACAAATGATTTTAAAACTAACCATGCAAATAGCATACAACTCATCAATTGCACTCTGGGGCATTTATGTAAGAGAATGAAAACTTTTTACTACATGGCTATCAGAATGGTTGCACGAATATTCATAGTTCATTCATAATAGTCCCACACTGAAAACAACTCAGATGTCCTCCCACAGGTGAAAATGAACTGTGGTACATGCAGAACATGGAATACTACCCTGCCCACCCCCTCCAAAAATGCAAATTCAACAACTCGCAAGGATCTCAGGAAAATTATGCCGAATGAAAAAGCCAATCTTGAAAGCTTACATATGACATGAATTCTTTATATAACTATTTTCTTGTGGTTCTGGAAATGGAACCCAGGGCCCTGCACACACTAGGCAAGTACTCTACCATTGAGTTATATCCCCAACCCTATATAACATTCTTGAAACAACAAAACAACATCAGTGTAGAATAGGTTCTTGGTTGCCAAGGATTAATGATAGGGGGAGCAGTGGGGTCAAAAACCAAGAAGTAGCAAGGGGTAATGGAACATTCTACATCTCAACTATAGTACTGGTTATACAAATCTACACATGATAAAAGTATATAGCACCATATACATCCTCATATAGAGTGCACGTAAACTGGCGAAACCTGAACAAGCTCTGTGGATTGTATCCACACCTATTTCTCAGTTATGTAAAATATCAACATTGCAGAAACCTGGGTGAGGGTCACTGGAACCCCTGTGTATTGGTTTTGCAACTTCATGTGAAGCTATCATTATTTCAAAGTAAAAAAGATTTTGGAAAAAGGCCAAGTGTGCTGAGTGAAATGGTGCATGCCTGTAATCCCATCAACTCTGGAGGCTGAGGCAGGAGGATCGCAAGCAAAGCCCACCTCAGCAACTTAGTGAGGCCCTAAACAACTTAGAGAAACCCTGTCTGAAAATTTTTAAAATAAAATAAAAAGGGCTTTGGATGTGGCCCAATGGTTAAGCACCCCTGGGTTTAATCATCAGTACCAAGAATAAAAGGACGGGGGGTGGGAGCAGGTATGGTGGTACTTGCCTGTAGTCTCACTTAGGAGGCTGAGGAATGAATCGCTTGAACCCATGAGTTCAAGGTCAGCCCAGGCAACATAGCAAGATATCAATAAGATGGATATCAGGAGAGTTTTTAAAAGGGTTGTATGGGCTGGGGTGTAACTCAGTGGCACAACACTTGCCCAGTGTACCCCAGGCCCTGGGTTCTATTCCAACACTACAAAAACAAAACAAAAAAAGAGATTTGTGTATTTTCTTGATGTATTTATTTCCTAATATGTCAGAGCTGAGCTTTTTTTAATTTCTGGAGAGACTATAAATCAGAATGTTAGAAGAGAGAAAGCAGGGAAAAAGGAAAGCCATCATTGGCTGGGAACCTAATCTGTGCCAGACAATTCACACACACGATTTTATTTAATTCTCATAACAACACTGACAAAGTTGACATTTTATTTCCATTTCACAGATGAAGAAAGTGAGTCTTAGAGAGGCTTAGGCATTATGCAAGTTAACAGCTAATAGTTCCTAATTAAAGCTAATAATTACTAAGTGCTTATGTGTGCTGTTATACATGAATTATTTCATGTAATACAATAGCTCTGTAAAGTAAGTATTACTATTACCTTCAGTTTACAAATGAAGTACTTGAGGCTCAGAGGGGTTAAGTGACATGCCCAAGATCTTACAACATGGAAAAGATGGAATCAGGACTCATGACAGGTGTGTAGAAGTCTGATGCTCTTTTCCTCTTCTCCAAGACACTTCCCAAATAAAGTGAAGAAATGCATTTTTTATTCCAAGGCATAATAAGCCTCTTGGTGCCCTTATTAAGTCCCATGTAGTCTCCTATCCCAGTCCCTAGAACTTTTTATTGCATACACAGTACTCCCACTTATCCACAATTTCAATTACTTGTAGTCAACCATGGTCCAAAAATATTAATATTTCTCTTCACTCTTTCGAGAGAGAAAGCACAGTTACATAATTTTTATCACCATAAATTGCTTTGTTTTATTATTAGTTACTGTTGTTAATCTCTTAATCATATCCAATTTATAAATTAAACTTCATCATAGGTATTTATGTATAGAAAAAAAAGTACATATAGGATTTGGTACAATCCTCAGTTTCAGGCATCCATGGGAGGATCTTGGAACATATTTTCCATTGATAAGGGGTGGGAGGGCTACTATATATTTTTACATGTCTGCCTCTCTTTCCAAGTATGAAAGCATAAAAGCTCCTTGAGGGCAGAACCATGGCTTACTCGTGTTTGTGATTCTAGAGCTTGCCACCAGGTGGGGACACAACTGATGTCTGTTCATGGATGAAAGAAGTTGTAGGTAATTTTATCTTTGGGATTTTTTTTTTTTTAAAGATGGAGACACGTTATGTTGCCTAGGCTGGGCTCTAACACACCATCCTCCAGCCTTAGCCTCCTGAGTAGCTGATATTATAGGTCTCCACTGTCCCCAGCTTTGCAAGAGACCCCTTTACACACACCAGAACTGGTTGTTCAGCATTTATTACCAAAACAACACTTATCACAAACATTGGATTGTAGCGCTTGGTGTGTGTAAATAAAAGAGGTCCTAAATGGAAAGGGCAAAGTGACCCTTTTGGGTTGCGCAAATGCTCTGTATCTTGATGTGGTTATACACAGATGTATATATTTGTAAAAAAATCATTGAGCTGTACATTTACAACCAGTGCACTTTAAGCAATTTTCTATGTGTATGCTTTCATCAAGAAACAGAACTCCAGACTGTACAAAGAGCTGTGGTTGATTCTGAGTACCCACTACAGAGACCCCAATTATCAAAATGCATGGATGAGCCCTGACTATTGATCAGCATCACAAATGGCACAGCCCAGTTCGTGCATCATCTATGATACAGAAGTGGGCAAAGGGGGCCCAAACAGCTGCAGGCATCAGGAAGCTGAATCCCTTCATGTCTTTTCTTCATCATAGCTACCATCATCTCCCATCTCCACTATTTTTGGCTTTCTGACTAGGGACAGTGCTGTTTGCTGGCGGGCAGCATGACTCACTCCTCGGCAGATCATTTTTCTAATTAAGTGGAGAGATGGATGGATATTTTCCCATACTTGGGCAGAAGCCCATTCGTTTGGATCCTTTTACTGGAATTACTCATTTTTACATTTAAGGGGTGGCTTTCTCCACTTAAAAAAATAATACACAAAACCTTTAGCTCCCCTTGAACAATAAGACTGGCTGATAAAATGGAGAAGAAGGGAGATAGAACAATTTTTACTGAGCTTTTTCCATGAAGTCACCCTAGATGGGAAGGCCAGGCTTCCTATTTTATCTCTAGGATGCTGGCAGACATTCAGCCTTCCTGACACAACCCCATCCCCCACACTTTCCCTTTCCCTATATCCCAGCCGTGGGACTGAACCACTTGCTTGGGGGAGCTGCTCCACTCTGCACAAGAAATAACAGGAACTCCCAGGCCAGCCTGAAAGTGGGTAGGGCACGTGGGAGGGCAGTGGACTGACCTATAGGGTCAGGAGGGTTTATCTGGGTGATATCTCTTCATGAGGAGGCAAGAAAAAGCCACAATGGGATTGGAAGGTTGGAAAGCATAAGTCATCAAAGCATCACTGTCATAGCCCCAGGAAATCACCCACTATTCCCCATCTCCTCTTCAGGCTCACAAGAAACTACTTGGATAAACACAGCTCAAGCCCAAATCCTCACCCTCAGAATGCAGTAGTAGATACAGTAAGAGGATTTGCTTTTTGGTGGTTTTTTGTTTTGTTTTGTTTTGTTTTGTTTTTGCAGTGCTGGACCAAACCAAGTGCTTTAAGCATGCTATACAAGTGCTCAACTACTGAACTACACTCCCAGCTGAAGGCTCTGTTTTTTTTTTTTTTTTTTTTTTTTGGTACCAGAGATGGAACTCAGGATCTTACACATGCTAGGAAAGCACTCTAACACTGAGCTACACCACAGCAATTTTTATTTTATTGTGAGACAGGGTCTTTCTAAAGTGCTGAGGCTGGTCTCAAAACTTGCCTCAACCTCTCATGTAGCTGGGGTTACTGGGATTACAGGTTTACAGCACCACAGCACCACACTCCTCAAGGATTTGTTTTTAAGTCTGGTGTTGAAGCCCCTGACAGTACTGCTCAGCTCTCCCAGCTGAAGTCATGAAGTTCAGCCATTTCCTCCCTTGCCCCCATTTCTGCCCTAAGCAGGGTGAGAGCAAGGTGAGCAGGTACTGGTGTTGATCTCACTGCTCTTTCATTGTATGCATTAGACCCTTGTGCAAGCTGTCAGTGCTAAGAGTCTAGTACTGGATCCCAAACCTACTTGGATAGGGTTAGACTCCCTTCCTTGCTTTTGCCAGGAATTTTCCCCAGGAATACTTACCCCCGCCCTGTACACACACACACACACACACACATGTGTACATATTACACACTCACACACATCTGTCTGTGCCATGCCTAAGCTATCTATACCCAAAGGACCACCCAAGAACCAGTATTTCTAACCTTAACCCTTCCTCAACAGCCTAGGTGGCTGAGATCTCAGCATGCCTCCTGCCCAGAAATGACAACTAAAGTCACCAAGAACAAAGTCCTCGGATGTTCTTGGCTAATCCAAACAATGCTTCCACATATAATGCTGAAGACCTAACCAGGGTTCTACTCGTCATGTCCAGAGCAGGCCAGATATGCCCCTTCTGTCTGAGAAGATTCAGGCTTAACTTCTTCATCTATGCAGGTTCCTGGCTTTCAAAGTATTTCCAGTGGCTGAAGTAATCCAGGCTCAGATCCTTTTTTTAATTTAAATATTTATTTATTTCCTTTAGTTGTACACAATGCAATGCATTTTATGTTTACGTGGTGCTGAGGATTAAACCCAGGCTGCACACGTGCTAGGCGAGCGCTCTACCACTGAGCCACAACCCCAGCCCGGCTCAGATCCTTTTTAAGAGAGACTGTTGTCAGGTGAGATGTACCCACTCTGGTGCCAACAACGTCAGCACCTATCGTGCCCTTATCAGGTCACCTTGCTACACTAGAAGCTAGTGTAGCTAGCTTCTCTAGTTTGAGAAAGCTTCCTTTCTCAAAGAGGCATAGGGGTGGAGGATAGGGAGAAGTACCAATCTGGAGAAGGAGGTCAAGTGGAAGATCAGCTGCCATATTGAGCTGCCAAATGTCTCACTTCCCCCAACATTGATGGGCACGAGTAGGCATATAACAGATGTTTGTTGAGTAAGTACAAAAACAAGTACATGAATGAAACCTAAAATATGGGGAGAACATCCTCAAGCTCAAAGAAACCCCAAACTCTCCTCGAATCTCTGTTAACAACCCAGTTTTCCCACGCTACTTCTTCCTTTGTGTTACCTCCTTTCAGATAAGTGGCATTATGCCATTTTATTTGAACTGTAAACCAAGATCTTTTGAAACTAAGAACCATGTTTGCAGTCATCCAACAAAGTTGAAAGCATGTGTGAGAAGACCTTACGTGGCCCCTGGCCCACTATGCATGCAGCCCAAGCAGACCTAATCCCTTTTGCCTCAACTGAGAGATTACACACTACCAGGGTGTCATGGACAGACAGACAGATGGCTAACTGGACATGTTATCAACAGGTTTTCTCATAGGGTTCCTATCACCCTTCTGGTCTCAATTACTCCAGCAGCAGCAGCAGTGCAACGTACCACACTCCCAGATCCCCCCATTGGGGGTTGGTTGGCAACTCACAGGGTGGTGGTACACCAGGCTGCACAGACCAGGCCTCTCTCTGAGTCTATGTATGTTTGAACACAGAGATTCTGGTGGAGTCACCAAAGCCTGTCCATCTTCTTCTTGCTTCAGTTACTAAGACTCTTAGAGGTCCTAGGGGGTCTCCCTCACATCTCTCACTGGATAGGTCTGTATCAGACATTCCCTGGGCCTCCCTGACAAGGTGAAGGTTAAAAATGTCAGAATACATACCTACTCATTCCAGCCACGTGCCCAGCTGTCCTCCTGATGGTCTGCTTGGGAGCTGGAGGAGGGACCAGGTGAGATGACAAGGTTGCTGGAGAAGGCCCTGGGCTTCTAACCTTCTGGCCTAGTTAACCGAGTTTCCAGACGAAGGCCGGAGGAGGGACGAGCAAAAGAGAGAAGGGAAAAGAGGCAGGACTAAAGCTAACCCCTTCTTTTTTCTTCCTAAACTCAATCCAGATTTGCCTTCTGAGGGCTGCTTGAAAATGATCCCCGCGGTTCTGACTCGTCCTCTCTTAAAGTTATAGTATCCATTGTGGGGGTGGGGAGTGAGGAAACTCTCACCTGGTCAAAAGATGTCCTAGAGCAAAAGACCGAGGGAAGGCAACACAAGTGCAAAAACCAAAATGTCCCAGAATCAGAGCTGGAAGCTTATTTGAGGTTTCCTCAGAGTAGCCAATATAAGATCTCTGCTGGGTGACTTAGGAGACCCATCAGGACCATTATGGGAATCCCAGTGCTGGCAGATTAAGGACCAACACTGAAGGTTCAGGGTGTGTGGGACAGAGAGCACTAGGCCAGGAGTCCCATCTCTACCACAGCTTCCAGTGTGACCATGAGTAAACCACATTCTTCCTCTTCTTCTTGGCCACAGTTCCTTTCTTGATACACTGAAAAGACAATCATCACAGCCCTGCCCAGCTCCCAGGTTGCTGCAGTCTCTTTAGAACAAAAGACAGCACCCTTGGGGAACTGTGCGTGATCCTATTGTGCTATCATGCCTTTGCCACCAGATATTTACCTAGATAAGAGAGGGATCTTCTGCCAGGTTGGGTGGAGGAGGAATCAGGGTGTGAGAATGTGAGTGGGCAGAAGAGAGCCATTTTGCTTGCATACCAAGAAGGAGGAAGAACTGTCTCCCATGTTCCTCACAAGGTTTTAACAACTCCTTGGTATCTCCCATTTCAGGGTGCAGAAAGAGGCTATAGGCACATCCCCAACTCCCCCTTGCTCTCATATTTCTCATTTTCTTTTGCAGGAAAACCACATAAGCCACTGCCCTGGCAGGGCTTGTGGCCTGGCTCTGGCCCAGGTGGCATCCCTATAGCTCTTTCATACTGCAAGCTCCAGCTCCTTCTCCCCCCAAAGCTTAAAGCTACCAGCCTCCCCCTCCACTCCTGGGCTCCTGTTCTTTATCATCCTGTCTGCAGAAAAGGGGCATGAACTCCAAGTTTCCCTCTCCTTCTTCACTGTCCCCAAAGAGCACCATACAGGCCAGTTTCCTTTTGAGGCCATGGTTCTAAGCTTCATCTCCACATTAGAATCTCCTGAGGAGTACTGGAAAAATATTTCTACTCAATCCCCTCCTCAAAGTCAGATTTATTAGTCTGAGGTGAGGCTTGGGCACTGCCACTTTTGAAGCTCCCTAGGTAATTAAAATGTGCAGTCAGAGGTGTGGACCACATCTTTAAGGGTTTATGTTCTTTATCCCATCAGGGAATCAGAACAGGTGAGATGCAGATAACAGATATGAGGAAGGGTTAGCACTTTCCAAAGTTCCTCCAGAAGTCTTATACTCCATGCATTATTCCCTTAGGAGAATACAATGGCGATGGCTCACACCACAGCACCAGGCACAGTGCTGAAGGCTTTATATGGACGATCTAACTCCTCATGACCTCCTTAGGAAGAATCATTATTCTCATTTTATAGTTGAGGAAACTGAAACATCATGCCATTAAGCATGGGTCCAAGCATGCATAAATAGTATGTGATGCTCCCCCCTCCCACCTGGAAGGATCCTCATTCCATACCCCAGATCTGGATATGCATTGGAACTGAAAAAGTGGTATCACTTCATGTACATTCAGATGTCCTTTGTCCTAGTGGGTGTTTTTTTTTTTTTTTTTTTTTTTTTTTTGTAATGGGGATTGGACCCAGGGGCACTCTATTATTAAGATATATCCTCAGCCCTTTTAATTTTTTAGATGTTTTTGAGGGTCTCACTAAGTTTCCCAGTCTGGTGTGGAACTTGTGATTCTCCTGCCCCAGCCTTCTGAGTAGCTGGGATTACAGGCATATGCCACTGTGTCCAGCTAGCTAAGTGAGCCATTTTTATTTTAGGGAACTGCAATTAAGAGCTAGCACTCATCTTCTAGAGAAGATAGTTGCAATGGTTACAGAATGGAGTTTGTAGTCAGACAGATCTGGATATGTATCCCAGCTTGGCCACTGGCTTTCTGGTGACTGTAGACAAGGCTTCCCTCCTGACCAGCCCAGGTCTCCTCTTGTCTCCAGTTCCTGGAGTAGTGAGGGTGAAGTGAGAGTGCAGGGTGAGGTTCCCAGCACAAAGAAGTGCTGGGTCTACATATTTGCTGCAGACTCCCTTAGCAGTATTGGGCTGCTTATCGACCTCTTTTCAGAAAAATTGCCCTTAATTGCATTAAATAAATTATCTAGGATCACAAAGAAAATTGATTACCACATACTGAAATGAAATTTACAATATAGTCATATGTACTTTTTTTTTTTTTTTTTTTTGTGGTACCAGGGATTGAACTCAGGGGCACTCGTCCACTGGGTCACATCCCCAGCCCTTTTTTGTATTTTTATTTAGAGACAGGGTCACACTGAGTTGCTAAGTGCCTCGCCATTGCTGAGGCTTGCTTTGAACTCGCGATCCTCCTGCCTCAGCCTCCCAAAGTGCTGGGATTACAGGCGTGCGCCACCGCGCCCGGCTAGTCATATGTACTTTTTAAGAATTAATTAATTTGTTATAATTTGTTATATATGACAGCAGAATGCACTTCAATTCATAGTACACAAATGGAGCACGATTAATCATTTCTCTGGTTGTATACAGAGTTACACCATTCGTGTCTTCATACATGTACCTAAGGTAATGATGTCTGTCTCATTCCACCATCTTTCCTACCCCCATTCATTGTACTTTTTGATTAATCCATTCAATAAAACAAAATCTAGCAGTGGATCTAATGACTACCATAATTTTGAAGTACACAGTTTTAAGCACAAGAGATTTTTTGAGATACCTGGCCAACTTTAATATGATCTGGAAATAGCTGTAATTTTATTGTTGCCAGTCACAGACTCTGCTAATAGCTCTATGTTTTATTGCTCTGGAGACAGGTTTGCCTGCTTTTTCCTCTGCTCATTAGCTGTGTGATCTGCATACCCCACTTAGCCACTCTGTGCTTTTCTCCCCATCTGTAAAATGCAGATTGCTCTGAGGATGAAATGAGTTAATGAGAAAAGGCAATGTGTTTAAAACCGGGTAGATGACATTGGAGATTCTCATTAGGTGTTAGCTCTTAGTATTATATGCACTAAGGCCGATCTAATCTTCTATAATAGGTCAGGGCTCAGAGCTCATTTATCCAAACCCCAGGGCAAAGACCTACTTCCAGCTAACTTCTAGAACTCAAAAATGAGTCAGACAGGGGGCTGGGGTGTAGCTCAGTTGGTCAAGCACTTGTTCAGCATGCTCAAGATCCTGCATTCTGTCCCCAGAACAAATGATTCTGACACCACACATAATACCATACCATGACCCGGGAAATTAATACACTCTCTCTCCCTCTCTCTCCCCAATCTCCCTCTCCCTCTTCCCCTCCCCCAGGGGTGCTGTACCACTGAGCTACATCCACAGCTCTTTTTATTTTAAAAAATATTTTTATTAACACACTGAAGCTCTACATAATGGTGGGGTTCATTTTGACATAATCGCATATGCATGAAATATAATTTGCTCCATTTCATTCCCCAGTATCTTCTCCTCCCTTAACTTCTCCCTGCCCCCATTTCCCATCCTCTGCTCTACTGGCTTTCCCCCATCTATTTATTGTTTTTATAAATTGGTACTTTATAGGTATACATAAAGGTGGAATTCACCATTTTACATTCACACGTGCACACAGTATAATTTGCTCAACTTCATTCTGCTGTTCTCCCCTTTCCCATTATCCCCCCCTACCTCAACCCTCCTCCTCATCTCCACTGATCTCCCTTCCATTTCATGGTGTCCCCTCACTTTCCTCCCTTATTTTTCTTTAGCTTCCACACATGAGAAAAAAACATTTAACACTAGACATTCTGAATCTGGCTTATTTCACTTAGCATGATGGTCTCCATTTCCATCCATTTACTGGCAAGTGCCATAATTGTACTCTTCTTTATAGCTGAGTAAAACTCCATTGTGTATATATACCAAATTTTCTTTATCCATTCATCTCCTGATGGGCATCTTGGTTGGTTCCATAACTTGGCTATTGTGAATTGTGCTGTTACAAACATTGATGTGCCTGTATCAATATGGTATGCTGATTTTAGTTGTTTTGGATGAATACTGAGGAGTGGGATAGCTGGGTCATACAGTGGTTCCATTTCTAGTCTTTTAAGCAATCTCCATACTGCTTTCCAATGTGGTTGTACTAATTTGCAGTCCCACCAACAATGTATGAGTGTACCTTTTCCCCCACATCCTTGTCAGCATTTAATATTATCTGTCTTATTTATGATTGCCAATATAACTGGAGTGAGATGAAATCTCAATGTAGTTTTTTAAAAATATATATATATATATATTTATTTATTTATTTTTAGTTGTACACAATGTCTTTATTTTTATTTTACTTATTTTTATGTGGTGCTGAGGATCAAACCCAGGCCCACAAATATGCTAGTCAAGTGTTGTACCGCTGAGCCACAACCCTAGCCCCTCAATGGAGTTTTGATTTGCATTTCCCTGATTGCTAGGGATGTTGAAAATTTTTCATATATTTGTTGCCATTTATTTTTTATTTATTTTGGGGGGTGCCAGGAATTGAACTCAGGGGACTCAACCACTGAGCCACATCCCTTGCCTTTTCTGTATTTTATTTAGAGACAGGGTCTCTCTGAGTTTCTTGGTGCCTCACCATTGATGAGGCTGGCTTTGAACTTGTGATCCTCCTGCCTCAGCTTCCCAAGCTGCTGGGATTACAGGCGTGCACCACTGTGCCTGGCATTTGCTGCCATTTATATTTCTTCTTTTGAGAAATGTCTGCTTAGTTCTTTGGCCTCTTTATTGATTGGGTTGTCAGTTTTGTTGGTGTCAGGTTTTTTGAGTTCTTTATATATTCCGGATATTAATCTCCTGTTGAAGCAGTAGCTGGCAAAGATTTTCTCCCATTCTGTAGGCTCTCTTTTCACACCCTTAATCATTTCCTTTGCTGTGCAGAAACTTTTTAATTTGATACCATCCCACTTATTGTTTTATTTCTTGAACTTTAAGGGGTCTTGTTAAGGAAGTCAGTACCTGAGCCAATATGCTGTAGTGTTGACCCTATGCTTTCTTCTAGTACTTGCAAAGTTTCTGATCTAATTCCTAGGTCTTTGATCCACTTTGAGTTGAATTTTGTGCAGGGCTAAAGATGGAGATCTAGTTTCATTCTTCTACATACAGATATCATTTTCCCAGCACCATTTATTAAAACGGTTATCTTTTCTCCAACATATATTTTTGGCACCTTTGTGAAGGAACAGATGACTGTATCTGTGTGGGTTTTTCTCTCTGTGTCTTCTATTCTATTCCATTGATTTTCATGTTTTTTTTTTTTTTTCATTTTGAGACACAGTCTTGCTAAGTTGCTGAGGTGGCTTTGAACTTGCATTCCTCCTGCCTCAGACTCTTGAGTCAATGGGATTGCAGGCATGAACCACCATGCCTAGCAGGGACCTGAGATCTTTAAATATCTCCTTTATAATACTGCTATGGCCAGGTCTCCCCAGTTGTAGAAACAAGCTCCTTTTCAGGGCCTGCCCACCCTTGGGCATCACCTCAGGAGAGTCCCTGAGACCTCTTTTGGTTGCCCCATTTGTAGCCCACTTGCTATCCTCCCCACAGTGACCAACAGTTACAACCTCTATCATGGCCTCAGGCTTCCCACTCTTAAGAGAAGAATTTTCCTCCAAACTGGTAATGAGTGAAAGAATAATTTGGAAACCTGAAGTGCTCCCTAATTTGTCACAGTTGTCATGGGTCTTGGAGGGTGTTTGGGAGCATCAGGGCCATACCTTCACTGTGCACATGTGGCAACTGAGACCCAGAAAGAGGCAAGGACTTGCCTAAAGCCACATAGCAGTTTCCTGGCAGTATTGGGTCTGGGACACAAAATTCCTCTCACTCAGGCCTCCTGAGGTGGAGAGAAAACTTCATCATCTTTGTCTCTTTCTCCTTCAGTCTTACCATCTGTCAGTTCCATTTTCTCCTAAAAATGTCACCAGCCCATCAGCCCCTGCCTTGTATCAGACCCTCTCCTACTCGCCTCTCATGGGCATTGCTACCATAGCCTCTTCACCAGCCTCCTGGATTCAAGTCTTGACTTCCAGTAGAACCGTATTGATCTGTGCTTCTGCTCTAGTCCTATGCCAATGCCCAACATTCAAAGAAAAGCCTACAATTCCTGAGTCCAAGCTCCTCACACACCATCCCACTTCACATCCTGCTATGTTACAGAGGAGAGGACAGGTTAGAGAATAGACCCGGTCAAGGTCTGATAGTGAGCAAGAAGTAGAGTTGGATAGCTGGCAATGTAGCTTGGTGGTAGAATACTTGCCTAGCATGTGTAAGGCCCTGGGGTCCATCCCCAGCACTGGGGGTGGGTGGGAGTAGAACTGGGACAAAACCCTAGGTCAAAGGGTCATGTAATCTGATTGCTAAAAGTTTAGTGTTATTCCCATTACATCACCCACCTCTCAGAACTGCACTCCCAGATCCTATTGTTCCAGGTAACAATTGGATATTGTTTTCATCAGGATCATAATTGCTACTTTCCTTTCAATGTGCTCATTTTGGAAAATTCAGACAATTCCCATCTCCTTCTACCACTTCTTCCTAAGGCTCCCAAAGCAGGCCTCTAGCATCCGCCAGCCTGATTTCCCTCCTTATCTGTTCTAGGCATACGCGGGCACTGCCTGTTCACCAAGGATTTTAACAAATATTTCTTCTGGCATGGGCCCCAAACTAATTTGCCAATCTCATGTTTTTGGACTTCCCTGTTAGTTGGAATGTGCTAGAATATACTCGACCATCTTTGCCTTTCCTCTGCTGCCCAAGAACCCAGTATCAAGCCAGAGAGAAAAAAGACATTTGGCTTTTGAGGAATAAATGAATGAATGAATAAAACAAATCCTGATATTGAAAAGGATAAAGATAGAAACAAGACAAGGACAGCTGTGCCTTCCAGGAGTTTAGAGTTTACTTATGATGACATGATCTAGAAAGTAGTAATAGAAATCTGTGAATACATAATCAGGCAGTCATGTTTGACTTTCTTTTCAAGCCAAGCAGTAGCTAGGGTACTATCCCCAGGCTAGAATGCAAAAAGCAGTAGGGTGCAAGGTATGAAATCTCAGGTCATAGACTTGGGGCAGTCTGAGGTAGCAAGTAGGATAAAAAAGTAGGGATCAAGTTAAGAGTCAGATTATAAAAGGGCTGGTGGGGGCACTTGTGAAAACAAGATATGATTTCTAGAAATTAGAGGTGCTAATCCCTCTGGATTGAATATTCTCTGCCTCCTGTCCCTCCAAACTCATATGTTAAAACCCTGATTTCCAGTGTGGTCATATTTGGAGGTGGGGCCTTTGGGAGGTGATAAGGTTGTGAGGATGAAGCTCTCATGATGAGCTTAGTACTCATATATGAAGAGACACCAGAAATTTGCTTCCCCTCTATCATCTCCATGGACAGGACACAATAAGAAGAGGGCAACCTGAAAACCAGGAAGCAGGCTTTCACCAGACACTGGATCTGTCTTCATCTTGGACTTCTGGCTTCCAGAATTATGAGAAATAACATTTGTTGTTTAAGCCACCCAGGTTATGTTATCTTGTTATAGCATCCCCAACTGACAGAAACACTAATGTAGTGACAGCAAGTTCAGTGAAGTGGAGACAAAGCTCTTGGGAACATTCTTTCTAGCCCAGCCCCAGAGGTTTATTAGAGAATATTTATTGGCTTCACTTGTAGGGGGAGCTCTTCAGGCTACCAACAGCGTCTGGTAGTGCTAAGTGACAGACTCAGAGCTCAAGCTCTAAGGACTCAGAACAGTGGAGAGCATTGATTCAGAAGAAGGGGTCAGAATCTATGCTTTTGAAACATGGGAAAGATTCTGAGAGGCAGTTGAGTTTAGGGAAAACTAGCTGAGATATAGATGTAGGGAAATTCTAAGGCATGCTGGAGGCCAGGGAGGAAAAGGATTCATGGAGGGCATGATTGGTGGGACAGAAGAGAGCCAGGCTAGCAGTTTGGTATGCCAAATAGTGTTGGGGAAGAAGGAAGAAATGAGCTGAAGCAAGGGGACCATGGAAGGCCTTGATTGTCAGGCTCAAAAGTTTTTAGGCTGGGGGCTGGGGTTGTGGCTCAGTGGCAGAGCGCTTGCCTAGAATGTGTGAGGCACTGGGCTTGATTCTCAGCACCACACATAAATACATAAAGGCTCATCAACAACTAATAAAACGAAAAAAAAAAAGTTTCTAGTCTGCTTTATAGGCAAGAAAGTGTCTCTGAAGGCTTCTGAGTAGAGGAGTTACCTCATGAAAATTTAATTAAGGTGTCAGAAGAAGGGAGTTTTCAGTCTCACCTCCATCCCAACTCCCTGAATGACCTTAGATAAGTCACTTAAGTTCCATCTTCAGTATAAGTAAGATGAATGGATGCTATAGTGCAAACTCCAGGCTTTGAAACAAGATACAACTGGATTCAAACTTCAACCCATTACTTCCTTGCTGTGTGACCTTGGGCAAATTATTCAATGTCTTTGACCTTTGTTTTTCTAGGGAATAATGTCACCCACACAGGCTGGTATAGATTCATAGTAAGGGAGGTTTAATGCCCCAACTGACCCTAAAGAGAAATTCTCTTTCTCGGCCCACCCACTTTCCTTTGGAGCCCACATAGCCAGTGACTTTAAGTTGGATTGTGGTAAAAGGAATTGGGGGATGGACAGGGGAAAGGGATCAGAAATTGGAAGGCAGGGGATAGATGAGAAGTATGAGAGAATATGAGCAATGAGAAAGAAAAGGCAAAGCCAGGGCAAAAATGTCTAAGAAACCAATTCTATTTGGAGACTGAGGAGCTGGCAATATCACCACTGCCATAAGCAAATCATTGAGGGGTGGAAGTGTAGCTTTAAGTCTTTCACTCCTCAATTGTATGTATTCATTCACCAAACATTCACTGAACACCCAGGACATAGCACTCAACTGTGTGTGTGTCTACACATTCTAACCTTTAGGGAACATTGGTAGTCTCCCCTGTTTCTTCATCTTCAGGGAAGACAAGAGCAAAAACATCTAGATCTTTGCTAATAAGTGTGTTCTGTGCACCAATTGTATCACCATGACTTTGAAGCTTGTTAGAAAATGAAAACTTTAGCCAGACATGTTGGTATGCAAATTCCAGCTACCTGGGAGCCTGAGGCAGGAGGACTGCTTGAGCTCATGAGTTCAAAGCTATCCTGGGCAACACAGGGAGACCTTATCTCAAGCAGGCAAGTGAGTGCAAGCGCATGTGTGCATGCATGCTCACACACACACACACACACACACACACACACACACACACACAAATGAAAAATTCCAGATTCTTCTCCAGAACTTCTTCTTCTTTTTTTTTTTTTTTTTTTTTTGGTACCAGGGATTGAACTCAGAGGCACTCGACCACTGGGCCACATCCCCAGCCCTTTTTTGTATTTTATTAGAGACAGGGTCTCACTGAGTTGCTGAGTGCCTGGCCATTGCTGAGGCTGGCTTTGAACTCTTGATCCTCCTGCCTCAGCCTCCCAAGTGCTGGGATTACAGGCGTGCGCCACCGTGCCTGACTTCCAGACCTTCTTTTTTTTTAAAAAAAAAATATTTATTTATTTATTTAGTTGTACACAATGCGTTTATTTTTACGTGGTGCTGAGGATCGAACCTGAGCCACGCACGTGCTAGGTGAGCACTCTACCGCTGAGCCACAACCCCAGCCCCTTCTCCAGACCTTCTAAAACAGAATTTGCACTTTGCTTCTCAATCTTCAACATGAATGCAAACCATCATATAGAGACCTTGCTGTTTATGACACAGGTCCTTGGGGGCACATATTGAATAACAAGGAACAAGGAGACAAAAAGGGTCATTGTTCTAGGGTTGGAGCTTTAAAGAGGCCAAGGGAGGGCTGAGAGTGTAGCTCAGTAATAGAGTACATTGTCGGGAGCCATTCTGGACAGAAGCTATGTGCATACCTTTAAGTCTGGAGTAAAGGGGTACTGAACAGTTATTGCACTCCACAATACATTGGGCTTTACCTCTGTTTGAATGAGGAAGGTGTGGCTCCAGGAGTGGGCGTCACCCAGTGGGGTTGGATTACACCCACTTGTTTGTTGTAACACTACCCCTTGCCTCATTTGAATGGCTTCTCCCTAATAAAACCCGGGGTTTGAGGTATGCTCCCTCTATTTCTTGCCTGCCTTGCCCCCTTGTGGGCACTGTGGCTAAGGAGCCGTCACTGTAACCAAAGAAAAGGTACTTTCTGTGTCTTTATGTTTATTTAGTACCCAAATTAACTTGGAGTGACCCTGACTGGTTTAGTCGTGTGCCTTGACAATGCATGAAATCCTGGGTTCCATCCCTAGCATGCAAAAGGGTTGGGGAGAGACCAAGGGAAATTGAATCAGTTTTGGTTATGGGGCTCATATTGGGGACTCTTTCTCAAATAGGTGGGGCAGTAAATTCCAAAATACTTCTTCCTCTGACCCTCCATCCAGCAAGTTACTTAGCATTGCCTCTACTCTGGACCAAATGAGGCCTATTGACCAAACCAGTTCTAGTCAACTCCAGGCAAGAGGAGGAGGCCACATAGTGATTTGAGTCCAGAGCCCTGCCATGTAGCACCTCTTGCTATCAGAGACACAATTAATAGAGGGTAAGAGAGCACTGTCCCCAGTTCATGCTTTCCTTGGGGATATAAGACTTACAGTAATTTGGGCTAGTGCTACTGTATGAGCTCAAATGTATGTGCATTTTAATGCAGGCATGAAAAAATTTGGGACTATATCAGGTGGTGAAATTATGAGTGGTTTTTATTTTCTTCTTTATACTTTTCTGTTTTTTCCCCACAATTAAACTATATTCCTATAAAAATTTGTAAATAACAGCTGGGTACAGTGGTACATGCCTGCAATCCCAACTACTCAGGAGGCTACGGTAGGAGTATCGCAAGTTCCAGGCCAGCCTGGTCAACCTAGTGAACCCCTGTCTCAAAATAAGAAATAAAAAGGGCTGAGGATGTAGCACAGTGGTAGAGTACTCCTAGGCTCAATCTCCAATACTGAAAAAAATAAATAAATAGATCTGTAAATAACAAAGTCCATATTGAAACACAAATTAATACAAACAAAAATCTTGGCCAAACACAATTGCTGACTTTTCTGCTGTAGATCATTTATTCTATGGGGATTTGAGGGAGATTTTTTTTGGGGGGGGGGAGTACTGGGGATTGGACTCAGGGGCACTCAACCACTGAGCCACATCCCCAGCCCTATTTTGTATTTTATTTAGAGACAGGGTCTCACTGAGTTGCTTAGCGCCTCGCCATTGTTGAGGCTGGCTTTGAACTCCTGATCCTCTGTCTCAGCCTCCAGAGCTGCTGGGATTACAGGCATGCGCCATCGTGCCTGGCTGTGGGAGATTTCTAAGATGAAAGAATGAGCAAGGGGATACAGAAGAGGTACCCAAGATGACTAAACATTCATTCTGAAGATCAGCTGAGTCAAACAAGAGATCATCCTGAGTCTCTTGGACTGCAAAGCTACCCAACATTGGTCAGGCCATAGCCTTGGTAACAGGGTTCATTCCTGGAAGGAGAAAATTTTAGAACTACAATAATCTGAACTATTACAGAGCCATCCCTATCTTTTCCTTCTCACAGAAGTGAACTGAGGCCTAGAGAGATGACAATGGAGTACTCTGAGCTTTTGTCCATGTTGCACCCTTTGCCTGTGTCTCAATTTAGCTGGCCCTGGTCTGCCCAGATAATGCCCATTTCATCATATAATATTGTAAGTTAGACGCTCTCCTCTGTGCCCTCAAAAAAACGTGCATTTCTCCATCATTCATTCAACAAATTACTGATCACCTACTATGTGTCAAGCACTGTTCTAGGCCCTTAGAATGTATTGGTGACTTAAAATCTCTGTCTTGGTGTATGGTGGTGAAATCACAGCATTTATTCATTCAATAAATATTTATGGATCACCTAGGTGTGCAGTCCTGTGTCAGGAATAATTTATTTTATGGCCAGGGTAATTGTTCACTAGTTTGGCTTCCTTCCTTCTCTCCATTATGATGAATGGACACAGTGGATGTTTTCTGAATGAAAATAATGAAATGAGCAAGTTCACACAGCAATCTCAAGACAGAGATGGCACTGAGGATTTGGTTCCCCACAGGGAGAGCCCTTTCTCCTGCCTGCATCGAAGTTAGCTCAAATCTTTGTCACCTTCATCACCTGGGGTGAGAGGTCAGAGGGGAGATAATCAAGAGCTGGGTTCCCTGGGAAGATGCATTTTGGAAAGGGGTGACATTCCCTGATAGGGTGGGGACCTTCTGGGGAGAGTGGAGAGGTCTCAATCTTCAGGCATCCTTCCTTAAAAGCTAGAGACAAGAAAGAACGGGCACTGTCCAGTGGAAACCCTAATGGCCTTATCACTATGTGCAGGGAAGTACATTTCGTTTCTGTGTTAAAACAAAGCTACCAGTGGGATTACTAAGACATGTCCCTATCGCTCACCCCACCCCGTATGTCTGTCCCTCAGAACCAGACACAGCTCCGGCCTTTGGCAGCTGGAGCAGCCCGCCTGGCACCCCACAGCTGCACTGCAGCGCCCTCTGCTGCCCTGCATGGGGCTGGCGTCTCCACTGTGTGCTGTGAGCGCGGGAGGATAGCGGTCGGGGGCCTGAGCTGCTTCCAAGCTGCCTCCTGTTCCGGAGGTGCTGAGGGACAGTGACTCATCGCGCTGGCTGCGCCTGAACCATCCACCCCCGCTGGCTCACCGCCTCCGCACACGCCTGGTGATGCGCCTATATGCGCAGAACTGCTCTACGCACAAAAAGCAGCCAGGAAGTGTGTGTGTGCAGGGGGAGGGACCGACCCCTGAGTTCAATCCCCAGTACCACAAAAAAAAAAAAAATAAAATAAAATAAAAAAATAAAAAAAAAATTAGTTGCAGATGGACATAATACCTTTGTTTTATTTTATTATGTGGTGTTTAGAATTGAACACAGTGCCTCACACATTCTAGGCAAGCAATCCACCACTGTGCTACAACCCCAGCCCCAAATATAATATATATATATATATATATATATATATATATATATATATAATATGTATATATACACACATATACATACATACATATATATATATATATATATATATATATATATATATCATCGCACTGGCTGAGATACACACACACACACACACACACAATTTGGTACTGGGGATTGAACTCAGGGGCACTTGAGCACTGAGCCACATCCCTAGCCCTATTTTGTGTTTTATTTAGAGATAGTGTCTCACTGAGTTGCTTAGCACCTCACTTTTGCTTTGTTCATTGGCTTTGAACTCGCAATCCTCCTGTCTCAGCCCCTGGAGCCACTGGGATTGCAGGCATATGCCACCGCACCCAGCAATATATGATATTTTAAAAAGAAAAGAATAACTGTAAATGGCATTTAAGAAGAAAGGAAGGCATTAGTTTTGATTCTATAAAGACGTTTCAGATTATGGAGCAGTGGACAGTGATGGGAGCTGAGAAATAGGAAGATGCACCAAGAAAAGTAGATTGGAGGAGCAGAGCCTGAGGAAGCCCTTTAACCTCAGTAGAGTCTAGATTAATCAGGAAGATGAAAGAAAAAGGGGCACAGATCTGAGGCAGGAATGACTTAATGATAGGGGAAAAGCGAAGCAAGTAAAACCCATATAGCACTTTGTGCCTCTCCTCAGGCATTTTCCAACATCAGGTTTGCTTTCTATGTGAGTAATGTTTTGTTCGCCTTGTTAGATGGTAAGATATAATAGAGTGGTACCTATAGCTCAGGCTTCACCTCTACTTGGGAGACCATGGCCTTGTGGGAGGAGAATACAGATGTCTAAGGGCAGTGTCGGCTGAATGCATATAGGTGAGCACAGAGTTGCCTGCCCAGACAACATCCACACATGTCAAAGATTCCCTAAACCAACCTCATCTTTGCCCTTGGGAAGACTGTTGGGCTTTAGCTAACCTTCAAGGCTGACTCACAGTATTGAATGTCTTTCTGGACTTATGGTTTGCTGGAGCACCCAAGGGGGAAGGTTGATTTGCTCTTGCAGGCCTACCCTGAGGCCAGGCATCAAGATCTGTGCAACTGGCTCTGAGTACCTACTGTCAACTGCACCACTGAAAATATACACTGCTGGGCAGAGGGCATGGCCCTATAGTGATAGAATGAAATTAGATAAGGGTAACCTACCCATGCATCAGCACCCATGCTGGGATGAGAATTCCACAGAATTGGTGAGTGTTATATGGACAATGGACCTAAAAGTATTCAAATCTATCTTGCAACTCATGCTTTGGTCTATGCAGAAAGAACATCAGGTCCAACAGGCCCAACTACCAAGTCAGCTCATCTTATTCTATAGAGATGAATGCAATGAATGAGTATACCTTGCCAGAGTTGGATTATTCACAGTTCTTCAGGATCCAAATCCATAAACATCAACATGAATCAGGGGCCACTCCAATTCTGGGTACTTCCCATTCTCCACCATACATCATGACTTGCTGTCATCCTTGGCTCTCTCCATAGAAAAATGCCACCCCACTATCTCCTGATGTTATTACCTGCTGCTTATCTACTTCATTAACCATTTTTGTTTGTTTCTGATCAGGAAAAGGAGGCATTGTCCCTACTTTGGGAATACCACTGAGCATATACTGAGTGTCCAGAACCTGTGTTTGTTTATAATAAATATTGACCTTTGGAATCTGAAGTGCAGCCTTTCACAAATACAGACACAAAAATGCTTGCTTGTGGGGGTGAGTTTCAGGTGGCTGGGTTATGTGGGTTCTTGAGCCCTGGACATCTTTCATGTAGGCCCCAGTGGTGTTTGTGAAGGAGAAAAAAGTACATGGAGAAAGGAGAAAAAATGTTGTCTCCTTAATAATTAAACTCATTGCCATTCCAATCAAATCTCCACAGGAATTTTTCATTGAACCTGATGACCTGATTCTAAAAGCCATTTGATAGAGAATACATATAAGAAGAGCTACAACAAAGTTTTGGAAAAAAGGACAATGAAGGATGACTTATAATACAAAGTATCAAATCTATAGTAATTAATAGGGTGTGGTATTGAACTAGATGTAGACAAGTAAATGAGTGAAAGAGAATAGAGAGTTCCCAAACCAACTCATGTAAAGATGTTAAATATACAAAAAGTGGTATCTATAAGCCAGTAGCTAAAGGATGGAGTAGGCAATAAATAGTGTTGAAAAACCTGGCTTTCCATGTAGAAAAAATTTAAATTAAATCAGTAATATTGACAAACCTCTAGTAAGACACACATAAATTATTATTATCAGGGGTGAAGTGAACATCCCTATAGACCCTTCAAATGGAGAATAGAGAATACTATAAGCAACTCTACACACTTTGACAACTTTGATGAAATGAATCAACTGCTTGAAAAGCAAATTCCCCAAATCTAACTATTAAGAAATAGTTTGAAGTCCTATAGCTATTAAGAAAGTTGAATTCATAATTTTAAAATTCCTCCAAAAAAAGTCACCAGGTCCAGATAGTTTCACTGGAGAATTTTACCAAGTGTTTAAAGAATTCTACATTAACTCTATACAATTGATATAATCTACCTTATTAACAGACTAAAGAAAAAATACATGATCATATCATTCAATACAGAAAAAGCATTTGATCAAAGCCAGCATCATTATGATAAATTGAAAAATATCTGTGATTATGAGAGCCTACAGAATGGGAGAAAATCTTGGCCAGCTACTTCTCTTATAGTGGATTAATATCCACAAAATACAAAGAAAACACTTAATACCAAAAAGCAAATAACCCAATAAACAAATGGGCCAAAGAACTAAACAGAAACTTCAAAAAAAAAAAAAAAAAAAAAAAAAAAAAAAGAATCACAATGGCCAACAAAATGTTCAACATCTCTAGCAATCAGGAAAATGCAAATCAAAACTACACTAAGATTTCATCTCACCCCAGTTAGAATGGCAATGACTAAGAATATGAACAACAATAAATGCTAGTGAAGCAATGGGAGAAAGGTACACTTGTACATTGTTGTTAGGACTGCAGACTAGTGCAACCACTCTGGAAAGCAGTATAGAGATTCCTCAAAAAAAACCAAAAGCCGAAAATATTTTCTCTGGTGTGTGGATGATAATTCACAATAAGGGGGTGGGGTGGCTAGGGAACTAGAGTACTTTGGATTAGGCAGAGGGAGGGGAGTGTGCAAGGGGGTAGGAATGATAGTAGAATGAATCAAACATTAATACCCTATGTGCATATATGACTACATAAACGGGTGTGATCCTATATCATATACAACCAGAAGAATGAAAAATTATACTCCATTTATATATGATGTGTCAACATGCATTCTACTGTCATGTATAACTAATTAGAACAAATAAAAAATCTAGGGATGGAACTTCATATAACCTAGCTATTCCACTCCTTGGTATTTTCCCCAGAGATCTAAAATCAGCATACTAATAGTGATACAGCCCTCTCAATGTTTATAGCAGCACAATTGACAGTAGCTAAATTATGAAATCAACCCTTATGCCCATCAATAGTGAATGAATTAAGAAATGTGTGTGTGTGTGTGTGTGTGTGTGTGTGTGTGAGATAGATAAATAGATGGACAGTTAGTTGGGAGTTCTACTCAGCCATCAAAAATGAAATTATGGAATTTACCAGTAAATGGATGGAAATGGAGAATATCATGCTAAGTGAAATAAGCCAAAATCATAAACTCAAATGTCAAATGTTTTCTCTAATATGCAGGAGCTAGCATAAAATAAAGGAAAGGGAGAGGGATGGATAGGATAACATAAAGTACCAATCAAATATAAGTTAATAGACAAGCAAAAGAAAGTCTAGTAGAAGAAGGAAAATGGGAGAGGGGAGGGTGGACAGGAGGAAAAGGGGGAGGCAGAACTGGGGGATCATGAACTGAAATCTATTTCCATATTTGTATGAGTTTTGTCGGGATAAACCTAACTACTATGTATAACTATAAAGCTCTAATAAAAATAAACATAAAAATAAAAATTAAAACATATTATCTTTGAGAAATAGAAAAATAAGGGAACTTCCTCAACCTGAAATCTAGAGCTAGGCATATAAACCAGACATTATACTTGACAGTCAAAACTCATTTATAAAAGGAAAGTTGACAAATGGGATTTCATCAAAGTTAAAAACGTTTTCCTCTGTGAAAAACCCTATAAAGAGGATGAAGAAAAAAGAGACATGCAAATCATGTCTGACAAAGGACTACAATCTAGAATGCATGAAGAATTCCAAAACTCAACAGTTAAATATTCAAACAACCTAACTAGAAAATGTGTTAAAGACAGACATTTACTGAAGGCTATATGGATGGCAAAAAGCCCATGAAAAGATGTCCAACATTCACTAACCATTAATGACACACAAACTAAAATCACAATAAAGTATCACTACACATCTATCAGAATTGCTAACATTTTTTTAAAAAATGACATCACTGAATGCTGATGAGGATGTTGAGAAATTAGATCCCACATACATTTCTGGTGGGAATATAAAATGATACGGTCATTCTGGAAAACAGTTTGGTGGTTTTTTTGAAAACTAAGCATGCAAGTACCACATAACCCAACAGTTATACTCTTGGACATTTATCCCAAAGAAATGAAAATTTATGTCCACATAAAAACCCATTAGGTGAATGTTCATAGCAGCTTTATTTGTAACAGCTAAAAATAGGAAACAATACAGATGTCCTTCAGTGAGTGAATGGATAAACTATCAGTGATACATCCATGGCAGGGAAAACTACTCAGATATACAATGGGACAGAATATTAAACAAACAAACGAATGGAGCATAGTATTGACACGCATAACAACTTGGATGAATCTCCAGATAATTAAGCTGACTGAAATAGCCCTAATGGTTACATACATAACCTTGTTGAAATGACCTAATTTTAGAAATAGAGACCAGATTAGTAGTTGTTAGGAGTTAAATAGGAGGTTGAGTGGGAATGGCTATGAAAGGGCAACCTGAGGGGCTGGGTTTTGGCTCAGTGCTCGCCTAGTGCACGTGAGACACTGGGTTCGATCCTCAGCACCACATAAAAATAAATAAAGACATTGTGCCCACCTACAACTAAAAAAAAAAAAATATTTTAAAAAAGGAAGGGCAACTTGAGGGATCCTGGTAATAAATGGAAATTTTCCAAATCTTGACTGTGACAGTGTCATCATCCTGCTTGTATACTGTACTATATTTTGCAAGAGGTTACCATTGAGAAAAACTGGGTGAAAGGCACACATGATCTCTGTATTATTTCTCCTTTGAAGTGCTGAGGATCAATCTCAGGGCCTCATGCATTCCAGACAAATGCTCTACCACTGAGCTGTATCCCAAGTCCCTCTCTGTATTATATCTTAAACAGCATGTGAATCTATAATGATTACAAAATAAAATGTTTAATTTCTGTGGAAAAAGTGAGTTAGATCCATATGTCCTAACATGTGAAGGTTCTCAAGACATATTGTTAAGTGAAAATGCAAGTTGAACATAATTTAGTGCAATACCATTTATTTTTAAGTACTCACATAAAACCAAGCTATGTATACACAGGAAAAAGTTGGAAGAGGATGGGCACTCTACACTGAAATCAGTGGTTACTTCTGGGGAGAAAAACAGGGCAGGGGAAGATTTTTTTTTTTTTTTTTTTTTGGTACCAGGGATTGAACCCAGGGTGCTTTACCACTGAGCTATGTCCCAGCCTTTTTAATTCTTTAAATTTTGAGACTGGGTCTTTCTAAGTTGCTTAGTGCCTCACTGAGCTGCTGTGGCTAGCCTCAAACTTGCAATCCTCCTGCCTTAGCCTCCCAATTTGCTGGTATTACAGGCATGTGTCACTGTGCCTGGCAAGGGGAAAGATTTTAATAGTAGCTGGATTGTTTGATTTTTTTCACAAGGAGAATATATTTATATGTCACTTGTATCATAAAAACAATATCCTAGACATGACTACAGTGTTCTAGGACTTTGAATCTGTTTTGTTTATCTGTATTTGACCTATCCCCTTTTCACCAACATTGTAGCCAGGGGACCCAGCTCTCAGTTCCCCTGCCTTTAGCCTGAAGGAAATGGCTCCTGAGCCTCCTAATTTGGAAAGAAGCCCACTTATACCCAAGTTTATCTTTGAGGTATGGAAGTACCACTTGGAAGGGCCAAGGCCCCCATGACTGAATCTGCCCACTGCTGCTGATGATAACTTAAATAATACACAAAGTTCAGTGTGTGACAATTAATGGAACATCAGGTTCTGTAAGGCTCAATTTGACAAACTGTCATGCTAATTTCAATACTTGGGCAGCAAAGGATTACCCACCCTCAGACCTGCAAACATGGTGGCATTGAGCCTGTTTGGAGGAAACTGCGAATAGCTGTCATGAATAACAACTAGACACCAAGCTGTGATTGGCTGAGAGCAGATTCACTTTGGGGTGACCCCAGAAAGTATATCCTTCCAATTATTCATTCATTCACCCATTTATTGAACACCCATATGTGCCAGGTTTTGTTCTAGGCACTGACAACAGCAGTGAACAGAACAAAATCTTTGCCCTCATGGAGTTCCAGTTCTAGAGGTGACAGGTAAGATAAATAAATCAATTATCTGTAAGGTAGTATTAATTGCTATGATTAAAAAAAAAACAGCTTGGAAGGAGGAAAGGTGGTGTTGGGGGCTGGGGACTGGAATTTTAGAAATGGTGGCCACAGATGGCCTGACTGAGAAGGTAACATTTCAGTGAAATCTGAAAGAAGTGAAGGAACCAGCTATGAAGATATCCATTTGTTCTAGACATTTTCCATTTGCCCCTCCAGATTTTTTCTACCCTTCTCCACCCAACTTTGTGCCCTCGTAGGCTGACCTGTGCAGGCTGCATCAAGAGGTTCCCTTGTCCTCCTGCTGTGGGTTAGGTTTGACCAATGGGAGGCACCTGAAAGGAAATGAAAAAGAAAAGAAGAGCATGATTAGGGCATTTCTTCATTGGCTCTCTGTATTCAGGGTCATCATGGATTAGTTGCATCCTTATGCCAAAGACCACAGCTCCTGTGTGACAGCTCTTCTATACAGCAGCCCTTTTCCAATTGCTATATCCATTCCCTCCCAGAATCCTGCCTGATACACTAGGGGAAGCATTCCAGGCAGCAGGCAAGTACAATGCACATGGCAAGCTTAAAGACTGGCCAGGAGGCTAATGTGTCTGGAATGGGAGGGGGTGACAGAAGAATCTATAGGACAAAATGTCAAGAAGGTCAAGGAGGTTAGATGCAGTAATTCCAGCTACTTGGGAGGCTGAGGCAAGAGGATTGAAAGTTCAAAGCTGGCCTGGGAAATTTAGCAAGATCCTGTCTCGAAATAAAAAATAAAAAGGGCTGGGGATGTAGCTCATTGGTAGATTGTTCCTGGGTTTGGTCCCCAGTACTGGAAAAAAATTGAGGAAGCCAGATTATGCAGGGCCTTGAAGATTTTCTTTTTCTTTTTTTTCTCCCCCTCCCCAACCTCCACAGTACTAGGGATTGAACCCAGGGCCTCACGCATGCTAGGCAAGTGCTCTACCACTGAGCTATACCCTCAACCCAAGACTTAGGCTTTTAATCTGAGTAAGATGGACAGCAACTGGAGGATGTTGACTAGAAGATTGACATGTTCAGCCTATATCCTAACAACATCACACTGGGAGACTCGTGACAGGGCTACTAAAAAGATCAAGGCAAGAGAGGCTGGTGGCTGTGACTCCAGAAGTGGCAGTGGATGTAGTAAGAAGTGACCAGATTCTGAACAGATTTTGGAGATGGTGCAGAAGAATCCTGTTCTTCTAATATGATCAGAACATAAGCCCAAACCTAAGATCAGTGTTGTTCCTCTGAATGTCATTTTGCATCACTGAAAGTTCTTTTATGCAACAAGATTTCAGAAGACCCCACAAGTAGTATGATAATTCTAATATCCTACCACTTGTGTAGGACTTAACTCTAGACACAAGGCCCAGTCCAAGGTATTTCTAGTCTGCTCCTGACTCTAGAACAACAGCAGAAAATGATCAATGTGGGTTTTCTAGTTAACCTTCCCCACACCTCCATGAGGTGGTGTTGGGTGCCATTTTGTCCCCTGCTCAAAAGACCCCACTTGGGTCTAGTCACTCTACCTTCATGACCTGGCCCAACCATGTCAACATCAGAACTCTGGGAAACACAGTCCCAAATTTGCCCTGTCTATACCTCCTGTCCTCTACTTACTGTGATTTATAGGCTTATCACAGACAGAACACATCCATCAACCACCAAGTGGAGAGTGATATAAATCACAGAAGCAGTCAAAACAGAATGTGGGAAACACCTCAAAGGTACCACTATTTTGATAAGGATTTTAAAAGTTTGCCTGTGAAAGCAGGTAGCCACCAACCATATGCAGTTCATTGAGAGGAAATAAAAAATTGAAAACCTGTGCCCACAAGTTAAAGTATCTTCTGGGAACAAAAGCCCCTGGCATGTTTTGGTGCACACTGGTGGATTCTCAAGATAACACCCCCTTTTTTTTTTTTACCTTTTTTTATTAGTAGAATGCATTACAATTCTGAACCCCTCAGCAAAGGCAGCCAGCTGGACATTAGAGAACAACACATGAGTCTAAAGACTCATTCCAAAGCCAGGAAAAGCTGATGGTATTTTGTTTATGTTCAAAGAAATCAATCCAAAGAGATCAGCCCCACAGCCGAAGTCAGCAAGACCACAGAACAAATTGCTGCCAACCTCTGGGTCCTGACCCTCTCATCAAGGGGAGGATGCCCTGCATTAAAATCATGGATCCAAAACTTTCAAGATATGTGCCCTTGGGAAAGGTTCTTAACCCTTTCAGGACCTCAATTTTGTAATCTGTAAAGTGAGGATAATACCTACCTCACAGAGTTGCAGTAAGAATCAAATAAGCTCTTCTGTGTCAAATGTGTCTAACATGACCCCTAGAACACTACCAGCTCAGTATGTGTTATTATCTTACAATGTCTATCTCCCTACTTTCCTTCTCTTCCTTCCTTCCTCCCTCCCTCCCTCCCTTATTCATTCATATCCCACCCTCTCTCTCTCTCTCTCTTTCCTTTTGTTTTACAGTCCTGGGGATGGAACCAAGGGCATCACCCATGCTAGGCAAGCACTTTACCACTGAACCACACCCCCATTCCTTCAGGGCCACCTTCCTTTGGCAAGAGCCAGGCTGCTTATATATGGCAACTAGGGGGTTCCAGTGGACCCCGTGCTCTTAGGAAGAACTCTTTGAGGAATTTTCCTGCTTTTATATACTATTTCTGTTTTGTTATCTTTACTAAAAGGGCATCGTGGGTAGCTGGCATTTGATCCCAGCAAGATATGGTTCCATGCAGGGGCTGGGGTTGTGGCTCAGTAGTAGAGCGCTTGCCTAGCATGAGTGCAGCCCGGGTTCTATCCTCAGAACCACGTAAAAATAAGATGCATTGTGTACAACTAAAGCAAATAAATAAATTTTTAAAAAAAGATATGGTTCCAAGCACAGCTTGGTACTAAAGGGCACTAATGCCTATTAATTAACTGTACATTTAGCTGACCTGCCAAAGCAGTTGCTTTCATTTCCAGAATCCCAAATATTTTCTTACTCAACTCCAGGTTACCTGATCCCTTATATATGTGAACTGTTAACATAGACCTCTGTTCTTGTCTCTCTTTTCCATCTTTTTGACCTTTCCTCTCTTCTCCATACTGTTCTCTCTGCCTGTCCCTGGCCTTGACTCTCCATTTTGTCTCTTCTTTCCCCTGGTTTTCATACATCTATGTCCAAACACAGTATTTATAGGGAAAGAACTCTTTAAAGTGGCTCAGGTCAAGCATGGTGGTGTATGCCTGTAGTCTCAGTTACTTGGAAGGCTCAGGCAGGACGACTGCTTGAGCCCAGGATCTGGGGGCCAGCATGGCAATATAGTTGAAACCCTATCTAAAAAAAAAACCGGAAAACAGCAACAGAAAAGTGGTTCAAGTAGACCCATGCTCAGGCTTGAGGGAAACCATCCACTTAATCATTGCTCTATCATACTAGCCCATCCCAAGCCCCATCTTCCCATTCATTCATACTGGGCTGGGAACAGGACTACTAAGCCAAATGAGACAGGGCCACTGTGCTCAGAGAACTCATTAGCTAGTGAGGGAGACGAATGGCCCCATGATGAAAATGAAGAGCTAGAGAGGGGGATGCACAGAGGTGGGAAAGCACTAGCTTGTCTCTGAGGGGTCAGGAAAAGCTTTACAAAAGAAAGGAAACTTGAACAAGGCTTTGAAGCCTGAATAATACTTTTCCAAATGGAGGCAGGTCAAAAGGCATCCCAAGGTTTGGAGATGGCATAGAGGAGAGAATGGCAGTGTGTGTTTGGGGTCCTGGGTGGCCACACAGTAAGGTCTGGAAAATGGGAAACAAGATACCTGGAAAAGAGTTCTGGAGCCAGTTCATCAAGCGTGGACAGGGTGATGAGATGTTGGACCTCAGGAGGTCAGAATGCAAGGCTAAACAGTTGGAACTTGGTGAACATTGGGAATAGACATGGTGAAAACCACATGTTAAGATAATTCTAGGTGGAGGTATGGCTCAGTGGTAGAGTGCTTGCCTAACAGGCACAAAGTTCTGAGTTCTGTCGCCAACACTGCAAAACAAAACAAAACAAAACAAAACAAAACAACAACAACAACAACAAAACACACAAAGGTAATTCTGGAAGGCAGAGAGAGAAGAAGAAGAAAGGAAGGAGTTCAGTCAGGAGACTGTTGAGATGGTCCTGACACAAACTGAGGGCCTGAACTAGGTGCCAACCATGAGAATAGAAATGAGGGGGGCATAGAAGAGATACCACTAAAGCCTGCTACCTATATGCTTGGCCCTTTTCCCAATTCATTTTTTGCTCTTTCCAAAATCTTGGCCTGTTACATTCTTAATAGGGCCTGGGCCTCAAGTCTAATACTCATTGCACTACAGAGTTTCCCCAAATCAATCTAGCTTTCTATTAATCTATCTAGATATCTATCTATTTAGATATTTATCTAGATATCAATCTGTCTATCTTTTGTGGTGCTGGAGATTGAACCCTGGGCCTCATGCATGCTAGGCACTCACCAGTGAGTTATTCCCTGAAGCCCTCAAATCTGTCTTGAGATCTTACTTCTCATATACCCTTGGTACCAGATTCAGGCTGCTTTCTGGACATTTCCAAGTAATCATCTCATCAGCATGTTCAAAACTGCGATGGTGGTGCCTGCCTCTTACCCTATCCCTGCTTAATAGAACCAGGAACTTCAGCAATTAAAGGACCATTTACACCTTTCTGGGGCAAAATGGCTTCCCCATTCCAAACCACCAATGTATATGTAAACTTAGAGGTCTTAACACTTTCACACCTTGGGGATGGCCTTCTTTCATTTGCAAGTTCCTCAGCAGGGTCCCTCAACCAGGACTGGAAATCACCTATAAATATCTGGAAATGTGTAGAGGTATTTTTAATTGTCATGATGATTCCCAGGTACATCCAGGATTTAGGGCCAGGGAGTTGAGATGTTAAACATCATGCAATGTACAGCAGAGTCCTATACTGCAAAGAATTGTCTTATCCCAAGTACCAATAGTGCGGTATTTCACCTTTTTGTATGTTTTCACTTTCTGTGGTTTCTGTTATCCACTTATAACTACAGTCCAAAAATAGAAAATGGAAAATTCTAGAAATAAACAATTTGTAAGTCTTAAATAACTTTTATTATAGCTTGTAGTTATAATTGTTCTATTTTATTATTGACTACTGTTGTTAATATCTAATTGTGCCTAATTTATCAAATAAAAACTTTATCATAGGTATATTTGTATGTATAGGCAAAACATTGTACACATATGTTTTAGGCATCCACTGGGGGTCTTGGAACATATCTCCCATGGATAAGATGGGACTACTGTACTCTCATTGGGATATACTATAATACAGTGAGGCAGGGATCCTGTGTTGTTCTTTACTGTGTTTCCAGCACAGCACATGAGTATGTGCCATTTGTGTTTGTTAAATTAATAAGCCAACTCATCCCTTCATACTACCACTACCCTTGGTGCTGGGGATAGAAAGATGAACAAGACTTGGGCAGTGCTTTTTGTGCCTTGGCCAGTCTTAGCTGGGTGGAAGGAAAGTCAGCCCTGAGAAGGAGGCTAAATTGTCGTCTGGAACACCTCAACTTCCATAACTATGGAGGGGCCCCTTCCTACCAAAGGGAGCTTACAAGCTAAATGCTGAATTAAAAATTCATTCATTCATCCAACCAATACTTGAATAGCAGGTAAAACTTTTCAAAGCACTTTCTTAAACATTATCTTGCTGGAGTTGGGCTGAGAGGAGAAGA
Organism: Tamias sibiricus; assembly: GCA_025594165.1. Lineage (NCBI taxonomy): Eukaryota > Metazoa > Chordata > Mammalia > Rodentia > Sciuridae > Tamias > Tamias sibiricus. Next base: position 65,002,914 of record CM046667.1, read on the forward strand.
GAGGAATGTTGGGGTGGGGGCTGGTAGAACAGTTGGGGCCTGGGAGGTTCCTATCCAGCTTAAGCAGAAGCAGACAGACCCAATCAGAGAGTCTCCTGGGACTGGAGGAGGGGGTCTGGTGTGGATGGAAACATGTGCCACATGGCCTGAATTGCAGGGCCAGCCTCAGGCTCCCACAGCCCCAAACACTTCCAGATGGATTTATTTATAACTTGCAAACCAGAGGCAGCACTGGGCTCCTTTTCTTTGCTCCCCTCCCCACTCCTGAAAACAAGCCTTGGCTGCCCGCTCTCTATTCCGGAAACCAGCGGGAGACAGAGAATGTGCAGCTGCTGAACCACAGCCATAGCCATGGCCTGGGCTCCTGGTCACTGCCTGTCCCCTAGGTGGCAACAACAGCTCACAGTGTAGGTGTGTCTAGAGAGACTAACCATATTTCCACCCACTTGCCCACCATAGTTCCCACAGGTTGGCTGCTGAATAGACCATGTGAGCAGCATTCATTCTGGAAAGTCTGTTTCAGACTTACCTTCACATTATAGTGTCATAGTCATACCTAGGTGTGAGATTCTGGGCTTCTTCCCCTTCACCTTATCCTACAAGGTACTGCTTCTAATTGTATAGATTATCAGATGCTTTGAACTCTGACATTTTCCAACTCTGACTCAGAGAGGTTGAGGAACTTGCCCAAGTGTCACACAGCAAAGGAAAGTGGCAGAGAGATTAGTCAAAAGCCCAAGTCCTGCCACTGACACTAGTGCCTCCTAAACCTCACTTTCCTCATGTGTGAAGTGGAACTAATGCCTGGCATGTAGCTAGAAATGTCCACTCTGGAATTGCTCTGCATGGAGCATTTGCTGGTTCTGTCATTGCCTGTTGGGTGACCTTCAATGAGTTATGCTTCCTCTCCTAACTCAAGTTCTTGATTTTTCTTTGAAGGATTAAAGAGATAACAAACTCAAATGGCTTAGCATAGTGTCTGATACACAGGAAGCCCTCAATAAGGATGAGGAATAGGGCTGTGGTGTAGCACAGTGGTAGAGCACTTGCCTAGCATGCATTAGGCCCTGAGTTCCATCCTGAGCACCAAAGAAGTAAAGAATATGATAGTTTGCTTTTAGTTGCATCATTTTAGAGTTTACAGCTCCCATCTCTTCTTTTTAAAATTTCCTTTTCTTCTTACACCTCTCATCTCTTGAAACTTAGGCCAGGCCCTATGAAAACTCATCTCATGACTCCTCATATAGAAAGAGATTGTAAATTTGGAGTTAAAGAGATTAAGTGGCTTGCCTAAGGTTGTGTTTATAGGAATAAAGAAAGTACTTGGACCCAGTTTTAGGTGTTTCTAAGGCTATGGATTCCACACTTCTTATAGAGCAAAGGATAAAAGGCCTTTAGCTGCATCCCTGCAATAACTCATTCCCCCATTCCCATCCTATCCTACCTTTCCTCACTGAGGCTTAATCCAGGAGCTTCTTACTTTACAGAGGTTTAGCCCACCTAGCTGACTCTGAGCATTAGTGGACCTAAGCAGGGCATGTAGACATGTCAGGATAGGAAGAACCTGACGTCTTTGGGAATGAAGCCTTATAACCTCCCTCTTCTCCTAGCCATGGCTAGAATGGGTTGTAGCTGGAGGGTGTCAAAGAAAGCAGACAAAGGGTCCAGAATCAAATTTTTAGATGAACCGTATCTTCTTCCTATAAATCCTCTTTGCTTGCAAAGTTACTCAGGACCAAAGTATGGCAAACCACTTCTCTGCATCTAAGGGTCCAGACAAATTTTTCCTGCAGCTGTTCAGCCAACACATGACACCAGATTTCTGCCCCAGTGGGAGTCTTTGGCATTTGCACATTCCTTTCTGCTGGCTGCTGAGCAATTAAGCATGCATAATTTCTCTATGTTTTCCCATCCTGCACCACACACCAGTAGCACCAGTGACAGCATGAGGGAATAGCAATCTCCGTGCACATGTGGACAAGGGAATCAGGGGACGCTTCTGTCAATTGAATGTGACTCACCAAATAGGCTCTGAATCCCATCAGCAATTAGGCTCAATCTATCTATATTCCCCTCATCTTTTCAGTAGGCCTCCCAGGATACTCAGAATTCCTAATTGTCTATGAATAAGTACAGAGCTATCTGATAAATGCCCAGCACAGAACGGGCACTTAATAAATGCTTCACCTCTGTCCAAATAAAGTAATTCTCAGAGTTTGTGCACAAATTTTACCAGAAACCCCTGGGGGCAGCTCCTCTTTGCCTCCAGCATAGACATTTAGGAAAGCTTCCTCATTGAACAAAGGCTTTTGCCCTTATTGTGGAAACTATCAGATCTACAGTTCCAGCCCTACTGTTTGGGCTTTCTGAGCCTCAGCTTTCCTATCTGTAATATGGGGACAACCCCATCCATCTCACTGTTACTCTTGAGGTATCTAACACTGAGTCAGGTATCTGGTGCTCTCAGTAGATGTTACATTTATAAAACTTTCCCTTGTAGCCAAAGAAAATTCTAAAACACCCTAGAACCATCTAGAATAAAATTATTCTTTCTCTGAATATTGATGGATCATATAGTACATCCATAGCAGTATGGGAGAAAGAAAATGAATTTGAAATGAAGTTCCTTTCCTCCAAGAGACTGTAATATAGCTGCAAATTTAGGCATGAATGAAATATTTCATATGACTCAAAAGTCTTTAGGAACCAGTCAGGTACTATAGGTGAACAAAGGAGGCTAGCAGAAGACAACAGGGAGGAGTAGAGACTGTGGTGGGATCGACAGCACATACTCCATCTGAAAGGAAAGCAACCACCTTGATTCAGTTAACTATTGTCCTTTGGGAATACTAGTATTACCAGATTTTTCTGTTTTTCAGAAGCCAAATAATCCAAAAGGTATTGGAATACTACTAATTGCTACATGTTAGCAAATAGTTTAAAAAGAAACAAACCACATGATACCAAGTAAAACACATCTGTGTACAATATTTGGCCCACCAGTCGGTCACCAGTTTGTGACCTCTCCACAATGGTAGATGAGAAACTTGTCTAATTCATTGATATTGATGGTAAGTCCTAGATGTGTGGAAAGAAATGTGTGAGTCCCTTAGGCTGGTACCATCCAGAAAGTTTTCCTCCAGGTGATTCAACCTCAAGGCAGGATCAGACTGGGCCCCAAAGGATGGGTGTGGCCACTAATCCCAGCAACTCTGGAGGCTGAGGTTGGAGAATATCCAATTTAAGGCTAGCCTGGGCAATTTAGTGAGAACCTATTTCAAAATAAGAAAACAGAAAGGGCAGGGGATGTAGCTCAGTGGTAGAGTGTCCCTGGGTTCAATTCCAAGTACTACAAAAAAGGAAGAAAGAAAAAGAAAGAAAGGAAGGAAGGAAGGAAGGAATGATTGGTGTGAATCTGACAGGTGGATAGGAGGGGCTTTTGGCAATGTTGAAGGCAGAAACAAGGTGTGTATTCAGAGTTTGGCAGTGAAAAAGTGTGGCCAGCTGTCCTGGTGACTTCCTGAGGACAGCGCTAACTTCTGGCCATTGACTTAGTCTCAGTGGAGAAGGAGTTTCATGACCAGAACCAGGGAGCTAAGTGTGGAGGAAACAAGGGAAAGTAGAAAACTGCTCCTTAGAGAGTCTGGGATTTTTGTACTTTTGTGGTGCTGGGGATTGAATCCAGAGCCTTATGCATGTTAGACAAGCACTGCACCACTGAGCTACAGTCCAAGCCCAAGCATCTGATTCTGAAAAGTCAGAGAGAGTGGAATATCAAACACAGACAGATGCCTCATTGACAATAGTGGGAAAAGTATACTTTAGTTAAGGCCAAGGACTTTTCCAGAATAAGCCAATGTAAAATCTGGAAGAAGAGCAATTAAATAATGCATGACCCTGTCTAGTTACTAGAAACAGATTCAGAATGTGGGAATAGGTAAACCACAGTAGAATGAAGCCTGCCATATTGGAAAGGAATGTTCCAGCACTGTATAAAACACTGGGAAAAGGAAGAAATGAACAGGAATCTCTAAAAACTCAGTGACCCACAAAAATTGTGGAAAGTATTTTAAAAACACTTTAGTAATAGCATAGGTTAAATATATGTCCAGTGGCAGGCAGACCATGTGCTTAGCATGTGCAAAGCCCTAGTTCCATTCTCCAGCATCTCTCTCTCTCTCTCTCTCTCTCTCTCTCTTCAGGATTAAAAATTCCCAGGGATTAAAAAACATCTTCTTTTACAGAGCTGTTTGGAAGATAAACTGAAAAAGGCATTGTTATGGTTTGGGTTTGGAGGACCCCTCAATGACCGCCCCCAACCAAAGCTCATGTGTTGAAGGACTGGTCTCCAATGCAACAATGTTCAGGGGTGGGATTTTAGGAAGTGAGTGGATAATGACAGCTTCAACCATATAAGTGGATCAATCCACTGATGGATTCATAATTCAATGGCATTATTGAGAGGTGATGGACTGAAGGAGTTGGAGCCTAGTTGGAAGGAGTGGGTCACCAGGAGTGTGCTCTGGAAGGATATATATTGTCCCTGACCCTGCCTTGTGGGTTCTCTCTCTCTTTGCTTCCTGGCTGCCATGAGCTGAGTGGCTTTTATCTGTCATGTCCTTCTGCTCACTTCTGGCCCAGAATAATGGAGTCACCTGACCTTGAACTGAAACCTCTGGAACTGTGAGCCAAAACAAATATTTCTTCTTCTAAGTTGATTTTCTCAGGCATTTTATCACAGCAACAAAAAGCTGACAGACAGACATCTTACACCAAAGAGGTAAACACAGGGGCATGCAGATATCACGGAAAATTACATAGGCTTGTCATTGGATTATGTAACTACTACAAGAGGCAAGAAATTTAAAAGTCCTGAAAATGGCACACAAGAGTGATAGACAGAACTCCAGTCCCCCTAAAAAGGTCCATGTCTAATCCCCAGAACCTGTAAATCAATATCCTCATCTGCAAAAGAGAGACCACAATACCTTTACTTCACAGAAATGAGGTAAAGAGCAAGTGAGGTAATGAATATAAAGGCATGGCATGGCCTGGCACAGAGAAGGTGCCAGGCAACATTCTTTTCTTTCCTTTTATGCATTTGATAAAAACATAAAGAATACATAGGGCACAGTGTTCTAGCAAATGTTTATCAACTGGCTCTCAAAAACTGGATGCATGCATGCTTTATTATAAATTTACTTATATAAGAATGTGAGGTACACAATGTGCAAATAATAATAAAATATATTGTACTTTTTATTGCAAATTCCATATAGCCAATTGATTCTCACATTAATTATGTTTTCATTGATTTTGCTGACCTCTTGCATCCATAGTCAATGGGAGAGTTAAGTGTAATTCCTCTACCAATAGTGGTTAATGTTTTTGTTTATGTTCATGAGTAAGAAGAAAGTAAAACAATGAGGAAGTGTTGGAACTTCACTGATTCATCGTGATGTGAACAACTTTTTTGCTGAATCAGATAATGACGCCCATATACTGCAAGCATTATTTCCTCAATTATTTTTCATGCTATTCATGAAATAACAGTAATAGACGTGACATACTTTTTTTTTTTTCTTTTTGTACTGGGGATTGAACCCAGGGGCGTTTAAACCACTGAGCAATACCTGTGGTCCTTTTTTTAAATATTTTATTTAGAGACAGGTTCTCATTAAGTTGCTGAGGCTGGCTTTGAACTCACAATCCTTCTGCCTCAGCCTCCCAATCTGCTGGGATTACAGGTGTGTGCCACCGTGCCTGGCTAGACATGACATACTTTTGAGTGTACTATAAATTATTAATATTTTTCTCCACCCCTGACTGCCTGCTTGCCTGCCTGCCTGCCTTCATCCCTTTTTTGGTGCTAGGGATTGAACCCAAGGCTGAACACATGATCTACCACTGAGCTACATAACCCCGTCCTCCATCATGTTCTTAAGCATAGAGCATAAATAATAACCTAAGCCTTTATTTGTAGTGTCTTCAGATTCCCATGGTGTAGATACTCCTACCATAGCCTATTTCAAGCTACCAAAGTGAAATCATTCAGCTTGCAATGGGAAAAGATGTAAAATAGCACATCATGCAGATGCAAGAGATGGGAACAAACTCAAGAGCATAGATCATAGTGAAATGTAGTAAAATAATTAGGAAGTGGTGAGTTCTATTTATTACCTTTGTTTATAATGAATTACATTTATAATTGTACATTTATAGAATATTTTGTTTAACAGTTAATTTTTAAATTTTGAGATAATTTTAGACTTACAGAAGAGTTACAAAAACAGTTCTCTGTACTGTTAGTTTCTCTGTGTACCCTTCACCCAGCTTCCCCTTATGCTATCTTACATAGCTATAAAACATTTATCAGAACTGAGAAATTAACCTTGGTGCAACATTATTAAATGAAGTACAAAATTATTGGGATTTTACTAGTTTTTCCACTAAAATCCTTTTTCTGCTGTAAGCTCCAATCCAAGATCCCATATTGCATTTGTTTGGTCATTTAATTTGTAGAATGTCCCTCAATTTTGGTTTGTCTTCTGTTTTCTCATGTAATTTAATTTTAAACCATGGCTGTGTTTACCCGTTGGCTCACACATTGCCTAAATATTTAACAATTGGCTTTCATGAGGCACTACAAACACATCACTCTAAGAAAAAATTACAATTCATTGTTTTTCTTTCATTAATTCCACAAATATTTATTGAGCGCCCTCTAGGGGCTAGTGCTGGGGATATAGAGATGACCAAAACTGTCCTTGCCACTGAGAAAACCATAGGTTAGGGGAGGTGACAGAGCAGTAGCAGACAATACCCTTAGAGTGATCAGGGCTAGGATCAAGGAGTATAGAATGTGCTGAAATACTCAGATGTGGGAGGGAGCAACCCTACTATGAGAGGTCAAGGAAGGCTTTAGAGGTTTTTAAAGCAGAGGCAAGAGCTCCGGCTGGGGCATGAGGAGGTTGAGTATGACATCTCATGTAAGATGACCATGTGAGCTGAGCTTTGATGCACGAGTGGGAGCCAGTCAGCCAAGGAAGCAGAAAGAACAAGAGTCATCCATCTATTCCTTCATTCAATAAGCATTTCTTAGGTGTCAACTCTGTACTGAGCTCCAGAAATTCCCAAACATGTCATGTATAAGGGCACTCAAGTGTGACAAGGGTTGTGATAGTGGCTGGGCTGACTTGAAAGATGATATTGAGTCTATGCATTGGGTGCATGTGTAAAGGCAGTGTCATGAAGGAGCATGGGACATGAGAACACCATGTATAGATCAGCAGTGGGGGATCCCACTACCAGACACCTCCTCCATGAGAGTGCAGAAGGACCTCAGAGATGATGAAAGACCACTAACTGTCATCTAACCCAGAGCAACCAATAGCTTTTGCCAAACGACAACCAATGCTAGAACCTTCCTCTGCAGGCACTACATGTTCAGAGGACCCTTCTCTCCAGCCTTTCACACTTAGATGCCCATGTACAGACTTCTGGGAGCTCCACTTAGCAACTGAACTCTGCCTTGATCAGAAGTCATATAAATGCTCACAGGATGAAGTAGTGTTATGGTCCAAATAATGATGTCCCCCCTAAATCCATATGTTGGAATCTAATACCCAATGTCATAGTTCTAAGAGATGGGGCCTTTGGGAAGTGATGAAGTCATGAAGGCTCCATCCTCATGAATTGGATTAGTTCCTGATAAGAGAGGCTTAAGAGATCCCTCTTGCCCCTTCTGCTTATGAAGATGCAGTAAGAAGATGCCATCTCCGACCAGATACCAAATCTGTGGCGGCTTGATCTTGAACTTCCCAGTCTCCAGGACTGTAAACAATAATGTTATATTATTTATAAATTACACAGTCTAAGGTATTTTGTTATAGTGCCCTGAATATATCGGGGTAGTACTGACATGATATTGAGGACCAACTCTCTATGGGAGCCCTTCAACTAAGATATAAATGCTTCAAGAACAGCACCAATGTTACTTGCTTGGAGGATTTCTCTGAAAATGGTATAAAGTAGCCCCTTCTACACAAACACCCCAGCCACTCTATCCTATTTTACTGCTGCTTTATTTTCTTCATAACCCTTATTATCAAAAAATATTTAAGTCTTATTTTTTTCTATCTCTTTCCACTAGAATTTCAGTTTCTCAAATGTGGAAACTTTGATTTGTTATCGATAGATCCCTAGCTCCAAGCTCAGGGCCTGCCCTCTAGAGGTATTCATGAAATATTTGGAGAATAGATGAGCAAATGAATAAAAGGATGTTAAAACTCAGATTTGAGGGCTGAATTACTAACACTTTGTAGCCCAAAACTTCTCCTTCAATTTTAATTTATTTGTTTATTTATTTCATGTTTTACAGAGCTGGGGATGGAGCCCACGACTTTGCACATGCTAGGTAAGTGCTCTACCAACTGAGCCACAACCCTAGCCCTCTCCCTCAATTTTAAATACATGCTTTAAATCTACTCCTTCAGTACCTTGACTCATAACTTGAAACTTATGTGGTACCAATGCTAACATGCATGAAATTCAGAATGCTCCTCTCAGGACTGTTGTGAGAGAACAGTAACAACAACTAATATTTGGAGTGCTTATTGAAGGGCCAGTTGCCTTTATAACCATGTTTATTGAGTGGATACCAGGCTCTATTTAGGTCCTAGGGGTACAGAAGTGAATAAAAGGCAAAAAACTCTGTTTCTCAGTAACTTTAAAAAAAACTAATAGAAAGATCAGCAGACTAGAGGGAAGGGAACAAGGGGAGGGAGAAAGGGAGGAGTATAGAAGTACTGGGGACTGAATTAGAGCAAATTATAGTCCATGTTTTTATACTTATGTCAAAATGAGGGCTGGGGTTGTGGCTCAGCGGTAGAGAGCTCGTCTAGCACATGCGCAGCCTGGGGTTCGATTCTCAGCACCACGTAAAAATCAATGCATTGTGTACAACTAAAAGCAAATAAATAAATATTTTAAAAAATGAATCCTAATGTCAGGTATAACTAAAAAGAACCAATAAAAATTCTTGCTTTTAGGGAGCTTAGATAATAGCCTATTTAATCTGAAAACAACTTTAAGATGTGGATCCTGTGATCATTCCCATTTTAAAGATGAGGAACATGAGATGAAGGCTAAGTAACTTATTCAAGATCACACAGCTATGTATGGAAGAGCAAGGCAGTTGGGCCCTGAGCCTGTGTTCTTAACCACTAAGGAACCCTGCCTCCTGAAGAGCTATGAAAATGTGCCTGGCAAATTTTCAATGACTTTGACAAATTTGATTTCTTATTATTCTTGGTAGGAGCATGGTGTATTGTTGGGACAGGAAAGACACTGGACCAGGGAGTTCAGATGATGCATGAGGGACAGTGGTTCTGGGGGTGGCCTTTGGCACATTTTGGGCCAGAAGAGAACTAGCTGTGCTGTGACTCTGGGATCCTGTTTGTCCCTCATTGGAGACCGCCAGATTTAGAAGACTCACATGTGGTGTCAGACTGCAGGGAGGAGGCTTCAAGGCCTCCCCATTGGCATGCACTTAGCTCTTTGTGTTCCTTGTTGTTATCATTGTTTTTGCTAGAGTCCTGTCCTGGTCCTTCTCTTACAGATTTGTTGCCTGTGTTTTGGCCCTGCCCCATCCCCCTCGCCTTAGTCCTCTCATTCAGGAGAACAAAGGAAAAGTCTGGCCAACCCCCACTGGGCTTTTCTGGTTTTCTGTTTCCACTGGAACAAAGAACAGCTCACCCAGTGCTCTCTGATCCTTGGAATGAGAAAGGAAAATAGTTCAACACATAGAGTAACCCGAACACTGCCCCCATCCCCATCGCTCACTGGTTCCAGCCTCTAAGGACACCCAGCATTCCTGGCAGGGCTAGGCTAGGAAGGCGCCTCCCTTCTGCATCAGGGAGCTGGAGGGACAGTGATGACTTCCATCTGGGCTGGCCTGTTTTCCACCCCTTAGTCTCCACCTGCAGCCTAGATGGAGCCAAAGGAAGAACAGAGCATCCTTTTCAGTCTCTTTCAAAACTCCAGCCACAGATGAGCCTCCTAGACCTTGGTCAGCAGATTGCCAAGTGATTCCTGTAGAAGGTTGGAGAGTTTCAGTGGGATTTTGGGTAAATCTCTTAACTCCACAAAGACTCAGTGTTCTATTCTGGAAAACAGGTCTAATAATGCCTACATTGTATTATTAAGGTGAGGATTAAAAGTTTTTTTTTTTTTTTTTTTTTTTGTGTGTGTGTGTGTGTGTGTGTGTGTGTGTGTGTGTGTGTGAAGTACTGGGGATTGAACTGAGCTACCCTACAGTCCTTTTTATTTATATTTTGTTTTGAGACAAGCTACCCAGGCTGGCCTTAAACTTATGATCCTCGTGCCTAAGCCTTTTGAATCCTTGGAATTACAGACGTATACCATTTGACTTGGCTGCTATAAATCACTTTATAAATTAACAAACTGAGGATCTGTGAGGGGAAGACTTGTGGAAGGTCATCATGGCTAGACCTGCCAGCTCCTATGGTCCAGTGGGCTCTCTCCCTCCCCTAAACAATCTGTTCCCAAAAATCCCAAGTCACATGGACCAGAGATGACCCAGAGCATCCTTACTGATGTCTACTATCCACCTGTTTATTTATTCAGTAAATCTCTAAGGAGTGTCTACAATGTGCCAGGCACTGGCCCAGACACTAGGAATGTAGCAGGGGAAAAAAAAACCCAGAAAGTTTCTGTTCTTACAAAGCTTATATTCTGGTAATGAGAGATAGATAATAAATAAAATAAATGAGTAAAACATGTAGTAAGTTAGGAGACAATAAATAGATTGGGAAAAAATGAAACAAAATAGGGGCTTGGGGTGCTACTCTATAACAGGATGGTCAAAGAAGCCTTCATTGAGAAGATAAAATTTGTGCAAAGTCCTGAATAAAGTGAGAGAGTCTGTCAGGCAGTTATCTGGAAAGAAAGGATTCTGAGTGGAGGGAAGAGCAACTGCAAAGACCCCGGACCCCTGGAGGCTCTTTGGGGAACTGCAAGGAGGCCAGCGTGGCTGGAGCAATAAAAAAGAGTGGTAGGACAAGAGGTTACACAAGTCAGGGAGACAGATCAGGCAGGGCCTTGTAAGGACTTTAGCTTTTAGTCTGAAACAGAGCTCCATTAGAGGGTTTTAAGCAGAGGGAGGACACAATCTGGCTTTTGTTTTTTCATTATCACTGTGGCTGTTTTGTTGAGAGTAGAGGGTACAAGATCCAAGGCAGAATAAGCAGGGAGATCCTTTAGGAGCCTGGTGAAAACCTTCAGGTGAGGCATGACAGGGACACAGACCATGAAGGGGGTAACAAGTGGTTTGATTCTGCATATATTTTGAAGATGGAAACATGGTCTTCTAATGGCACAGATACAGGGTTTGAGAGAAAGAGGAGTCAAGAATAACCTCGAGGTTTGGGTTCTGAGAAACTGGAAAATCAGGGTTGCCATTAATAGAGATGGAGAAAACTGCAAGAGAAAAGGCTTGGGGGACAAGGCCTGAAGGTTTTTTTTTTTTTTTTTTTTTTTTTTTTTTTTTTTTTTTTTTTTTTGGTACTAGGGATTGAACCCAGGAGCACTCTAACCCTGAGCTACATCCCCAACCCTTTTTATTTTGAGACAGGGTTTTGCAAAATTGCCCAGGCTAGTCTTGAACTTGTGATGCTCCTGCCTCAGCCTTCTGAGTTGCTAGGATTACGGGTGTGTGCCACTGTACTCTGTAGAAGTTTGTTTTTGAATATGTCAATTTTGAGATGGCCATGAGACATCTGAGTGGGTGCCTACAAAGGCCAGCCTCCATGTAATAATGAGCCAGAATTCCCCAGGAGCAGCTACAGTAGCTGTTCTACACATCCCTTCTAGTATAGTTTGGATCTGCAATGTCCCCTGGACAGTCATATATTAAAGATTTGGTTGCTAGTCTGTAGTGCTACTGGGAGGTAGTGGAACCTTCAGTAGGTGGAGCCTAGCAGAAGTAAGTTAGGTCATTGGGGAAACGCTCTTGAAGAGGATTTTGGGACCTTGGCCCATTTCTTTCTCTCTCTTCTCTCTCTCTCTCTCTCTCTCTCTCTCTCTCTCTCTCTCTCTCTTTCACTTTCTAGTGACCATAAGCTGAGCAGCTTTGTTCCACCATGTGCTCCTGCCATGATGTGCTGCCTTGCCCCAAGCCCAAAAGTAACAGGTCAGATGACTATGGTTTGAAACCTCTGAAATCATGATTTTCTCAGGCATTTGTCATAGTGATGGAAAGCTGACTAGCACACCTTCCTACCTCATTCACTCTCTCAATCCTTTAGCAAATACAAAGCAAACAAGTTCACACATTGGGATCTAGCTACCTAGCTACCAACAGCTTTCCCATCACAGTTTCTTCCTCCTGTCCATCTTATACATGCAGGCTCCAGTGTGGGACTTCCAAAGCCAAGATCAGACTGGTCAGTGCTCTGCCTCAAACTCTCAGCTGGTTCCCTTCTTCCTCCAGAAGAAACATGGCCAAGGTCCACAGCATGCCCATGAGACCCTAAATGATCTGCCTCATCTCCTGCCACTCCTACCTCTCCATTCCTTATATACCAGTCACACAGCTGCTTTCCAGGGCCTGAACATGCCATTGGTATCCAGAAATCCTGGGGTCTGCTTAGGGACTCCAAGAAAGTCCTGCCTTGGAGGATTGCAAGGTCAAAGCCAGCCTCAGCAAAAGTAGGGCACTAAGCATATCAGTGAGACCCTGTCTCTAAATAAAGTACAAAAAAATAGGGCTGGGGATGTGGCTCAGTGGTCGAGTGCCCCTGAGTTCAATCCCGAGTACCCTCCCCAGCAAAAAAAAAAAAAAAAAAAAAGAAAGAAAGAAAGAAAACCCTCCCTCCTCCTCAGCTTGCTTCACTCATTTTCTTCCTCTAGGACCTGGCTGAGCTCATCTGTTACACATGCACAGAGGGAGTCCTTTAGAAAGCTCTGCCTGAGACTTTAGACACTTGAGAGACTGTTTGCTCTTCTATCTCTCTCCCATCTGTACTGGTTGCTTCTCAAGGGTGGGAACTGTTTCTTATTTATTCATATTTGTAACCACAGCACAGTCCTTGCCAAAGTAGTTAATAAAGGTTTATTGGTAGGTAGGTGTCCCAGATCCTTAGGAGGCTGAGGCAGGAGGACTCCCTGAGACCAGGAGTTTGAGGTCAGCCTGGGTAACATAGTGAGACACCATCTTTAAAAACATGGTTTATTGAATGAAAGGATATTCTAATATGTTATGATAGAGATACTAAGGGATCACAGAGAAGTATTTATTTGGCTTAAGGAAGGAGTCAGAGAAGCGGTAAAAATGCCATTTGAGCTGGGTTTGAAAGACCAAGAAAGAGTTCTTCAGGCCAAAAGCATTCTCAGGGATGTGCAACTCAGTGTTGCTTTTCACATTGGTCACAAAATGGCAGCCAGGATGCTGAATATGGCTCACAGATGCTTTAGAATTAGCTCCCCACCCCAAACCTACCACATAGTAGTGTTTTCAAAAGTAATGTGAGGAGACAGGCGTTATGGTTGGTCATACCAGAAGTCGTCTTACACTTAGCCAACTCTCACCCTTATGTTACCTGCTAGGGATGCAGTGGGGAGTGTGGTCCTTTGTGCATTTGATTTTCCTCTCCTGATTAGGGAAGCCCAGTTCCTGGTCACTGGGCAAAAATCCTACAGTTTAAGGAATGAACATCCTTGGCTCACTGAGATAGAGCCCCCATGTTGGGCCTGGTCAGCTGGTTTTCAGCCATAGGGATGAAGATCCAAGTGACCACTAGTTACAGGATTACCATCTCTGCCTCAGACCCTCTGAAGTATTCTGATACTCTCTTCATGCTGGTTGTTATAGATTGTATCTGGAATGTCGCCCAAAGTCTTGTCTTCAGAAGTGGGGATTTTAGGCAATAATTAGATTGTGACTTCACCTATGAATTAATCCATTGATAGCTGAATGGATTACTGGGAGGTGGGATCTAGTTGGAGGAAGTAGGTCACTAGGGGTGTGCCCCCAGGGGATTTATCTTCCCTCTGGCCCCTTCTTTTCCCTTTCTGCTTCCAGGATGCCATGGGCTGAGCTGCTTTCCTCCTTCACACTCTTCTGCCATGATATTCTGCCTCACTTCAGGCCCAAAGCAATGGAGTCAGCCTACCATGGACTGAATCCTCTGAACTCATTTGCCAAAAAAAAAAAAAAATCCCTTTTCTAAGTTGTTCTTGTCAAGTATTTTGGTCACAGTGATGAAATGCTGACTAACACATGGGTGGGAGAGAGATAGACAGGATGGGCAGTATGTTGGCAGCAGCTGCAGAGCCCAAACCAGTACTTGGCTTGCTTTGACCTCCAAGCCCTCAAATGATGGAAAACAGGAACCCCTGTGGCTTCCATGTCAGTGAGAGATGTCACTGCTGCAAGAAGCCTCACTGGGTGGTGATGACAAGACCCACGGCTGAATATGAGGTTAAAGTATAGGTGCACAAGCAAGGGCCAGGTCTTATCTCCTCTACCTGTTATGCAGAGGAAATGGGCTTTTAGGGCACTGGAGGATGAAATGGCACAAGATGATGTGAGAATTTCTGTGGGTTCCAGCTGGAATACTGCAGCCAGCTAGAGGTGGCATGGAGGCCTTTCGACACCATCAACTGCTGCTAGAGATGTAGGCCCAGCTGGCTAAGTAGAAATGAAGGTGAAAGCCATTCCCACCCCAATCTAGCTGACATGGGCTCTCTGGCCTTGTTCCCCATGTCTGTCCTTATTGCCAGAGCATCCTGGTTTCCAGCAGCATGGACCAACAATAACACAATATGGTTATAGCCAGGTCTCCCAGTCATGTCACAAACACGCCCATAATGCACAGCATACCCACAGTCACACCAGTGACTGCATAGTGTCCCCCTGTGTTTGTGATCTTTGATCATGGCTATGGCCAAGCCCTGCCTAGTCAGCCTCTGTCAGTCTTGGGCGCCTGTGTGGTCTTACAGCCCCATACCCAACATACCCACTTCCCTTTGCAGCCATAATAGTCTAAAGTGCTTCACACAGCATTTGGCTGGCATGAGATGGTGGCAGTCATGCAGAGGAAACTACCAACAACAAAAACCTAAAACCATTTCTCTAGAGCTTTGCAATGTGAACCACAGAGTTTCATTCCAAAGTTTACCTTCTCTATTCTATTTTACTTTGACAAACAGTATGACTAGGGATTTATCTCCCTGAGTTCATAAGCAGCAGAGCACAAGAGGGCAGAAACGAAGGTAGGGGCAAAACCATACAGAGTCAATCCCTTTCACCCCAGAAAGCTCCCTGGAGTTGTTCCAGGCACATGAAATGGCTGTCAGAAACATAGTTTTTCTTCTCCCTTTGCCTCCCTCACCTCCCACCCACCCACTAGCCCAGTTGACTACAATTCCTACATTGGGTGGATTTGTCATTGTGTGTCCCCTAACTGAAGAGCCCCTCTATGTCCTCCACATGCACTTTAGGGGCAGCCAGGCTACGGACACAGTGACTGCAACCATTTGTCCCTACAGGCTACCATCAGTGGTTGCACTTCTGCTTTGATTGTGCCCAGTGCTGGGCACACACCCACCCACCAGCCCTCTACCCACTGCTCAGTACCTCTCACCCAGATGCTGCCCAAATGTGCAGGGGTCAACTGCTGTCCAGGATGGGCCAGTGCCTTCCAGCCGCTGCTGTGTTTGTCCAGCATCTCCCAGTGAGTTGTGCCCTGCCTGCCTGTGATCAGGCAGATTTGCAACTCGTATGGCCTTTGAGAAAGGCTAATGCAAAATGGCCCAGTGGTGAGAATGTTTCCCTGCCCTTCCCTATGCTCTCACACACCCTTCATCCAGCACTTTGTCCTGGAAAGGACCCCCCCAGACAACTTGGGCTAAATTCATACTTTGTGCCTCAAACCAATGCCCTTTGTGTATCCCCAGCTGGCTGCCAATGAGCATGCTGTGCTTGGTCTTTTCTGGACTATAAATGGGAACCATTTGTGCTGGTCTATGTAAAGACAATCATTTTCAATGAAATAACATCTCCCTCTGCACTGACTGTCAAAGTCATAAATACTGAAGGCCCACACCACTATTCTTTGGTGTCCTGTTTTAGGAGGGCAAAGTCAGTCTGGCCTGGCTGCTGTATATTAGATGACATTGGAAACCACTTAAGCAAAGAACTTGCAATTTTCATTTCAGAGCAGGTCAAACAAAAAATTCCAAAGTTCCAGAGTTGAAAGGTGAGCAAACACCACCTAATCCAGGGGTCACTAATGTAAATACCTGTAGGCACCAAGCAGCTAATGAAAATAAGGGAGGTGGGAAGGTAGCAGAAAAGAGGAGAGGGAATGAGGAACAAGAGCTCACATGCCTTTACACAAAAGGCATTTCAAATCATTTTCATGTACCAACCAATAAAACATGTCTTCAGACCCTTCAGGCCTAAGAGTTACAAGTTTGAAAACTCTTGTTTAAGATAAAAAGGTCAGAAAGAGGAAAAGACTTATCCAAGGTCACCCAACTGGCCAGCGACAGAGGCTTCTGCAAAATTATTTGGTAAAATGGGTCCTATCGTGTCCTCATCATTCTTATTCTTTCATTCCTTCAGCAAACAAGTCCTGACCCTATAATACCCTAGACACCCTCCTATGTTGTCACAGCACCAGAAGTAAGCCAGATGCATTGTCTTATCTTCAAGAAGTTCTGTGTTCAATACGGAAGTGGCAAGAATGGAGCCTGGAAAAATTGAGATTGAGAGCAGATAGTATGGTCCCTGAACGCCAACTTTAGGCATTTGTATTCTATTCTATAAGCAACAGAGAAGTCCATGGAAAGTGTAAGCAGGCTTCACACAGCTATTCTGTAGGTAGATTCATCTAGCAGTGGTGACAAGATGAATTGGGGCCAAGCTAGTGTGGTGGGTGAGTGGTCTAACTGGAAGCACAGAGTCACTGAAGAGAAAAATATCTATGCCTGAGGTAATGAAGTTGGGACATCACTAAGGAGAGAGGGGAAAGTGTGAATGTGTAGACATTACAAATCAATAGTGGGGGTCTTTTGAGGTATGATGCGTATGTTGGGGGAACGGGCTAGGGGTAAGGAAGAAGGGTTGGCCAGAGGCAAGAAGATGGAAGGATTGAGATGACTCCAAGGCAGGGTGGATGTTTGGAATGCCTCCTGAAAGGAAGAACCCAGATGACGTGGGTTGGAGGAAAGTGGGTGGGTGGAGATATCCCAGTGTTTTTCTATGACAGCAGTCTGAAGATGATTAGAAAGAATCTGGGATTGTCTGTTTTATGTTATTGTAGCCTCTCCTTCCTCAGTATGGAAAATTGAGCCTGGTCCTTTTGACCTTGTGACTCTTCTATATACCCTGAAATGACCCCTGGGGAAGCCCCACTCAGGGCCCCTGGTTAAAATGGTCCACCAATTTAACAAATACTAATCAAATAAATAACTAAAATACAATCTCCACCCCTGGCCTCTTTCTGTCCCCCCTCCAAAACAGCTCTGTGGGAAAGTCAATTTGGGAATTTCCCACATGTGTCTATGACCACAATGTCAGAGCAATGGTCTGAGTCAGCTATAGCCCTCAATTTTTTGTATTTGCTTCTCATATCAAAGGCAGCATGAGAGTCCTGGTGCAGTAAAATGATTCCCAGTGTCACCTCAGGGACCACCTGGGACTTATGTGCTGGCTTCCAAAGGCCAAAGCCTTGGCCACAGGTAGAGAGGGCAGCAAGGCATGCAACTGAGTTATCAACTTCATTCAGATGAACCATTCTCCCCACATCCCCTAGGGATGGGCTATTTGCCTTTAGTCCCCTTTCAAGCTACCCCTTCCTGTGCCTTCTGTGTGAATGAGCCAGAATCACTGTGGGATTCCAAAAATAGACAATGACTTTAATCTGAGCCATGGCCATAGAAAGGGGACTTAAAAAGCTGCAGATGAAAATAAACCTGAGGGATTCATGGGGCTCTGGGAAAAGAATAGGGACTCTGCAGTCCAACTCTGGTTCAAATCTCAGCTTGGCCCCCTACCAGATATGTGGTCTGGTCAGTTTCTTCATGTCTAAAATTACAATTATGATATTACCTTATCAGGATTACTGTGAAGATTAAGTGTGGTGATGAATGCACAGTTCCTGGCACATAGTAGATGTTCAATAAAATTACTTTCATCTTTTACATCTTCTGCTTTTTAAGACAAGGGTTTTTAAAAGAAGGACAAAGTTTTTACAAAAATGTTGCCTAGTGAAGTGCCAAGTGGAGAAGATCTGAAGGTCAAGGGGAAGACTGCCAGAACCTTATCCTATCAAGTGGGGATTCAAAAGATGCAACTGATAATTGATGAAACAAAAACATATGTTAGTATATTATATAAATTATTAGGATAACCACCAAAGGAATAAAAGTGATGAAGAGTTATATAATGGTGATAAATCCTTAACTAGCTCAGCAGGAAGTCAATGGATTTCCAAAAATTGGCAAATGAAGGAACAACAGTAAAAGTGCTTTATTTAGAGAAATGAGGGTGAAGACCAGAAGAAAAGGATATAATTGGTTTCTCCCAGAAAGGGCACTATGGTGGGGGTTCTTGTAGGTTACTGTTATTTCTTTCCATGGGCATATTCTACTTTGATTACCAAAAAACCTAGTCAGGAATAATATGAAAAATATGGGGTAGCACTCTTGTCCATTATGTCATCATGGCTGCCACATGTGCTCGGATCAGCTCCTTTCTCATGATACCATGAATGTACCTCAACTGAGGCAGACTGGAGTCTACAAAAGGGGGGAGAAACTTGCCAAGGTTGGTTGTTCAAAGAAGCTCCTGTAAAGGAACAGAGACAGAAGAATTACCACATAGAGTACAGGCCAACTTTAGAAACCCTTCTGAACACATTTGTCACTGGAAAGGGTCTGCCTGCCTTGTCCTGGGTCCTCTGCACAATGAGTGATTCACACTAGCTAGCGTAAAGGCCACAGGTCACACCCTGATGTGCCAGATCATAATATACATGGGCTATGCAACTCCACCCCTCTCCTAAAGCCCTGCCCACAAAGAGAAGGAAGTGGTAAAATCTTCAAACTTCATTCATTCAGAAAGATGAATTATTCATTATCTGTATGCAGTAAAAGTACCTAGTAGGAATGCAAATACCACTTCAAGGGAGAGGAAGTTAAATATTTTTTCACCTTTAGGTAGAAAGTTGGAGGAAGAATTTTAAAAGTGCCAGGGAAAACCTTGCCTATGTTTTACCTATGGCAAGGCCAGAGCCAGACTATTCTGAAGCATGTATGTACATATGCACACGTGCATGTTCTGAAATATGCAACACAGCCATCACAGCTAAAGGACTACATACCTATACAGATACATCTCCTGATGACCTTTGGTAACCCCTTTGTCAAGTCCACCATGCTGGCTCTAGGCAATTATTTTCTCTTTCCTTCTTTTCTTATTTCCACAACGGGGATGGAACCCAGGGCCTCACACCTATTAGGTAAGTGCTCTAACACTGAGCTACATATCCAGCTCTTTTTAATATTTATTTTTGAGTTAGTGTCTTGTTAATATGCCCAGACTGGCCTCAAAATTGTGATCCTCCTGCCTCAGTTTCCTGAGAAGCTGGGATCACAGGACCATGCCACTATGCCTGGCTCCTTCCTTAAAAATAATTATTCAAATATAATTCATACAGTGCTATAGATTTCATCTGGAATGTCCCCTAAAGGCCCATGTGCCAAAGGCATGTTCCCCAGCATGGCACTATTGGGAAGTGGAGGAACATTAAGGAGACGGGGCCTAATGGGATGTCTTCAGGTCATTGGGGGTGTGCCCTCAAAGGAGATTGTGGGACCATGATCCTTCCTCTTTTATCACTTACTAGTCATAGGGTGAGTGATTTTGCTCTGCCATACACTCCTGTCACGATGTGCCACCACAGGCCCAAAGCAACCATGCCAAATTGATCATGGACTGAAACCTCCAAAACTGAGAGTGAAAATAAACCTTTTGGGCTGTGGTTGTGGCTCAGTGGTAGAGCGCCTTGCCAGCACGTGTGTGGCCCAGGTTGGATCTTCAGCACCACGTAAAAATAAATGCATTGTGTACAACTAAAACAAATAAATAAATACTTTTTTAAAAAAAAAGAAATGAAACATTTTTTCTTTATAAGTTGCTTATCTCAGGTATTTGGTATAGTGATGGAGAACTGACTGACACGCATGACATACAATCCAACCAATTAAAGTAGACAATTAAGTGGATTGCAATATATTCACAGTTGTGTATCTTTCACCACACTCAATTTTAGATCATTTTCACCATCCTCCAAAAGAAACCCCAAACTTATTAGCTCCTTATTTCTCCATTCCAGACTCTGACAACCACTATTACATTTTATGTCTATGGATTTGCTTAATCTGGGCACTTATAAATAGAATCATAACAAAATATAGGCTTATGTGTCTGGCTTCTTTCACTTAGCATAATGTTTCTAATGTTCATCCATGTTGTAGCATGTATCAAGACTTCATTGCTTTTTATTGCTGAGTTTTAGTATTATGTGGATATGCCACAAGTGTTTATCCACTAATACACTGAAGGATATTTGTTTTTTTTTTCCATTTTTTTGACTATTAGAAATAATGCTCCTAAGAACATTTATATACAAGTTTTTATGTAGACATATGCTTTCGTCTCTCTTGGGGGAATACCCACAAGTGAAATTGCTGAGTCATGTGTTTAATCATTTTAGGAAGTGCCAGACTGTTTTCTACAGAGACTACACCATTTTACATTCCCACCAGCAGTATATGAGGGCTCCATTTGCTCCACATCCCTGTCAACACTTGTTATTATCTATCAGTTAGATTGTAGCCATCCTATCTGGTTTTACGGGGCATCTCAGGTGGTTTTTATTTGAACTTCCTTCATGGACAATGATGCTTAACATCACTGCATGTGCTTGTTGGCCATTTATATATCTTCTTTGGGAATGGTTCTTTCAGATCTCTTTCTAATTTTTAAATTGAGTTGTTATTTGCCTTTTGTTGTTTGTTTGATGTTTGTTTTTAGAGATAGAGTTCTTAGTATGTTGCCTAGGCTGGCCTTGAACTTCTATGCTCCAGCAATCCTTCTGTTTTAGCCTCTCAAGTAGCTGGGACCACAGATGTTGTGCCATTGCACCATGCAGTTGTTTATCTTTTAATTGTTGAGCTGCAAGACTTCTTCATATATTCTGGATATAATCCTTTGTCAGATATATGATTTACAGCAACATCCCATTATTTGGGTTATATTTTCACTTCATTAATTAAAACTATTCACTTGACTATAATTGTATTTATTTATGGAGTACAATGTAACTTTTCAATACATGTACACAATAACTTCAGGAGTTATTCCTCCTAGACAACCTGTACTCCTGAACCCTTTAACTTTCCTGTCTCTACTCCCCCTATAAATTTGTGGTATGTCTTGAAGTCAAGTATTGTGATGCCTCTAGTTTTTTCTTTCTTCTTAGAACTGTTTCAGCTGCTCAGGATCTTTTATGGTTCCACATACATTTTTAGGGTTGTTTTTCTATTTCTGTGAAGATGTCATTGGTATTTTGTTCAGGATTGCATTGGGTCTATATATCACTTTAGAGATTACGGATATTTTAACAATATTGATTCTTCCAATCCATAAAGGTGGGATTATTGGTGATTTTTTAGTGCCTTCTCAAGTTTCTTTCATCAGTGTTTCAATTTTGATTGTAGAGTTCTTCCACTTTCTTGTTTAAATTTATTCCTAGGCAATTTTTTGTGGTAGCTATAGTAGATGGGATTGCTTTCCTAGTTTCTTCTTTAGCTAGTTCATAGTGTATAGAAATTATACTGATTTTCGTAAATTGATTTTGAATCCTTTGTCTTTACCAAATTTATCAGTTCTAACAGTTTTTTTTTTTAAATTTTTGCAGTCTTTAGGTTTTTTTTTCCTACATATACCATCATGTTGTCTGCAAACAGGGATACTTTTTTTTTTTTACCTTTATTTTATTTATATATTTTTATGTAGTGCTTAGGATCAAACCCAGGGCATCGCACGTGCTAGGCAAGTGCTCTACTACTGAGCTACAACCCCAGCCTGGATACTTTTATTTTATCCTTTCCAATTTGATGCCATTTGTTTCTTTCACTTGGCTAATTGCTCTAGCTAAGACTTTAAGTATTATGTCAAATAAGAATGGTCAAGGTGGACATCCTTGTCTTGTCCAAGATTTTAGGGGAAATACTATCAATTTTTCCCTGTTTGGTTCAATGTTGGCTGTCAATTTGCCATATATAATCTTAACTGTATTGAGATATATTCCGTCTATACCTAATTTGTTGAGAAGGTTTTTTATTTATTTATTTATCAATCAGTACTGGGGATTGAAACCAGGGCTTTCTGCCACATTCTACCACTGAGCTACATCCCCAGTTCTTTTTATTTTTTATTTTGAAATAGGGTCTTGCTAAGATGCTGAAGGTTGATCATGAATTTGCAACCTTGTTGCCTCA
Organism: Tamias sibiricus; assembly: GCA_025594165.1. Classification (NCBI taxonomy): domain Eukaryota; kingdom Metazoa; phylum Chordata; class Mammalia; order Rodentia; family Sciuridae; genus Tamias; species Tamias sibiricus. Next base: position 65,025,507 of record CM046667.1, read on the forward strand.
GCCTCCTGAGATACTGGTGTTATGGGCATGCAGTACCACACCAAGATATTGAGAATTTTTATCACGAGGAGATGTTAAGTTTTGTTGAATGATTTTTCTTCATCTATTGAGATGATCATATGGTTTTTGTCCTTCATTCTGTTGATGGAGAGTATCACGTTTACTGATTTGCCTATGTTGAACCACCCTTGCATCCCTTGGGTATATCCCACTTAATCATGTTGACTACTCATTTTGATATAATGTTGGATTTGGTTTTCTATAATTTTGTTGAAATTTTTTACATCATCAGGGATATTGGGCTCTAATTTTCTTTCCACCTTCTTCTTTTTGTTATGTCCTTGTCTGGTTTTGGCATCAGGGTAATGTCAGTCCCATAGAATAGGTTTGGGAGAATACCTTCCATTTCAATTTTTTGAATAGTTTGAGAATTAGTGCTAGCTCTTTTTAAAAATGTTTGATAGAATTCAGTAGTCATCTGGTCCTGGGCTTTTATTTGTTGGGAGATCTTTTCACTTTCTTTTTTTTAATATTTATTTATTTGCTTAGTTGTACACAATGCATGTATTTTTACGTGGTGCTGAGGATCAAACCCAGGCCACACATGTGCTAGGCAAGCGTTCTATCACTGAGTCACACCCCAGCCCTTTTCACTTTCTTGATAGTGTCCTTTGAATCACAAAATTTTTTAATTTTGGTAAAATTCAATTGTATCTATGTTTTCTTTCGTCACTTTTGCCTTTGGTGTTGTATCTAAAAAATTATTGCCTACTCCAAGGTTACCTATGCTCTCTTCTAAGACTTTCATAGCTTTAGTTCTTATATTTACGTCTTTGATCAATCCATCTTGAGTTAACTTTCATGTGTGGTATAAGGATAGGGGTCCAAGCTCTTTTTTTTTTTTCATGTGGGCTCTCCTTTATTTTTATTTCTAGGACCAATACTCTAGTTTAAAATTGGGTCTAGACCCAATATAAAAATATGATGCATAATAATTAAAATATCATCAATATATGATGATATTTTATATTTATATAAAAATATAAATATAAAAAAATATGATGCATAATATATCATTTTGATATCATTTTGATATATATATCAAATATATATATCAAATATATCATTTTGATATATAAATATATATATCATAATATATCATTTTGATATATCATTCTGATATCATTATATCAAAAATATGATGCATAATAATTAAAATATCATCAATTAGGTCTCTATTTAGCACTCACATATGCTATGTTTTGTTTTTACAGCAAATCTTCATGGTAGACATTTAGACCATCCTAATTTTATAGATGCTTAAAGTGAGACAAATGTACTTGTCCCATGTTGCACAATTGACAAGAGCCAGAGTGTGCATTAGGCCTGTCACCAAAGCCCTGATGTACAGTACTGAACTGGTCCGCAGAAGTAAACATCATTCTGTTCACTGACTTCTTCCTCTCCAATTGTCCTTGCATTCTCTCCCTCTTCCTCCCTCTCTGTTTGACTTGTAATAAATGCTTGAGGCACATGGGCTGAATTGGCAAAGAGGAACAGGTTACTGTTCACAATAGCTGATACTGGACAGGATGTGAGCCTAGGATGGGCTAAAAGATACCAGAGTCAGAGTGAGCCTAACAGAAATATAAATAGAAACCTCATATTCAGTATGGAAACTATGGAATGCACCAGCAGCATTGTGTTTTATGTAGAGGTGACATTCCATTCTTCCACAACTGTATAAAATGTCTAGGGTTGGGGATGTGGTACGGTGGTACAGTGCTTTCCTAGAAGGCTCAAGGCCCTGGGTTTAATCCCCAGAACCACAAAAATAAACAAAGAAAGAAATAAAATGTCATGCAGAGTGAGGTTAAGGACATGTTGTGAGTGGTTTGTTGAATTTGATGATATGTAGGGGATTACCTCAGAAGCTGTTTTGAGCCATTCTGTCACCAAATGAGAGCCTGTGGCTACAGTTAGATCTAAAGGACCCAAGGATGGGGGCTGTCAGGGCCAAGGGAGGGATGTGGCACCAGTTCAAGATTCCCTTTTAAAAAATTAACTCTGATCAGGGACTGAGAATGCACTGGAAATGGAGAATTAATAACAAAAAAAATTTTTAGAGATACCTAATGATTTCTTAATTTATTTTTCTGGTAGTTTAAATAAGTCATTTAAAATTAAGATTTTTTTTTATGTGCCAAGCACTGTGCTAAGCATGTTAGCTGTATTGTTTAATCCTTATGACAACTCCTTGATACAGATACGATTATTACATCTATTTGACACATGAGCAAATTGAGGAAAAGAGAAGTTAGGTAACTTGCCCATGGTCACACAGAGAATAAGTAGCAAAGCTGATATCTGAACCCAGATCACTAAATTCCAGTATTCAAATGCAAGAGGTATGTAAATTAGAGAAATGGGGAAAGAGTGTGTTCACCACCTTCCAGAAAATAATATTATTATTATTTCAGGAAATTTTCATCATCTTCATAGTGTGGTGTCCCAACAACTCTGAAAAGTTTCAAAATATATACAAATAAGATGTGGTGCCATGACTAGGACTTTGGTTTTAGTTAATGGAACAGAACAAGACAGAACTATCAACCCAGAAGTTTCCAATGCCACCTAGTATGGGTGCACATATTTAGGAAAGACAAATACTGGCTAGTATTTATAAAAGAACTTATTGTGTGCAAGGCAATGTTCTAAGAACTTTAAAATATTATTTTACTTAATCAAAACAACAACCCTGTGAGGCAGGTATTATTATTATCCCTATTTTACATATGAGAAAAATTAAACATATATTTCCAGAGATTCTAAGTGGCAAAACAGATCTAAACCTGGGAAGTCCATCTCTCTGTCTGGGGCACCTCACTGCTATGCTAAGCTGATCTTGGCAAATTCTATAAGAAGGGTTTAACTTTCCCTGCTACAAAGAGCTGTACTATAACATTACCAAGTTGGCCTCAAACAGATGGCTAATCCTTTTCTTGCTTTGCAACTTTTTCTAAACTTAATTTTAAAAGCCCCTTGTGTTGACTTCTGCAGTCTTTTTATAATACCAGCATATCCTGGCCCCCAACTGCCCTAATAGCATTGCCACAAGGCTTTACCACTCTTTTTTTTTTTTTTTTTTTTTTTTTTAAATATTTATTTATTTGCTTTTAGTTGTACACATTGCGTTTTTACGTGGCGCTGAGGATCGAACCCGGGCTGCGCACGTGCGAGGCGAGCGCTCTGCCGCTGAGCCACATCCCCAGCCCCAAGGCTTTACCACTCTTTTAGAATTGTTTATTCTAGACAGAAAACATGTCCTGTGATTTTCCCAAGGCAGAAGTGAATCTCAAGTCTCTCCCTTACCTTCCTGGCCCCGCGTGTGTCTTTCCGTCCCAACAGTACAGTGAAAATATCACAGGACCACAGGATTTAGACATACCTGGATTGAAATCCTGCTTCCTTCACTTTCAGGCAGGGGGACCTTGCACAGGTCCCTTTGCCTATGAAGTCAGGCTAATCATAGCAGCTGCTTGCAAGGTTGTTGGGAGGATGAAACTAATGATGTAATGAGAACATATAGCACTTCAGGGGAGAAAGGAAAACGAAGAAGATAAGAAATAGGGGCTGGAGTGTGGCTCAGTGGTAGAGTGCTTGCCTAGCATACATGATGTCCTGAGTTTGATCTGCAGTGCCACCAAAAAGGAAAAAAAAAAAACAAGAAGATAAGAATGAGAAGCCTAGTGTGGCTGAACCACTACATAGGAAGAGCTACAGTGGGCTCAGGCCAGAGCAAGAGGGAGAGTTTTAAATGCCTAGACAAAGAAGATGAACTCTATTTGAGAAGCAAGGGGAGCCAGGCATGGTGGCACATGTAATCTCAGAGAGACTGAGGCAGGAAGATCATAAATTCAAGCCAAGCCTGGGAAAATTAGTGAGACCCTGTCTCAAAATAAAAATTAAAGGGCTGGGGATGGAGTTCAGTGGTAGAGTGCCCTTGGGTTCCTAGTACTGAAAGAGGGGCAAGGGAGACTTTGAAGGTCATTGCATAAAGGGATGACAATAATGAACACTATTAACACTTACTGAGTACTGATTCCAGTGCAGGCATTTGTGTGTGTGTGTGTGTGTGTGTGTGTGTTGTGTGTGTGTGTGTGTGTGTGTGTACATTGGGGAGGAAACCCAGGTCCTCGTGTGTGCTAAGCAAGCACTCTGTTCTACCACTGAGTTATGACATGGTTCTTCACTAAAACCACACAAGAGTCCTATGAGGAGGTACAACTATTTTTTTTAATTCTGCAGATGAGGAAACAGAGACTCACAAAGATGAACTCACTTGGCCAAGATCCCACAACTTATAAATGGCCAGTCTGGAGTTAAATCTATACAGTTGGATCCTAGAACCCACTCCCTTAACCACAAGGCTCTGTAATATTGAGGCAACTGTCAAGCAGGGTTGTACAAAGTAGAGTAGAGGGGAGCACGTATAGCAGAGAGAACATTTAGGAGGCCATTACAATTCTCCAGATGATGACACCTAAAGTCAGTGATCATGGTGGTTCAATGAAATGGTGGCAGCAGTACAGACTTTGAGCAGGCAATCTTCCAGAACTGGGTACCTGAACTTCTGTGGGAGGTTAAGGGTGTTAAATCTAGTCCAGAGATATGAGAGTATTATGCTTCTACCCCCAGATTCTTGGAGAGAAAAAAGAATAGTTGTCAACATTTACAAGCGGAACAGTTCACATTAACATCTGGGTTTCTGTCTTCTCTTGATAAACCAGAGGTTCCGGCAGCACTGGGCTGACATTCCCCCAGGACACAGTGGGTGAGGGACAGTGGCAGCTTCCCCCTTGGACACAGGGACATGCCTCAAGGACCCCTGGGGTCTGTTTCTCTTCTTCACCTGACTGGCCAACAGGAGGCCTAGAGCTCTAGAACCCTACATTTTGTCAAGCTGCAAATCTGAATGGTGCAAATGAGAATGGGGGGGAGTGAGTTTGGAAGAGGACAGAAGTACTGTCTCCATAAAGAAAGAATGCTTAGGGCCAAGAGAAAGAGGAGGGAAAGGAGCTAAGGGAGGGGACAGGGAGATGACCTTGAGATGACAATTGGTATGAACAGAAGAGCCAAAGGTCAAGGAGGCAAGGACATCATGGGGTCTATGTTATTTATAAAAGCAATTGAAGGCATCTGCTGATGGAGAAAGGGCAAGGGGAAGAAATGGGGGGCAAGGAAATGAGGAGGCAGGGTCTAAAATCCAAATCTTCTGAGAAAAGCTAAGAAGCCCTACTGCAGATGTGCTGGGGAGCTGTAGGAGGGTGGAGGTTGTACTCAGAAAAGATAATTAAGGACTGAGCTATCTTTATAAAAGTGTGTCCAGAAATGATGGGGAACATAAATCAGAGGAACCCAGGATTAGAAACTGAGAGGCTAGGTCATCAATGTAATAGCCATGGTCTCAAATTAGTATATCCTCAGTGTGTCCTTTGGTCATCAGTCCTGAACTTTTTTTGCTAAGGCATATTACAGAGGGTCCACAGGGTACAGATGAGTTGAGATCTGCCCCTCCAGTCCTGCAGCCAGGGTATGAGGCTGTTGGCTTTGGGCACAAAAGAATAGTGGCTGTCCAGAATCAGGACACACACAGGCAGAACAAGTGTGAAGAGAAGTGAGGGTGGCTAGGGCTGTGTATTCTCTTTGGAGTCCCACCTTTCTTTACAACTGACCATTCCCTTGAAAAAATGGTAGTGATAAGCCAGCTGAGAAGAGATTCAAATGGGGAGAGAATGTCCAATCAGAAGATACCTCTCCCAGTGGCACAGCCTTAGAATACTTTCCACTGAGGCAAGTTATGCAGCCCAGATTGAGTTCCAAAGAGGGGGAAAGCAAAGTGGAGACATAAGGGAAGTGATATTCCCCAACAGCCAGTAGGGAAGGGGTCACTAAGGCAGTTCAAATCTTACAATCTACTTATCTGTCTACATTTTTGGACCCAGCTTATACTGTGCACTTCTAGAAAACAGATGAGGGGCTGTTTTGTGCTCATGTCAATATTTAGTGAAGAGTTTTCCCTCTTTTTTCCCAATAAAAATTATAATGGATTTTGAAAATCATAACTCTGTTAGCACCAGAGAAGATCCAATATAATCCCCAAGAAGTTCCCAGGAAGAAGATTATTTCTGCTGCTCCAGGGATCAGAATGGTTTTCACATAATTACTACTGTTTCCCCTTTTCACTAGTACCTAATTTTGGAGAGCAGATACTCTTCAAAATATCATCACTTATGTGATATACTTCAAATTATTTATTGGAATTATTTTTGAAATAAGTCTTACATTGGAACCCCATTTTCCCCTTTTGTTTGCTTTCTTTCCATCTGCATAAAATCTTTGATTTGACTTACTTGAATTCTAACAGAGATAATGTGTGGAGAAGCCTCCAACTTGAAAAATTATTTTTTCCACTGGAAGAATTTTAAGCAAAGGGTGGGACTTCCAGAATGGCTGTGTAGGAAGCTGGCATTTCTCCCCAGTGAAACAACCATTTTACTGGCAATTTTTTTAATACCTAGTTAAAGTCTCTGGAAACTGTCCTCAGAGCATACAGCAAATGGAGAAATACTTATTAGAGAAAATCTACTACCACTTGGTAAAACTGTAAGAATCTGTGGCGTTTGAGCCATGAGCTGTTTGTTTTAGCCCCAATCCCTGCTCCATGTTACAGAAGTACTGTTCTGGACAGGTGTGGCCAAGAAAATAGTGTTCCCTTCTCCATCTCCCAGTCTAGCAGCCATGATTTCACTCCAGGAGTATGTATCAACTCCCCCAACTCAGTATTGCAGAATCTCTATTTTGGCTGGAAGTGTCCAAGAGGACTGGTCCTCTTGTAGGGTAGAAGCTCTATCCCAGACACAGCAGACCAAGAGCACTAGGCTTCAATCATCCTATCTAAGCTTGCTCAGAGGATGGAGGTTCCATGATGGGTGAGGCAAGATGAGAAGACAAGGGACTACCATTCCCCCCCCAGTATCAATTCACAGAGCAAAGAGTGTCACTTCAGGAAAAAGAGGCACTGTCCCCATCCCAGTGTCAGTGCAGTGGCATAGAAGTTGTACTAGGGCAGAACCTGAAGATAGGCCATAATGATGGAAAGCTCCAGAACCCTGCCTCACAGCTCTGCCCTACAGGAAATGATGATGTGGAATGGATCACACGTATATATAACTATATATACGTGTGTGTATATATACATATATATGTGTATTGTGTGTGTGTGTGTGTATATATATATATATATATATATATGTATATGTATATGTACACACACACACACACACACACACACACACACGCACGCACAATGGTAGTACCAAAAGCAGAGATGACAGAGAAAGGGGCACACCTGGATACATTATGGTTATTGAAATATTGAATTATTGAAAAGCAAAGAGAAAATATTGAAAGCAGGAAAAGAAATATAATTTACTACATATGAGGAAACACCAATAAGATTAACAGCTGACTTCTCAATAGAAACAACAAAGGCTGGAAGACAGTGAAATGATATACTCAAAGTGCTGAAAGAAAGAAAAAACTTGTCAATTCCTAAAATCAACATAACTATCTTTCAAAAATGAAGACAAAATATACATTCCCAGAAAAACAAGTAATAGGAGAATCCATTTCTAGTATACATGCCTTATAAAAATTATTAGAAGTTTCTCAGACTAAAAGGAAGTGACATCAGGCAGCACTTAAAATTCATACAAATAACCAATGATCTGAGGTAAAGGTAATTAAGTAGATAATGATAAAAGATAGCAAAATGGGGGTTGGCAGTGTAGTTCAGCAGTAGAGTGCTTGCCTAGCAATGTACAAGGCCCTGGGTTTGATCTCTACCCCCCATACACACACACACACACACACACACACACACACACACACGATAGTATAATGATGTTTATTTTCATTTCTTCTTTTAACTGATATAGAGAACATTTTTATTTCTTCTTATAACTGATTTTAAAAGCAATTTCACACATAATATCTATGAAATTATGTTTCCCTATGACGTACAAAAGACGATATATTTGACAACAGCACAAAAGAGGTAGTTACGAACAGAGATATATTAGAGTAAGGAAATGACATCAGGTGTTAGTTTGAATCCACAGGGAGAAGTGAAGAAGATCAGCAATGGTAATTAAGATTAGTACTTTCAAAACTTTATATGTGTCTTCTCTTTTCTTCTCTTAGTTCCTTTAAAGGAAATAAGAATATATAAATTAATGATTGTAACCAGGTATGGCTGAATTTGAACGTTCATGGACATAGAATGTATAACAATAATAGCATGAAAACAAAGGAAAGAATGGAGCCATCTACAATTAAAGTTTATATATCTCACTAGAATTAACTTAGTATAAATATGAAGTAGATTCTGTCAAGATAAAATGTGTATTCTAAGCCTTAGGACAATAAATAAGAAAACTAAGCTGGGTGTGGTGGATTAATTCCAGTAATCCATGAGGCTGAGGCAGGAGAATCACAAGTTCATGGCCAGCCTGTGCAACTATCGGACTCTTTTTTATTTTTTAAATTTTTTATTATTCTAATTTGTTATACATGTTTGCAGAGTACATTTCATTTCATATTACATATAAAGAGCACAATTTTTCAAGTTGCTGCTTTAATATAAAGTATTTTTACAACAATTTTGTCTTTATACATGTATTTAGGGTAATCATGGATAACTCAGTCTGCCGTTATTCCTATCCCCTTTCCCCCTCCCCTCCCTCCCCCCTCTTTGTTCTATTTAAAGTTCTTTCATTCCTGTCATCCCCACTCCCTTGCCTTTGGCTTTTTAAAAATTAAAAAAAAATAGTTAAAAAATCATAAAAGGAATCAAAGCACTACACTAGAAAAATATTTAACAGCAGCTCCGCAGACTGGTGGACCAATGGTACAGAATTGAGGACACAGAAACTAATACATATAATTTCAGCTATCTTATATTAGACAAAGGTGCAAAAAATGTACAGTGGAGAAAGGATAGCCTCTTCAACAAATGGTGCTGGGAAAACTGGAAATCAATATGCAACAAAGTGAAATTAAATCCTTATCTCTCACCATGCACAAAACTCAATTCAAAGTGGATCAAGGACCTAGGAATTAGACCAGAGACAATACGCCTAATAGAAGAAAAAGTAAGCTCCAATTTCCAACATGTCGGATTAGGCCCCAAGTTTCTTAATAAGAATCCTGTAGCGCAAGAATTATTACCAAGAATTAATGAATGGGATAGATTTAAACTAAAAAGCTTCTTCTCAGCAAAAGAAACAATCAGTGAGGTGAATAGAGAGCCAACTAATTGGGAACAAATATTTAGTACATGCACATCAGACAGAGCACTAATTTCTAGAATATATAAAGAACTCAAAAAACTTTACACCAAAAAAAAAAAAAAAAACAAAAACAAATATCCCAATCAATAAATGGGCTAAGGAATTGAGAAGACACCTCTCAGAAGAAGATACACGATTAATTTACAAATACATGAAAAAGTGTTCAACATCGCTGGCAATTAGAGAAATGCAAATCAAAACTACTCTAAGATTTCACTTCAATCCAGTCAGAATGGCAGCTGTCAAGAACACAAGCAACAATAAATGTTGGAGAGGATGTGGGGAAAAAGGCACACTCATACATTGCTGGTGGGACTGCAAAATGGTGCAACCGATATGGAAAGCAGTATGGAGATTTCTTGGAAAACTGGGAATGGAACCACCCTATGACCCAGCCATCCCACTCCTGGGTCTATTCCCAAAGGATTTAAAAACAGCATATTACAGTGACACAGCTATCTCAATGTTTGTAGCTGCGCAATTCACAATAGCTAGGTTGTGGAACCAACCTAGATGTCCCTCAGTAAATGAGTGGATTAAGAAAATGTGGTATATACGCACAATGGAATTTTACTCAGCAATAAAAGAAAATAAATTAATGGCATTTGCAGGTAAATGGATGAAGTTGGAAGACATAATGCTAAGTGAAGTTAGTCAGTCTCAAAAATCCAAGTACCAAATGTTTTCTCTGATATAAGGAGGCTAGTTCATAGTATTGTTGGATGGGGGGGGGTACATAGGAGTACTAGAGGAACACTAGAATGGTCAAAGGGAAGGGAGGGTAAGGAGGGAGCAAGGGGGGGAGGGAGGGGGAGAAAAGAAAAAAAAGAAAAGGTGGTTGAATGAGACGGATACCATTTTCCTAAATGCATGATTGAAGACCTGAATTGTACGAATATACTTTGTATAAAAACAGTTGTATGTAAAAAGATGCTAAATTCATGCACTATGAGTTGTACACATTCAAAGTTATTAAAAAAAGAAAATATTTACTTAATGCAAAATAATACAGAAAAAGAGGAATGGAGAAACAAAAAGAGGCATGAGATATATGAAAAAAATGAAAAACTGGCCTAAGAAACTATAGAGAGTAGAGCAAACTAAATGCACAGCAAAGTGAAGGAAGGAAATAATAAAAATAATAGAGATGAAATAAATAAATAGAGAAAACCAACAAAATTAATAGTTGGTTATTTGAAAAAAAATCAATATATTTCACAAATATTTAACCAGATGAATAGAAAAGTAGAGAAGGCTCATTACTACTAACTTCACAGGGAAAAAAAAAGGAAAAGAAGTAAATACAGTACTATTAATAACTTCATGGCAATAAATTAGAGAACTCAGTCCTTAGTCCTTCCTCTCTCTCTTTCTCTCTTTCTCCCTCGCCCCACATCCTTCTTTATATCTTGTGCTGGTGATTGAACTCAGGTCTTTATGTAATGCCAGGCAAGTGTTCTACCTCAGACCCCATATGATCATTTCAATAGATGTGGAAGAAGTATCTGAAAAAATCCAATATGCTTTTATGATAGAAACACTTAGCACACTAGGAATAGAAGAAAATGTCCTTAATGGGACAAAGGACATCTAAGAAAAATCCACAGTCATATTAGTGGTAAGAAATTAAAAGCTATTCTCTAATTCATGGATGTCTGCCACTTCTGTTCAACATTGTAAGTGAGGTTCTACCCAGGGCAATTAAGTTTTAAAAAAGAAAAATAAATAAATAAACAGAAGGCATCCAGATTGGAAAGAAGGAAATAAAACTGTCTGCTTGCAGATGACATGATATTGTACAGAGAAAATCCCAAGGAAATCACCGAAAGTCTAGAACTAATTAAACAAGTTGTCAGGATACAAGATCAATACTGAGAAATTTACATTTCTATACACTAGCATGAATAATCTGAAAATGAAATTTAAAGACAATTCAATTTATAACAACATAAAAAAGAATAAAATAGTGATACATTCTTTACTTTTTAAAATAAAAAAGATCACACTCTGAAAATTACAATTCCTTGTTGAAAGAAATTAAAGAAGACATAAATATTGGAAGGCATTCTATGTTCAAGTATCAGAAAAGTTAATATTGTTAGCATGTCAGTATTCCCCAAATTGCCAGGCATGGTGGCACACACCTGTAATCCCAACAGCTCCAGAGTCTGAGGCAGGATTATGGCGAGTTCAAGGCCAGCCTCAGCAATGGTGAGGGACCAAGCAACTCAGTGAGACCCTGTCTCTAAATAAAATACAAAATAAGGGCGGCTCAGTGGTCGAGTGCCCCTGGGTTAAATTCCTGGTACACACACACAAAAATATTCCCCAAATTGATCTGTAGATTTAGTAAAAACCTTATGAATATCATAGCTAACTGTTTTGCAGAAATTGACATGCTGATGCTAAAATCCATATATGAATGAAAGGGACCCAGAGTGGGTAGTGATATTGGCCAAATTATATTGTTATATTTTCTGCATATACAAATATATAACAACAAATCCCATGAACATGTACAACTATAATGTGCCAGTAAAATTGTGGAAAGATAAAAATAAAAATTGTTAAGATAGAAAAGTCAGAGGACTCATATTTTTCAACATCAAAACATATTAAAATATATCTTATCATGATAGTATAGTATTAACAAAAAATTACATATGTAGGTCAATTCAATAGAACAGATTGATTATAAATACACCCTAAAATCATGGTAATTTTATTTTTGACTAAGATGTCAAGATAGTTAATTGGCAAGAGAAGTCTTTTCAACAAATTATTCTAGACAATTGGCTAGACACATACAAAACAATGAAATAGGACACTATAGAAAAAAATTTAACTCAAAGATTATACACTAAACATAAAGGCTAAAACTATAAAATTCTTAGAATAAAAGTCAGAAATAAACTTTCATGATATTATGGTAGATACACGTGAGACCAAACCACAAGCAAAAAAGAAAAAGAAAAAATTGAAAAGTTAAATTTCATCAAAATTTAAAGCTTTTGTGATTCAAGGGATACTATCATGAAAGGGCAGGGACTGGGTATGTGGTTTATTGGTAGAGTGATTTCCTAGCATGTATGAGGTGCCACTCCACAAAAAAAAAGTTTAAAAAGGAGCTTGGGGTGTAGCTCAGTGGTAGTGTCCACCTACCATGTGTGAGGCCCTGGTTTCACTCCCCAGCATGGAAGGAAGGAAGGGAGGGAGGAAGGAAGGAAAAAATAGCTTGCATCACATAAATATTTGTATTAGCATTATTCATAATAACCAAAAAGTATAAATAGCCCAAATGTGTATGACCCAGTAAAACATATAAATAAAGTGTGGTATAACTATACAATGGAACATCATATGGCAATAAAATGAAGTGAAGCAGCAAGTTCTATTTCTGGCATGAGAGTATGAGGAGCTCTGGGAGACAAATCCACTGAAAAACTGATGAAAATGATTTAAAAGAAAACAATCTTTGTTTCAGTTTCTGGTTCAGCATGTAAGGTGCTTAGAAGTCATCATTCCATCCTGACAACAGGTAAAAAGGTGAACATGCTGAAAAATCAGTATTTTTTTAGATTCATCAGAGAAGTGAGGTCACAAGGCAAACTGCTGCCCTCAAAATTGAAGACAGGAAAGTACAGAGAATCACATCTTAATGGGAGCAGAAACTCATGAGCAGGGCAATGGTGGTATACACATATAGTTCCAGCTATTTGAGAGGCTGAGATAAGAAGATCACTTTAGCTCACGAATTTGAGGTCAGCTCGGGCAACACAGTGAGATTCTGTCTCAAAAAAAAAAGAAAAAGAAAAAAAGAAAAAGAAACTCAGAAGCAGAAACCAGTTCTGCAGTAGGAAAATCTTAATTGTAAAAGACTAATTATTGGGAGTTCAGTAAAGGACAAGTTTGACAACCATTAGTTAATAGTAACTGTTTTATGGGTCATAAAACACACTTTAACAGGCATAAAGGAAAATAAATAATACAGTGTCTGTTCTCAGACCACAACGAAATTAAATAAGACATTGATAACAGACAGATATCTAGAAAATCCCCCAAAACTTGGAGATTAAACAATATACCTCTAGATAACATTAATCAAAGAAGACATCCCACAGAAATACTAAAAAAATATTTTGAACTAAATGGGAATGAAAGTACATCTTGACAAAATTTGTGGGATACAGCAAAAACAGGGCTTAGAAGGAAATTTTTATTTTGAGGTACTGAATCCAGGGGCGCTTTGCCACTACCTACATCCCTAGTCCATTTTTAAAATTTTGAGACATGTTCTTGCTAAGTTGTGCAGGATAGCCTGAAACTTGCCATTCTCCTGCCTTAGCCTCCCAAGTTCCTGGGATTATGGGCCTGCACTACCATGCCTATCTTATGAGGAGATTTATAGCACTGAATGCATATATTAGAAAAGAAGAAAGACCTAAAATTAATAATCTAAGCTCTCACCTTTGAAAATTAGAAAAAGAATAGAAAACTAAATACAAAGTAAGCAGAAGAAAATAAATAATAAAAATCAGAGCAGAAAACAGGAAATCATTAGAGGAAATTAATAAAACCAAAAGCTGGTTCTTTGAAACAATTAGTAATATCAATAAGCCTCTAATCATGCTAACTTAAAAAAAAAGAGGACACAAATCACGAATGAAAAAGAGGACATTACTATGGATCCTGAGACATCAAAAGAATAATAAAGGAAAAAAATGAATAAATTTATGCCCTAAAATTTGAAAGTCTAAATTAAATGGGTCAATTCCTTGAAAGACAGTTTGCCAAGTCAGGTGCTATAGTGCACCCCTGTAATTCCAATGGCTGGAAAGTTTGAAGCAAGAGGATTTTAAGATCAAGGGCATCTTCAACAACTTAGTGAGACCCTGTCTTAAAATAAAAAAATAAGGGGCTGGGATTGTGGCTCAGCGGCAGAGCGCTCGCCTTGCACGTGCGCGGCCCGGGTTCGATCCTCAACACCACGTAAACATAAATGCATTGTGTACAACTAAAGTAAATAAATAAATATTTAAAAAAAATAAAAAAATAAGAAAGGCTGGAGATTTAGCTCAGAGGTAAAGCACCACTGGGTTCAATCCCCAGTACTGACAAAAAAAAGGGACAGTTTGCCAAAACTCACAAAAAGATAGACAATCTGAACAGAACAATATTCATTAAAGAAATTAATTAATTAATAACCTTTGAAAACAGAAAGCACCAAGCTCAGATATGCTCAAGGGTAAATTCTACCCAATATTTAAAGGAAAAATTATTATACCAATTCTTTGCAATCTTTTCCAAAAGACAGAAGCAGAGTGAATGCTTCCTAACTTGTTCTGTAAGGTCAGCATTATCCTAAAACTAAAACCAGACAAAGACATTAAAAGAAAACTTTAGACAAATATCTCCTATTAACATTGATAAGAAAGTCCTTAGCAAAATATTAATATGTCAAATACAACAATTTTTGAAAAGAATTATACATCACAACTAAGTGGGACTTATCCAGGTTGTGACAGGCTATTTTACATTTGAAAAATCAATAGATGTAATTCATCATTCAATAGGTTAATGAAGAAAAATCATGAATGTATCAATAGATGCACAAAAAGGTTTTGATGAAAATGCCAATGCCCATTCTTAATAAAACCCTCAACAAATTAGGCATGATTTATTAAGGAATAGACTAAGAATGTTCATTAGGACACCTATAAGACACCTACAACTAAAATCATACATAATGGTGAGAAACTTAATGCATTTTCACTAAGATCATGCCTGCCTTTCAACATCTTATAGGAAAGTCTGGATAATGCAATGAGAAATCAAAGATAAACAGAGAAGGAAGAAATAAAACTGTTCACAGCATAATTGTCTATGTAGAAAATCTGAAAAAATTAACAAACTCTGATAATAAATAAGCAATTATAGCAAGGTTCAGGACACAGAGTTAATATACAAAGCCAACTGCAATAAACAAATGAAATTTGAAATTAAAAACATATCACAATGGTGTTTTCTTCAGCAGTACATATACTAAAATTGAAACAATACAGAGAAGATTAGTGTGGTCCCTGTGCCCACATGCAAATTTGTGAGTCATTCCTTATTTGGTGTGTATATTTATCTCAAACTATTAATATTAAATAGGTACAGGTTTTGTATGTTAATCATAAATATATAAATTGTTTTTGAATAACACATTAATATTTACATTAGCACTCCAAAATGTGAAACAATGAGGTATAAATCTAACATATGTACAAGATCTGTATAAGGAAAATTATAAAACTATGATGTAAGAAATCAAATAAATAGGGGCTGGGGTTGTGGCTCAGTGGTAGAATGCTTGCCTTGCACATGTGAGGCACTGGGTTCAATTCTCAGCACCGCATATAAATAAATGAATAAAATAAAGGTACATCAACAACTAATATATATATATATATATATATATATATATATAAATCAAATAAATAAATAGGGAGACATTCTATGTTTAAGAATAGCAAGATTCAATATTGTCAAGATGTCAGTTCTTCCCAACTGGATCTAACAGTGTCAATGCAATTCTAATCAAAATTGCAGCAAGTTATTTTGTGAATATCAACAAACTGCTTCTAAAGTTTTATGTGTAGAAGCCAAACCCCACCCCCAAAAAATCAAAAACAAAACCAGAAAAACTGACTCAATATTGAAGGAGAAGAAAAAAGTTGGAAGGCTGACACCAACCTACTTCAAGACTTCCTATAAAGGCTCAGTAATCAAAACAGTATGTTACTGGCGAGACAGATAAATCAATGGAACAGAATAGAGCCCCCAGAAATCAATTGATATGAATATAGTCATCTATTCTTTGGCAATGAAAAAACAAAAACAATGCAATGGATCGGAGAGTCTTTTCAACAAATGATGCTGAACAACTAGATACCTACATGCAAAAATAAGAATGTAAACACAGACCTTACGCTCTTCATAAAATTGGCTCAAAATGGTAAACAGACCAAAAAATTATAAAACACCTAGAAGATAATATAATTCAAAATCTAGATAACCTTTTATATGGTAATTAATTTTTACTCTGATTATGAATTTATTTATAACTCTGATACCTTATTTTCATCTAGGACTTTAAAGTTTTTCTTTAATTAATAAACTTTATTTTTCAGAGAAGTTTTAGGTTCACAGTAAAACTGAGTGGAAAGTACAAAGAGTTCCAATATACACCCATCCCCACACATGAGTAATCTCCTCCACTATCAACATTCTGCTCCAAAGTAGTGCATTTGTTACAGTTGATGAATCCACATTGCAATGACTTTTTAGATATAATACCAAAGGCACAATCTGTGAAAGTAATAATTGATAAGATGGACTCAATAAGAGTAAAAGTTCTGCTCTGCAAAGGGCACCATTAAGAGAATGAAAATACAAGCCACAGATGGAAAGAAAATATTTGCAAAAGACATATCTGATTAAAGAATATTAATCTAAAATATACCAAGTGTTAAAATTCAAGAATAAGAAAATGAAGAACCTGATTTAAAATGGATAAAAGACTTGAACTATACCTCACCAAAAATGGCAAATAAGCATATGAAAAAGATGCTAAACATCATAGTCATTAGGGAATTTCAAATTAAAACAATAATGAGATACTACTATTCACTCCTTACAATAGCCAAAATCCAGAACCTGACAACACCTACTACTGGCGAGGATGTGGAGCAACAGGAAGTCTAATTCATTGCTGGTGGAATGCAGAATGGCATAACCATGTTGGAAAATAGTTTGGCATTTTCTTGAACAATTAAACATACTCTTACCATATGATCTGGCAGTCATGCTCCTTGGCATTTATCCAAATGAGTTGAAAATTTATGTCCACACAAAACCTTCACATAAATGTTTATAGTACATTTATGTCTGCGCAAAATCTTCACATGGATTTTTATAGCTTTATTCATAACCTCCCAAACTTGGAAGCAACCAAGACATACATTAGTAGATAATGTGGATTTATCTACTTAATTACTTATATACTTAATTATTATTAAGTAGATTGTTATCTAATTAATTATTATTAAGTAGATTGTTATCTACTTAATTATTATCTAATTAGTTAATTAGTGGATAAGCTGTGGTAATCCTGACATTGGAATATTATTCAGTGCTGAGAGAGATGAGCTACTGCCAGGTATGGTGATACATGCTTGTAATCCCAGCTACTTAGAAAGCTGAGGCAGGAAGATTGCAAGTTGGAGGACAGTCTCAGAAACTTATTAAGGTCCTTTTTCAAAATAAAAAAGGGCTGGGGGTATAGCTCTGTGGTAGAGCACTTGCCTAGTATGACTGGAGAGAGAAAAGGAGGGGGAGAGAGAGACAGGGAGAGAAGGAGAGAGGGAGAGGGACGGGGAGAGACTGTGTGTGTGTGAGAGAGAGAGCTACCAATCCAATCCATGAAGAGACATGGAAGAAACTTGAAAGAAGCCAATCTGAAAAGGCTATAAATCATACAATATTAACTGTATTCTATGGAGACAGTGAAAAGATCAGTGTTTGCCAGGTGTTAGAGGGGGATGTGTAGGTGGAACACAGAGGACTTTTAGGACAAGGAAATTGTTCCATATGATACTATAATATGATAGTAGATGCATGTCATACATTAGGTAAAACCCACAAAACAAACAACACCAAGTGAACCCTAATGTAAACTATGGACTTTAGTGATAATTATGTATCAATGTAGGTTCATCAATTGTACTAAATATACTTCTGTGGCATGTGATGTCAATAGCCTAGGAGGTTATGAATGTCAGGGGAAGGCAGTGGGGATATAGGAACTACATTTTGCACATTTTTTCTAGGAACCAAAAACTACTCTATAAAAGAAAATCTATTTAAAAATTTTTTGTAAGTCCTTGGAAAAGATTTAAGGGCATTCAGCAAATGAAGAAACACTTGGTCAAGAAATTTACTAAAATTCAGCATAAAAAAGTGAGACTGGGGTATCTGAGACAAAGTTTACTCCCTCCCTCCTCCATCCAAGTTCAAGCAAACAGAAACTACTCCATACCAGTACAATCAAATACACGGGCATCCTACTTCTTCAGCTCTAGCTGGAGGAGCAGGGCATCAGCATTTCTTATCCTACCCACCACTACAGGTTTCTCAGGCTCATTTCCAGGCAAATAAGACTGAGAGGAGACAGCTCCCTTCTCCCACCCATCCCTAAATTGTGGGATGGAGGCTCTAACCATGGTGTGGCACCACTGAAAATACTAGGGCCACCCTGACCTGGCTCCTGGAGCAAAGTTACCATGTTGGGAGAGAGGCAAGCCAAGGAGACCTGGAGCTGCTGTGTTTCCTTCCAGTGCTTATTTCCTAAAGTGGGAATGATGCTCAGATGCCTGCCAATATCCTTGGCCTTAGCATGGAGTCATTGCTCAGAGATTTTGCCCTGGGGGAAAAGCAAGCCAAAGATCCTGAGCTTTGAATATTTCTCCAAAGGAACTGACTTCATCAGCTGGGGATAGGGCTCAGTGGTAGAGTGCTTGCCTAGCATATGTGAGGCCCTAGGGTTCTATCCCACACCACACACACACACACACACACACACACACACACACACACACACACGGCAGACTCCACTTCTCACAGTGTGGAGAAATCCAAGCCGAAGTGTGTTCTTAAAAAACAGTGGAGATTTATGGTCAAAGGCCATTGAAACAATGGCAGATTCACTGGAAATGTAGGCTAAACTGTAGGCTGGATAATTTTTCTGGAGAGAAATAGGGGAAAGGGCAACTAAGATGAACCCTCTTGGGATCAGAATAAATTTCAAACACTAATCTAGGAAACTGTCACTTCAAAGGAGCTAGAATTTGATTGGATCAGTTTGTGAAGGAATTTATGCCTTGGACAATTTTTAAAAACAATAGAGCAATCATTCAGCAATTAGTGAGGATTAACCACTGGGTGTGGTCAGGGTGGTCAGGTAAAAAGACATTCAAAGAGACCTCTGCCAAAAAAAACAGGATATGTGTGGGCATCCTAGGGCTGTACCTCCTAAGGAACAACATCCCAGGCTTCACAGTGCTGGGGTGTATGTGTGTGGGCATAGGCTTCATTAAAGTTATGCAGTCAGTTATTATTTTTTTTTTGGTGTAAAGTTTTTTTAGTTCTATATACATTCTAGAGATTAGTGCTCTATCTGATGTGCACGTATTAAATATTTGTTCCCAACTAGTTGGCTCTCTATTCACCTCACTGATTGTTTCTTTTGCTGAGAAGAAGATTTTTAGTTTGAATCTATCCCATTCATTAATTCTTGGTAATAATTCTTGCGCTACAGGATTCTTATTAAGAAACTTGGGGCCTAATCCGACATGTTGGAAATTGGAGCTTACTTTTTCTTCTATTAGGCGTATTGTCTCTGGTCTAATTCCTAGGTCCTTGATCCACTTTGAATTGAGTTTTGTGCATGGTGAGAGATAAGGATTTAATTTCACTTTGTTGCATATGGATTTCCAGTTTTTCCAGCACCATTTGTTGAAGAGGCTATCCTTTCTCCACTGTACATTTTTGGCTCCTTTGTCTAATATAAGATAGCTGAAATTATATGTATTAGGCTCTGTGTCCTCAATTCTGTACTATTGGTCCACCAGTCTGTTTTGGTGCCAATACCATGATGTTTTTGTTACTATTGCTCTACAGTATAATTTAAAGTCTGGTATGGTGATGACCCCAGCTTCACTTTTCTTGCTCAGGATTGCTTTGGCTATTCTGGGTCTCCTATTTTTCCAGATGTATTTCATGACTGTTTTTTCTATTTCTTTGAAGAATGACATTGGGAATAACCCAATCAATAAATGGGCTAAGGAATTGAAAAGACACTTCTCAGAAGAAGATACACAATTAATCAACAAATACATGAAAAAATGCTCAAAATCGCTGGCAATTAGAGAAATGCAAATCAAAACTACTCTAAGATTTCATTTTACTCCAGTCAGACTGGCAGCTATCAAGAACACAAACAACAATAAATGTTGGAGAGGATGTGGGGAAAAAGGCACACTCATACATTGCTGGTAGGACTGCAAAATAGTGCAACTGCTATGGAAAGCAGTATGGAGATTTCTTGGAAAACTGAGAATGGAACCATCCTATGACCCAGCTATCCCACTCCTTGGTCTATTCCCAAAGGACTTAAAAACAGCATATTACAGTGACACAGCCACTTCAATGTTTATAGCATCACAATTCACAATAGCTAGGTTGTGGAACCAACCTAAATGTCCCTCAGTAGAGGAGTGGAGAAAGAAAATGTGGTATATAAACAAAATGGAATTTTACTCAGCAATAAAAGAGAATAAAATAATGGCATTTGCAGGTAAATGGATGAAGTTGGAGAATATAATGCTAAGTGAAATTAGTCAATCCCAAAAATCCAAATACCGAATGTTTTCTCTGATATAAGGAGGCTAGTTCACAATGTTGTTGAATGGGGGTACATAGGAGGATTTGAGGAACATTAGAATGGTCAAAGGAAAGTGAGGGGAAGGGAGGGAGCAAGGGGGGAAAGAGGGGAAAAAAAGTTGGTGGTTGAATGAGATGGATATCATTATCCTAAATGCACAATTGAAGATCTGAACGGTACTTATATACTTTGTATACAAACAGTTGTATGTAAAAAGATGCTATATATGTTCATTATGAATTGTAATACATACTACTATTATAAATGAAAAAAGAAAAAATAATAAAATAAACTTATTATTTGAGAAGAAAAAAAGTTATGCAGTCAGTGAATAAACAAGTAAATAAGTAAATAACATAAATAAGCCTTGGGCTGGGGTGGGGATACCCATACTCAGAGTTGCTACAACATATTCTCTAAAACATTCAGTTTCCAATAAAAAAGCATGAGACACAAATAATTGGGAAAGCTAATGCACACGCTATAAAGCAGACAACGGGAACAACCTTTGAAAATGATCAAACATTAGACTTAACAAAGACTTCAAAGTACTCATTATAAATAAGTTCAAATAACTAAATGAAATTATGAAGAAAGTGGAAAAAAAGATATCATGACAATGTCACAACAAATAGGGAAGATAAAGAGATAGAAATTCATAAAAAGAAAGAAATGGAAATTTTGGAGTTGAAAAGTATGACAACTGAAATAAAAACAAAGAATTGGTGTATTAGTGTTACAATTTGGATCTGAAATGTCCCAAAAGTCTCATGCCTGGGCTTGGTCCCCAGCTGGTGGAGCCATTGGGAAGGTGGTGGAAACTTTATGATGTGAGACTGAATTGGAAGAGGTAGGTCACTAGCAGTGTGAATATTTTGTCCCAGGACCCTTTTTGTCTCTCTGCTTCCCCACCACCAGGAGGTGAACACCTTTGCTTTACCACACTCTTCTACCATGATATTCTGCCTTACCATAAGCCTAGAAACAATGGAGCCAACTGATAATGGACTGAAACCTCTGAAATCATAAGCCAAGATAATCTTTCCTGTTTTAGGCTGTTTTCTCAAGTAAATTTTGAGAATAATAGAAAGCTGATCAACACAATTAGTTTCCTACAGGTGCTGTAAAAACTTACCACAAGCTGGATGGCTTAAAACAACTAAAATTTACTTCCTTATTCCATAGGCTAAAAGCCTGAGATCAAGGTGTTTATAAGGACATGCTCATTCTTAAGCCTCTAAGAGAAAACTGTTCTTTACCTTTTCCAGGTATTTCTTGCTACATTTCTTAAGTCTCCACCTCCCATCTTGATAAGGATGTCTTCCCTCTTTCTGTGTCCAAATTTCCCTCTTCTTAGAAAGACGTCAGTCATATAGGATTATGGGCCCATACAACTCCAGCATGCCCTCATCTTAATTATATTTGCAATGACCATAACCCAAAAAGGTCACATTCTCAGGTCCTAGGGATTAAAACTGCAACATATCCTTTTAGGGTTCATAATTCAACACATAAGAACTGTAAATGTAATAATAAAAGCAGCACATATACCCATTTATTCTCCTTTTTTTCACCTGATGTAAAAAGCAATCCCCTTTCCCTCCTTCCCTCCCTCCTTCCAGTATTGGGGATTGAACCCAGGTCCTCATGCATGCTAGGGACCCACTTTCATAATGGAGAAAATAGGCAGAAGATCAACTTTACACCTCAAGGGACCAGAAAAAAATAAAAGAAATAACCCCCAAACTATCAGAAGAAAGGAAATAATAAATATCAGAGGTAAATAAAGTAGATAATGGAAAAATAGTAGAACCAATGACTGCAACAGTTGGGTTTTTGATAAGATTAAAAAACTGCACAAACATTTAGCTAGACTTACCAAGAAGAAAGAGAAGACAGGTTACTAAAATTACAAAATAAATTTTTAAAAAATGCAAAAGGGATGGGGATGTAGCTCGGTGGTAGAGTTCTTGCTTAGCATGTGCAAGGCCCTTGGTTTGATCTCCAGTACCACAAAATAAAATAAAATCAGAAATGAAAGTGGGGACATTGCTATTAACCTTATAGAAATCAACTAGATGAAATGAGCAAATTTTTAGGAAATCTACCAAAACTAACCCTAGAAATAGAAAAATCTGAATTTATCTATAACAAATAAAGACAATGAATCAGCAATGAAAGAATCTCCCAATAATGAAAAGTCCAGTATCAGATGATGGCTACACTGCTGAATCCTACCAAATATCTAAGGAAGAATTAATACCATTTTTTCTCAAACTCTTAAAAAATGGAAGAGTAGGGAATATTTTCAGTAAGACCACAATTATTCTGACTATAAATCAATATCCCCTGTATAAAGGCAAAACCCTCAAGAAAATACTATCAAACTGAATCTAGTAGCATTTTTCCCCAGTACTGGGGATTGAACCTAGGGTCTTGCACACACTAGGCAAGTGCTCTAATTCTGAGCTACACCTTCAGCCCTGTGGTCACAGCATATTAAAAGGATTTTTATACCATGACTGACTGGGATATATACCAGGAATAAGAGGGTACTTAAGCCTATGAAAATCAATTGCTGAAATATATCACATTAATAGAACAAAGAAAACAGATCGCATGATTATTTCAAATGATATAGGAAAAAAGTCAGAAAAAATTTATGCCTTTCATGATTAAAACATTCAACAAATGAAGAAAAAAAGGGGATTTCCAAGACATGGTAAGGGGCATGTATGAAAAACACAGAGTTAAGATTATATTCAATGGGTGAAGTCTGAAAGCTTTCCTCTTTAGATCAGGAACAAGATAAAGATGCCCTTTCTTTTCATTTCTATTCAACATTGTACTGGAAGTTCTAGCCAGACCATTCAGGTAAAAAAATGAAAGAAAGAAAGAAGGAAGATGGGTGGAAGGAAAGAAGGAAAAAAAAGGAAGGAAAATAAGGAAAGATGGAAATTCATCCAAATAGATAAGGAAGAAACAGTAAAACTAGTATCACAGATGGCATGAAAAATCCTTTAAAACCTACGGGCAGGGGGAGAAAACCTATTGGAGTTAATAAATGAATTCAGCAAAGTTGCAGGGCACATCAACATATCAAAATCAGTTACATTTCTATACATTAGCAATGAATAATCCAAAGATGAAATTAAGAAAATAATTTCACAATAGTTTCAAAATGAATAAATACAAATTTCACAAAGGTGGTACAAGATTTATGCATTGAAAATTATAAAACCCTAGTGAAAGAAATTAAAGAAATGTAAATAAATGGAAACACAGTCTAAATTTATGGATTGGAAGACTTAACATCATTCAGATGTCAAGACTATTCCAAATATCCTGTAAATTCAATGTAATTCTTATTCAAATCCCAGTGGCATTTTTGCATAAATGGAAACACTCATCTTAAAATTCACATGGATTTCTAAGGGACCCCAAATAGACAAATCACTCTGAAAAAAAAAAAAAAAACAGCAAAGTTGGCAAATACACACTTTTAGATTTCTAGTTATACTATAAACTTGCAGTAACCAAAACCATATTGTACTGTCCCAAAGTACAATATTTGTCTATAGACAAATGGGATAAAATTGAGAATCCAAAAATAAACCCATAGGTCTATGGACAATTGATTTTCAACAGGAGTACCAATACCATTCACCATTCAAAGGGAAAAGAACAGTCTCTTGAACACATGGTGCTGAGATAACTGGATAGTCAAATGCAAAATAATAAAGTTGGATCACTACCTTACACCAATATACAAAATAAAACCAAAGACCAAAATATAAGAATTAAGTTCTTATAGGACAATACATGGATCAATCATAGTGACCTTGAGTTTGGTAAAGGTTTCTTAGATGTGACACCAAAAGCATAACAAAAGAAATAATAGAAAAATTCAACTCCAATGCAAGTGAAAAAAAAAAAAAAACTTCTGTGCATTAATAGTTACTATGAAGAAAATGAATGTGCTACTCACAGAAAGGGAGAAAATATTTGTAAATCATATCTGATAAGAATCTAGTATCCAGAATATATAAAGAACAATTATAATTCAACAATAAAAAGACAAATCACCTTATTTTACCTGGGTAATGGATTTGAGTAGCTATTTCTCCAAAGGAAATATACAGATAGCCAACTAACACATCAAAAGAAGTCTAACATCATGAGTCACTAAGAAATGCAAATCAAAAGCATAAAGAGATACCACTTGACATCCACTGAGATGGTTATCATCAAAATAACACAAGATAGCAAGTGTTGATAAGAATGTGGATAGATGAGGTGGCCACTCTGGAAAACAGCCTGACAGTTCCTCAAAAGGTTTAACATAGTTTCTATATGACCTAAAAATTCCTCTCCTATGCTCCAAGAGAATTAACAACATATATCTCTCCCTACATACCACACACACAAAAACCCTCAATTTCAAAGGTCTATCAGCTGATGAAGGTATAAACAAAATGTAATGTATCCCTATAACTGAATTGTCTTTTCACAAAAAATAAGAATGATATATGACACGTCTTATGACATGGATGAATTTCAATAAGCCTTAATCTAAGTGAAAGAAGCCATTTATAAAATAAGATATATAGAATAATATCATTCATAAGAAATGTCCAGGTGAATCCACAGAGATACAAAGTAGATTAGTCATTGCTACGTCTGGGAAGTAAGCAGAGCTGAAGGATCAGGGGTCATCACTAAAGGGTAAAATGTTTACTGTTAGGATGATGAAATGTTCTCAAATTGATGGTTGTCATGATTGCACAGTTCTTTTAATACAGTAAAAAACCATTGACTTGTACATTTTAAATAGGCAAATTTTATGATATATAAGTTGCATCTCAATAAAGCCATTGCAAATATTTTAATTAAAACCAGCTACATAAAGGTGGTATAATAAGATGGATATCATCATCCTAAATGCATGATTGAAGACTTGAATAGTACGAATATACTTTGTATACAAACAGTGTTATGTGAAAAGAGACTCTATGAGTGTATTATGAATTGTAATGCATTCTACTAATAAAAAAACTACATTTTTGGTATAAATTTATTTCAGAAATACACTATTCTGACTCTTGCTTTGGTACAGGTAACAAATCTTTGTGGTTTAAATTTTTACTTTAGGTTTTTTTCAAGATGGCAGAATAGAGGAGGTCCTGTTTCTGGCTGCTCCATGGTGTGAAACCAAGAAAGCAGATAGGCAGCTTCTCCACAAGGTGGGTGGAAAGAAAGGGAGGGGAGGACTTTACCAGAATTTAAAACTGGATATCCAAAGCAAACTGGGGGCACAGGAGGTTGGATATAATAAAATAAGGGAAAAAAATCCCCAGTGGCACAGCAGCTGCCCCAGCCAGGCCCAAAACAGCAACCAGAGCAGACTCTCTGTGAGCACAGTAGAAGAATAAGGGAATTAAAGGAACCCATATTTTTGGGAGGGCTGAGGCATGTCTGGGTACTGAGCATTTAGAGACCAAAGACATTGCCCAAAAAACCTGAAAGACAAGCTGCATGATATCCATGTGTGGAAAAAGAAGCCACCATCTCTCCAGGCAGCCTGCAGTGGATAAAGGAAGGAACCATTTTGCAGCTGCAGTGCAGTGGACGGCAGCTGAGGAAGCCAATTTCTGGAAAACCCGAGTTTGGCCCAAAATACAGACCCAGAAAACACACACTGCACAACATAGAATGTACTTAAGTGACCAAAAGAAAATCAAATATGCAGACAGGTTCACACAGGGGACTACTGGTCTCAAAAGTCCACCCAGCTCTACCTTCCCCCCTCTAATCTGACTGCTTGCAGGACCTGCTGGGAGAGATGCATCTGGCCAACTCAGAAGGGTGGAGGTGGGAGAGATTGTTTGGAGACTGAACCTGAGACCAGGAAATGTGGGGTCTGCAGGTGATGTAGGGGACTAAGAATTGGCTTCTCTACCACATGAGTGGAGACCAGGGGAGATCATTGGGGTAAAGTTTTCCAGTGTGGACCAGAAAGTACTGGGCACTGGAGGTGTGCTGATTTAAAATCTCCAGGCCAATTGGCATTTAGTGAAGTGCCTGTAGCCCACTTAAGCCTAATTGCTGTCTCCAGGAATTCACCAGTGGGATTACTTCTCTCACTCCAGCAATCCAGAGGGTGGAGCATCACGCTCCTGATGACCCCACATAAAACTGCTGAGAAGAGAAGCTGAGAATATTTTGAACTCCAAGGGAAAGAATACTTTAACTTTTCATCAATTTATTTTTTTCTTTTTAAAATTCTTTTTATATGTTTAGTAGTGACCTTGATGGTACATGGATATTTTTACATTTTCATTTTTTTTAAATTTCTAGCATTTTTAAACCCAGTAATTTTTCATGGACTAGATTTTTTTGTGAACTAGGATGTTAGATTATTATGTTTTAATTTGATTTTGTATTCTTTTTTTAAACATTAATTTTTTTAGTTGTAGTTGGACACAATACCTTTATTTTATTTATTTTTTTTATTTTTTATGTAGTGCTGAGGATGAAACCCAGGGCCTTGAATGTGCTAGGTGAATGCTCTACCACTGAGCCATAACTCCAGCCCCTATTGTTTTTTATTTTTAATGTTTTTCAAATTTTTATTATATATATATATATGTGTGTGTGTGTGTGTGTGTGTGTATTATATATATTTTCCCCTACCTGTTGCCCTTAATTCTCTTTTCTTACACTAAGAGCCAATCTCTATTGTTCTCTCTTTCAGTCTTCCTTTAAACTTTTACTTCTGTCTTCTCTCTTCCTCCCTCATTATCATCAGGTCCTATATCACTTCTGTTCTCTCCCTGTCTATCATTTGAAATTATAAACCCTTTTGCAAACTTGCTGTTTTATTGTAGGCTACAACTGATCATATCATTTCTGTTTATTGTGATAATTAACATTGTAGATGTCATAGTAGGAACTATTTGATTTAATGCTATATATTGTTTGCATTGGTGGTTGTTATTATTTGTCTCCCCATAAACAGTGAGATGTTACAAACCTTCAGGAACACTATAAGTCCACAGGGTAGAAACTTTACTGCTTCAGATCCATACTATTAGATGGGTAGACACACAAACAACATGAAAAAGCAAGGGAACAAATCTCCTCAAACAAACCAAGATACTCCAATAACAGAATCCATTGACACCACAGTAGAAGAAATGTCAGAGAAAGAATTTAGAACGTACATAGTAAAACTGATCTGTGAGTACAAGATGGTATACGTAATGATATCATAGAGAAAATACAGGAAGTGAAAGATCACATCAATAAAGAGGCAGAGATTCTGAGGGGAAAAAACAAACAACCAAACAGAAATCCTTGAAATGAAGGAAACAATAAACCAAATTAAAAATTCAATAGACAGCATCACCAACAGACTAGACCACTTGGAAGACAGAACTTCAGACAATGAAGACAAAATACATAATTTTGAAAATAGAGTTGACCACAGAAAGATGTTAAGAAACCATGAACAGAACTTCCAAGAATTATGGGGTAACATGAAAAGACCAGACTTGAGATTTATTGAGACAGATGAAGGCGTGGAGATACAAACCAAAGAAATACACAGTCTTTTCAATTAAATAATATCAGATTCCCCAAATCTAAAGAATGAAATGGAAAATCACATACAAGAGAATTACAGGACCCCAAATGTACAAAATTACAACAGACATACATCAAGGCACATTATAAAGAAAATTCCTAGCATACAGAATAAGAATAGAATTTTAAAGGCTTATAGATTATGTATAGGGGGAAACCAATCTCAGCTGATATCTAAACCCAGACCCTCAAAGCTATGAGGTCCTGAAATAACATATATCTGAATGAACATATTTCAGAAGCTCTGAAAGAAAATGGATGCCAACTAAGAATTTTATATCCAGCAATATTAAGCTTCAGATTGGAAGATAAAATAAAATTCTTCCATGATAAAAAAGTTAAAAGAATTTGCAACTATGAAGCCTGCAATTCGGAATATTCAACAAAATATTCCATGAAGATGAAATGAATAAAAAAAAGTGGAAATGAGCAAAGGAGGGAACTACACTAAAGAATAGTCAATCAAAGGACAAACTAATTCAAATGAAAAGCTGGAAAAAAACCCAAAATGACCAGGAATACAAATCATATCTCAATAATAACCTTGAACAGTAAAGGCCTAACCTCATCAATCAAAACACATATACTGGCAAACTGAAATAAAAAACAAGACCTAACATTATGCTGTCTCCCAGAGACTCACTTAATAGGCTGAGGGGGAACTGATGGGAAAAAACATATCACTCACATGGATTGTGTAAACAAGCAAGGGTTTCTATCCTCCTATCAGATAAAATGGACTTCAAGCCAAAGTAAATCAGAAGGAACAAAGAAGGACATTTCATACTGCTTAAGGGAATTATACAACAACAAGACAAAACAATCATAAATATGGAGCATCTAAGTACATCAAACAAAACATTCTCAATTTCAAGAATGAAATAGATCACAACACAATAATATTGGGTGTCTTTAACACACTGCTCTTACTACTGGATAGATCCTACAAAGAAAAACTAAACAAAGAAACTATAGAACTAAATAATACAATCAATAATTTAGACTTAACAGAAATATATAGAATATTTCATCCATCAATGAGTGAATACATTTTCTTCTCAGTAGCACACGTCACAGAATATCTAAAGCAGTCCTTAGCAGGAAGAGTGAAGCCAGTGGCATCACTACATCAGACTTTAAACTATACTACGGAGCAATAGTAACAAATGGCACCAAAATAGACTTGTAGACCAATGGTACAGAATAGAGGACACAGAGATAAACCTAGAAAATTATAGTTACCTTATATTAGACAAAGGCACCAAAAACATATATTGGAGAAAATATAGCCTCTTCAACAAATGGTGCTGGAAAAACTGGAAATCCATATGCAACAAAATGAAATTAAACCCCTATCTCTCACCATGCACAAAACTCAACTCAAAGTGGATCAAGGACCTAGGAATTAAGGCAGAGACACTATGCCTATTAGAAGAAAAAGTAGGCGCTAATCTCCAACATGCTGGATTAGGCCCCAACTTCTTTAATAAGATTCCTGTAGCACAAGAATTAATATGAAGAATCAATAAATGGGATAGAGTCAAACTAACAAAGCTTCTTCTCAGCAAAAGAAACAATCAGTGAGGTGAATAGAGAGCCTACAGAATGGGAGCAAATTTTTACCACATGCACATCAGATAGAGCACTAATCTCTAGAATATATAAAGAACTCAAAAATCTTAATACTAAAAAAACATGAAACCCAATCAATAAATGGGGCAAGGAACTGAGCAGACACTTCTCAGAAGATGATATACAATAATTCAACAAATATATGAAAAAAATGTTCAACATCTCTAGCAATTAGAGAAATGCAAATCAAAACTACTCTAAGATTTCATCTCACTCCAGTCAGAATGGCAGCTATTAGGAGGAGGGGAAAAGATGGTGGACAGCAGAGAAGCACTCTTGGGAGACCGGCACTAAAAGAGGCTTAGCAGGAAGATTGAATGCGTTCCTAGCAACACTCCTGCAACTGGGAGTGAGCTGAGACATACGTGCACATCTAGATGGTGAAATACAACGAACTCCAGACCGCTGACACATGGAGTCCAGTGCCAGCAGCCCACAAACCGAACCAGCATTAGCGGCGCAGCTGCCATGGTAACATTGCAGTAAGGGAAATACAGACCATGGCCTCGAACAACACAGAATAAAAAGAAAGCCAGACACGAGCAGCGGCCTCACAGACTTCTTTTGCGTAAATTGCCAAACAGGACCTGCACGCCTCGGAGTGACACACAGGTCCCGGGTACTGCAGTTGGGACCGGGGAAGGCACTGCCATTTTGGAGGAGGGCTGCGGCTGACTGCAGACATCCAAGGATCGGTCCAGGACCCGGAGAGCAGCACACACCTGGCTGAGATGCACAAAGGCAGCCCGCAGGGAAGGGCCTGCCTGAGGCCAGCGCAGCAACCACAAGAGATATAACTGGGGGTGGGCGTGGGGAATGCGTGCCTTTTGGATGAACGCTTTCTTGGTGCTATTCACGTATTGACACCCCCCCACCCCCCAGCCATTATTCCTCTGTGCCAATCTGCCGCTGGCCAAAGCTACAAACTAGACACCACTAACTGGTGCTCTGTGACTGTCTGGGCATGATCCGGGACAACTGGCCTAAACTGGAAGGGCTTCCCAGGGCCCTGTTTATTTGAGACTTGTTCCTGGGTTCAACTCTGGGTTTTCTTTGTTTGTTTGTTTTTGTTTTTGTTCTGTTTGATAGTGTGATTATTTGTGTGTCTGTGTTCTTCTTTCTTTTCTTCCCTTCTCACTTTAGTCTCTTCTGCCCTCATCTTATCTATTTATACCCTGTCATTGTGTACTCATCAGAGGCGAAAACAAGGTATATGCAGAAATTGGGACTTCTAGGCCTGGGGCAATTGAAATATACAGCAAAGCAGTGTTATATATAGTTTACTCTCTATTTTTCTTGACTCAGTTTCTCTCTCCTCTCTCTTACACTAATTCTTACTTCTTTGTTATCTCTCATTGTTCCTTTTTATTTTTTTCTTTTCCATCTTTATTTTTCTTCTCTCAAAGGCTAAATAACTTTGGTTTATATATAAATCGGTCTTCCCTCTAAATCGCTCACTCCATCCTCTTTCCTCTCCCGTCTGCTGACATTAAACCACTTCCACAAAATTCTATTTTCATACTTCCTAAGAAAGAAGATCTCAATAATCTCACTTCCTTCTTCCTAAACATATCATCTCTGTGTCCAATACTGAAACTGTAAACCCCAATGCAAGCATACAGAGTAAATTGAAAACAATACCTGAGTTAACTAAATCTGTACATTGTGATCAAACTGGGATTTTCTGTAAAGAAAGTGTTAGAGCTTAAAGTGTAAGGTATTTATAAGGGGACCTGACAGCATTGTACCACAGGAGAAACATAAGGCTATAAGGTGAAATTGAAATAGGCAAGGTCCCACAGAGCTAGAAGAATAGACACACAAGCATTATGAACAAGCAAGGGAAGAAAGTGGATGAAACCAACCAACATACCCCCTCAGTAGATTCCATGGCAAGCACAGTTGGTCAAATGCCAGAGACAGAATTTAGAAATTACATATTCCAAATGTTTATGGATCTTAAGAATGAACTAAAAAATGAGATGAGAGAGCAAATAGAGGCAGTAAAAGAGCATTTTGACAAAGAAATCCAAAAACAAATACAAGAAGCAAAAGATTACTTCAATAGGGAGACAGAGAGTCTCAAGAAAAACCAAACAGAAATTCTGGAAATGAAAGAAGAAATAAACCAAACTAAATGCTCAATTGAAAGCATCACCAACAGATTAGATCACTTGAAAAAAAGGACCTTAGATAATGAAGACAAAATATATATCCTGGAGAAAAATCTAGAGGACACGGCAAAAGTAGTAAGAAAACAAGAACAGAGCATTCAGGAATTATGGGACAGCATAAAAAGACCAAACTTAAGAGTCATTGGTGTTGAAGAAGGTGCAGAGTTTCAAACCAAAGGAATAAATAATTTATTCAATGAAATAATAGCAGAAAATTTTCCAAACATGAAGAATGAATGGCAAAACCAAGTTCAAGAGGCTTACCAAACACCAAACATACAAAACCACAACAGATCCACACCAAGGCACATTATAATGAAATTGCCTAATATACTAGGCAAGGAGAGAATACTAAAAGCCACAAGAGAAAGGAAGAAGATTACATATAGGGGGAAACCTATCAGACTATGCTCAGATTTTTCAACCCAGACCTTAAAAGCTAGAAGATCCTGGAATAGCATATTTCAAGCTCTGAAAAAAAAGGGATGTCAACCAAGAATTTTATATCCAGCAAAATTGAGCTTTACATTCGAAGATGAAATAAAAACCTTCCACGACAAACAAAAGTTAAAAGATTTCACAACTCGAAAGCCAGCACTTCTGAACATCTTGGGCAAAATTTTCCATGAAGAAGAAGAGAAAAGTAACAGTGAAAATCAACAAAGGGAGATAGTAAACTAAAGGAATTAACAACCAGAGGAGAATCCAAATCAAGCTAAATACCATAATACATTTAAAAATGGATGGAAATAAGAATCACATCTCAATAATAACACTGAATGTCAATGGCCTAAACTCACCATTCAAAAGACACAGATTGTCAGATTGGATTAAAAGAAACAACCCGACATTTTGCTGTCTACAAGAAACACACCTCATAGAAAAAGACATCAAGCGATTGAAGGTGAAAGGCTGGGAAAAGTCTTATCACGCACATGGGCTGCAGAAGCAGGCAGGGGTTTCCATTCTCATGGAGGCTTCAAGCCAAAGCCAATCAAAAGGGATAAAAATGGATATTTCTTATTACTTAAGGGAACTATTCATTAACAAGATATAACAATTATAAATCTATATGCCCCAAATAATGGAGCATCTACATTCATCAAACAAACCCTTCTCAAGTTCAAGAGTAAAATAGACCACAACACAGTTATTCTAGGGGACTCCAACACACCTCTCTCACCAATGGATAGATCATCCAAACAAAAGCTAAATAAAGAAACTTTAGGCCTTGTTAAAACGATTAATAACTTAGACCTAACGGACATATATAGAATATTTCATCCCTCAGTAAGCGAATACACTTTCTTCTCAGCAGCACATGGCTCCTTCTCCAAAATTGACCATATATTATGTCACAAGGCAACTCTCAGCAAATATAAAAACATAGAAATACTACCTTGAATTCTATCAGTCCTTAATGGGATGAAATTGGAAATCAATGATAATACAAGAAATAAAAAAAACTACTTCAACAGCTGGAAGCTAAACAGCATGCTAATGAATGAACAAGGGGTTGAAGAAGACATCAAGGAGGAGATTAAAAAATTCCTAGAGGTAAATGAGAACACAGATACATCACATAGAAATCTCTGGGACACTATGAAGGCAGTAGTAAGAGGAAAATTCATTGCACTGAATTCCTTCAGTAAAAGAAAAAAAAAAAAACAACAAATAAATGACTTAACATCACACCTCAAAGCACTAGAAAAAGAGGAACAGATCAACACTAAGAGCAGTAGAAGACAGAAAATAATTAAAATCAGAGATGAAATTGAGACTAAAGAAACAATTCAAAGAATTGACAAAACCAAAAGTTGTTTCTTTGAAAAAATAAATTAAATTGACAGACCCCTAGCAATGCTAGTGAAAAGAAGAAGAGAAAAAACTCAAATTACTAGCATCTGTGATGAAAAAGGAAATATCACAACAAACACCTCAGATATACAGGAGATAATCAGAAATTACTTTGAAAACTTGTACTCTAATAAAATAGAAAATACTGAAAGCATAGACGGATTTCTAGAGTCATATGAATTGTCCAAACTGAAACAGGAGGCTATACACAATTTAAATAAGTCAACTTCAAGTGAAGAAATAGAAGACGCTATCAAAAAAACTACCAACAAGAAAAAGTCCAGGTCCTGATGGGTTTACAGCCGAGTTCTACAAGACCTTCAAAGAAGAACTAATACCGATGCTCTTCAAATTATTTCAAGAAATAGAAAAAGAGGGAGCTCTTCCAGACACTTTCTATGAGGCCAATATCACATTAATTCTAAAGCCAGGCAAAGACACAGCCAAAAAAGAAAACTTCAGGCCAATATCTTTAATGAACATAGATGCAAAAACCCTCAACAAAATTCTGGCAAATCGGATTTAAAAAGATATCAAAAAGATAGTGCACCACGATCAAGTGGGGTTCATCCCAGGGATGCAAGGCTGGTTCAACATTCGGAAATCAATAAACATAATACATCATATTAATAGGCTTAAAGATAAAAACCATATGATCATCTCATAGACACAGAAAAAGCATTTGACAAAATACAACACTACTTTATGTTCAAAGCTCTAGAAAAATTAGGAATATCAGGAACATATCTCAACATTATAAAAGCTATCTAAGCAAAACCTCAGGCTAAGATTATCTTAAATGGAGAAAAATTGAAATTATTCCCTCTAAAAAACTGGAACAAGACAGGGATGCCCCCTCTCACCACTGCTATTTAACATAGTACTTGAAACTCTGGCCAGAGCAATTAGATAGACGAAAGAAATTAAAGGGATACAGATAGGAAAAGAAGAACTCAAATTAGCACTATTTGCTGATGACATGATAATATACCTAGAAGAACAAAAAAACTCTACCAGCAAACTTTTACAACTAGTAAATGAATTCGGCAAAGTAGCAGGATACAAAATCAATACCCATAAGTCAAAGAATTTTTGTACATCAGTGACAAAGCCTCTGAAAGGGAAATGATGAAAACTACTCCATTTACAATAGCATAAAAAAAAATACCTGGGAATCAACTTAATGATGGAGGTGAAGGACCTCTATAATGAAAACTATAGAACACTAAAGAAAGAAATCGTAGAAGACCTCAGAAGATGGAAAGACCTACCTTGTTCTTGGATAGGTAGAATTAATATTGTCAAAATGTCCATACTACCAAAAGCATTATACAGATTTAATGCAATTCCAATCAAAATCCCAGTGACATTTCTCAAAGAAATAGAAAAAGCAGTCATGAAATTCATCTGGAAAAATAAGAGACCCAGAATAGCTAAAGCAATCCTGAGCAAGAAAAGTGAAGTAGGCGGCATCACCATACCAGACTTTAAATTATACTATAGAGCAATAGTAACAAAAACAGCATGGTATTGGCACCAAAACAGACTAGTAGTAGACCAATGGTACAGAATTGAGGACACAGAGACTAATACATATAATTTCAGCTATCTTATATTAGACAAAGGCGCCAAAAATGTACAGTGGAGAAAGGATAGTCTCTTGAACAAATGGTGCTGGGAAAACTGGAAATCCATATGCAAAAAAATGAAATTAAACCTGTATCTCTCACCATGCACAAAATTCAATTCAAAGTGGATCAAGGACTTAGGAATTAGACTAGAGACAATATACCTAATAGAAGAAAAAGTAAGCTACAATTTCCAACATGTCGGATTAGGCTCCAAGTTCCTTAACAAGAATCCTGTAGTACAAGAATTACTACCAAGAATTAATGAATGGGATAGATTTAAGCTAAAAAAGCTTCTTCTCAGCAAAAGAAACAATCAGTGAGGTGAATAGAGAGCCAACTAATTGGGAACAAATATTTAATACATGCACATCAGATAGAGCACTAATTTCTAGAATATATAAAGAACTCAAAAAACTTGACATCAAAAAAACAAACAAACAATCCAATCAATAAATGGGCTAATGAATTAAAAAGACACTTCTCAGAAGAAGATACACAATTAATCAACAAATACATGAAAAAATGCTCAACATTGCTGGCAATTAGAGAAATGCAAATAAAAACTAAGATTTCATTTCACTCCAGTCAGAATGGCAGCTATCAAGAACACAAACAACAATAAATGTTGGAGAGGATGTGGGGAAAAAGGCACACTCATACATTGCTGGTGGGACTGCAATATGGTACAACCGTTATGGAAAGCAGTATGGAGATTTCTTGGGGAAATGGGAATGAAACCACCCTATGACCCAGCCATGCCACACTTGAGTCTATTCCCAAAGGACTTAAAAACAGCATATTACAGTGACACAGCTATTTCAATGTTTATAGCAGTACAATTCACAATAGCTAGGTTGTGGAACCAACCTAGATGTCCCTCGGTAGATGAATGGATAAAGAAAATGTGGTATATATACACAATGGAATTTTACTCAGCAATAAAAGAGGATAAAATAACGACATTTTCAGGTAAATGGATGAAGTTGGAGAATATAATGCTAAGTGAAATCAGTCAATCTCAAAAATCCAAGTACCAAATGTTTCCTCTGATATAGGGAAGCCGGTTCACAGTATTGTTGGGTCAGGGTACATAGGAGGATTAGAGGAACACTATAATGATCAAAGGGAAGGGAGGGGAAGGGAGGGAGCAAGGAGGGAAGGGGGAAATAAAGTGGTTGAATAAGATGGATATCATTATTCTAAATGCATGATTGAAGACTTGAATGCTGCAAATATACTTTGTATACAAACTGTTTTGTGTAAAAAGATGCTCTATATGTATAGTATGAACTGTAATACATAGTACTATAAATAAAATTTTTTTAAAAATGGTAACTTCCCCAAGGAATAAGTCTGATGACTTGATTAGTTAACACACATAAAAGACTTCAATAAATTTCTGGAACTATGTAAAAAAAAAGAAAGAATAGTAGCTATTAAGAATACAAACAACAGTAATTGTTTGTGAGGATGTGGGGAAAAAGGCACACTCATACATTGCTGGTGGAACTGCAAATTGGTGCAGCCAATTTGGAAAGCAGTATGGAGATTCCTTGCAAAACTTGGAATAGAACCAAGATTTGACCCAGCTATCCCATTCCTCAGTTTATACCTACTTATATACTTTGTATACAAACAGTTGTATGTAAAAAGATGCTATATATGTCATTATGAATTGTAATACATACTACTATTATAAATAAAAAAAACTAGGAATGGAACTAAAAAAAAAAAAAAAACAGCATACTACAGGCACACAGCCACATCAATGTTTATAACAGCACAATTCACAATAGATAAATTGTGGAACCAACCTAGATGCCCTTCAGTAGATGAATGGATAACAAAAATGTGGTATATATATATACAATGCAATATTACTCAGCGTTAAGAGAGGATAAATTCATTGCATTTTCAGGTAAATGGATGGAGTTGTTGAATATTATGCTAAGTGAATTAAACCAATCCCAAAAAACATATTCTGAATGTTTTATCTGATATGAGGATGCTGATCCATAATGGGGATGGGGGGCATGGGAGGAATGGATGAACTTTAGATAGGGCAAAGGGAAAGGAGGGGAAAGGAGGGGGAATGGGGTAGGAAAGATGGTGGAATGAGATGGAGATCATTACCCTAAGTACATGTATGAAGACACAAATGGTGTGACTACTTTGTGTACAACCAGAGACATGAAAAACATGCTCTATATGTGTAATATGAATTGAAATGCATTATGTTGTAATATATAGCAAATTAGAATAAATAAATAAAAATAGACCATATGTTATGCCACAAAGCAAATCTGAGCAAATACAAAAAAAAAAGACATAATACCCTGCATTCTATCAGATCATAATGAAAAGAAATTAGAAATAAACAATAGAATAAAAAGGAGAATTTACTCTAACACCTGGAGAATAAATAATACACTATTGAATGATGAATGGATAGCAGAAAAAATCAGGGATGAAATAAAAAATAATTAGAGGTAAATGAGAACACTAATACAACATATCAAAATCTCTGGGACACTATGAAGGCAGTGCTTAGAGGAAAGTTCTTTGTAATGAGCTCATTCATTAAAAGAATAGAAAGTCAATAAATAAATGAGCTAACAGTACATCTTAAAGCCCTAGAAAAAGAAGAACAGATCAACACCAAAAGCAGTAGAAGACAGGAAATAATTAAATTAAGAGCTGAAATCAGTGAAATTGAAACAAGAGAAAAAATTCAAAAAAATTGACAAAACAAAAAGTTATTTCTTTGAAAAACTAAGCAACATTGACAAATCCTTAGCCACACTAATGAGAAAGAGAGAAAACTCAAATTACTAAAATTCATGAAGAAAAAGGAAGTATCTTGATGAACACTACTGAAGTACAGAAGATAATTAGAAACTATTTTGAAAACTTATACTCCAATCAAATAGAAAATCTAGAATATGTCAACAAATTTCTAGAGACATATTAACTACCCAAACTGAATCAGGAGGACATACACAATTTAAACAGATAATTTTCAAGCAATGAAATAGAAGATGCCATCAAAAGCCTACCAACTAAGGAAACCCCAGGACCAGATGGCTTCTCAGCTGAGTTCTACAAGACCTTCAAAGTAGAACTAACACCAATACTTCTCAAATTATTCCATGAAATAGAAAATGAGGGAACCCTTCCAAACTCATTCTATGAAGCTAGTATCACCCTGATACCCAAACCAAACAAAGACACATTAAGGAAAGAAAACTTCAGACCAATATCCCTGATGAATATAGATGCAAAAATTCTCAATAAAATTCTTGCAAATCACATACAAAAACATATTAAAAAGATAGTGCACCATGCATGATCAAGTGGGGCTCATCTCAGGGATGCAAGGTTGATTCAACATACAGAAATCAATAAATGTAATTCATCACATCAGTACACTTAAAGACAAGAATCATATGATCATCTCAATAGATTCAGAAAAAACATTTGACAAAACACAGTACCCCTTCATATTCAAAACCCTAAAAAAACTAGTAGGAACATACCTTGACACTGTAAAAGCTATGTAGGCTAAACCCAAGGCCACCGTCATTTTAAATGGGTAAAAATTGAAAGCATTCTCTTTAAGAACCAGAACAAGGCAAGGATGCCCTCTTTCACCACTTCTATTCAACATCATCCTTGAAATTCTAGCCAGAGCAATTAGACAGAAGAAAGAAATTAGACGGATATGAATAGGAAAAGAAAAACCCAACTATCACTATTTGCCAACGACATGACTATATTTAGAAGATCCAAATAAAAAAATCAATAAGTGAGCTGGGCACAGGGGTGCACTCCAGTAATTCCAGTAGCTCAGGAGGCTGAGGCAGGAGGATTGTGAGTTCAAAGCCAACCTCAGCAAAAGTGAAGCTCTAAGCAACTCAGTGAGACCCTGTTTCTAAATAAAATACAAAATAGGGCTGGGGGTGTGGCTCAGTGTTTGAGTGCCCTTAGTTCAATCTCTGGTACCCATCGTCCCCCAAAAAATCAATAAGTGGGATGGTATCAATTTAAAAACTTCTTCACAGCAAAGAAAAAAAAATCAATAATGTGAAGAGAATCTAGAGAATGGGAGAAAATATCTACCACACCTGCCTCAGATAGAACATTAATCTCCAGGATATATAAAGAACTCAAAAAACTTAACACCAAAAACCAAATAACACAATCAATAAATGGGCTCAGGAACTGAACAGACACTTCACAGAAGAAATATAATCGACAACAAATATATGAAAAATGTTTAGTATCTTCAGCAATTAGAGAAATGGAAATCAAAACTACACCAAGATTCCACAGATTGGCAATTATCAAGAATATAAGGAACAATAAATGTTG
Organism: Tamias sibiricus; assembly: GCA_025594165.1. NCBI lineage: Eukaryota > Metazoa > Chordata > Mammalia > Rodentia > Sciuridae > Tamias > Tamias sibiricus. The sequence continues at coordinate 65,065,714 of CM046667.1, forward strand.
GCAAGGATGTGGGGGAAAAAGGTACACTAATACATTGGTGGTGGTACTGCAAAGTGATACAACAACTATGGAAAGCAGTATGAAGATTCCTTAGAAAACTTGGAATGGAACAACCATTTGACCCAGTTATCCCACTCCTAGGTTTATACCCAAAGGACTTAAAATCAGCATACTATCGTGACACAGCCATATCAATGTTTATATCAGCTCAATTCACAGGAGGTAAACTATGGAACCAACCTAGGTTCCCTTCAACACCTTTAACAGATGAATGGATAAAGAAAATGTGGTATATATACACAATTAAATATTACTCAGCCTTAAAGGAGAATGAAATTATGACCTTTGCCACTAAATAGGTGGAGCTGGAGAATATTATGCTAAGCAAAATAAGCCAATCCCAAAGAACCAAAGGCCAAATGTTTTCTCTGATATGCAGATGCTAATTCACAATTATGGGAGGGATAAGAATAGAGGTACTTTGGATTAGACAGAGGGGAGTGAAGTTAGGGAAGCAGGCATGGGGGTAGGAAGGATAGTAGAATGAATTGGACATTATTACCCTATGTGCATATATGATTACATGACTGGAGTAATTCTACATCTTGTACAACCAGAAGAATGAGAAGTTAAACTCCATTTATGTATGATGTGTCAAAATGCATTCTATTGTCATGTATAACTAATTAGAACAAATAAAAATATATAAATTAAAAAAATAAATTTGTTCTTTAAGGACTACCCTTGTCCTACTTCAACCTTGAGGCTGTCAACAGAGCTTTCCTGTGGGTGTAGCTGATGGGCTGCAGCTATATGTCCCTATATAGCATGGGGGCAGGTGAGAGACCAGGTGAGGAAGAATGTCATCTCCATTGTCTTCACAATCTTCTGGAAATTTCCAGACACTTCCATAATGGAATTAAATCCCTTATTTTTCATTTTCATCCTTGATCAACTAATTCTCTATGGAGGCACATTCTAGTCTGGTGGCTGTCTAAATTGCATTTCCTCTTTTTTCTCCTTTGTAGAGTCCCTGAATTTTGATAATTTGTAACTAATTTGTAAATTCCAGCCATAAGAATTTCTGCAGCTGGGGTCACTTGCAGTTAGGAAAGCTGAGCTCCACTCTCACCTTCTTAGCTGTGTCCTTGGGCAGGTCACTTAACTTCTCTGAGCCTGTTTCCTCATCTGTAAAGTGAAAATAACATTTTCCACTTATAAGATTGTTTTGAAGATTCAATGAGATAATATGTTTGAATGTGTCTGCTGAACTGAATCCAACCTATTTTCCTATGTCAAGTGAAACCTTTCAGTTTACCAGTTACCAGAAATTAACTTCCTTTAGGCAGAAATTAGGAAATGAAGAGGCAGAGAGCAGAAAAAGGGTTGGATTATATTCCCAGGCTCATGCCTACGTATAGCACAACCTGGCATGTTGCTACCCAATTCCCCACCGTGTAGTTTGGGGGCAGCTCAATAAACAATTTCATGGAAAATAATGTGTCCTGCTCCCACCCCCACTTGCCCAATGTCTGCCTACCAATGGCCCATCTCAGCCATATGAATGATGGATGAAGTGAGCCAGCAACTGTTGTTCCTTTTATGGCTTTCTCCAAGAGCTAAGGAGTTTTATTGTTTCTAGTAACGCAGTGAACTGGGAAGGAAGGCTTTCTCAAGAAAATCACTGCCAAGCTCCCAGGATTGGCTATCACTTCTGGTTGGAGCTGGCCAGCCCAAAAGCCAGCTAAGACTCTGGCAAAGTCTCCTCATCAACCTGGGGACTCAATCAAGGAGTGGTGAGAAGGAGGTTGCAAACTCTCAGTTACAGTAACTCTGGCTTTATCAGTGATTTGCATTCCCTGCTCTCTGGGGTCATCCTGTGGGAGCTTTCTGGCCCTCAGTCTGCTGCTGCGGCCTGGAATGCAGCCTGTTCTCACTCCCCACTCCCGCCACATAAACATTCCTGAACCATTGTGGAAAACCCAGTCCATATTCCAGATCAGCTCAAATGTCACCTTGAGCAGGAAGTTTTCTCTGGAGCCCCTCTCTGCCCCCACTACCAGATGTGAGCATCCCTCCTTCTCAGCTCTTCATTGTTCCTCTCCCAAGGCATTTATCACATTCTGTCCTGGGTAACATTTATGTTTTTGTCTTATCCCTCCTTTTCTATTATAGTCAGGCATTGGGGCCAATTCATCTTTGTATCTCCCACAGTGACTGACCCGGAATTAGAGATCACTCAGTCAACAGATGTTTACTGAGCACCTACTGGGCACTTGCTGAGTACTCAGGAAGCAAACATTCTGGGCCTGCTCAGAACCTTGCTACCACCACTTGTGTGGGGGTGGGGGTGTTCCTTTCCTACTTCATCCTGGAGCACAGCAGTCACATGGTGGGGGGTTATAAAAGGGAGGAAGTAACTGGCCCTTTCCCTTCCTCTAGAGAGTGATAAAATATGCAGCTTTAGGGGCATATACTTGCTCCAAAAGCACTGTCCTGCCCCAAACCTGGCCCACACCAGGTGCCCTTGGAGGGTTGTGCCTCAGGGCAACCCATGAGATACAGAGTGCCAGATAGATCTCCCTCCTCACCCAGGGATTTCCTGCCTTTTCTGCTGACCTTGTGCTCACTTCACCAGGGGTTACTGAACATCTGTTACATATGTTACCAGGAGCCCAGACATTGTCTACTTACATGCCCAGAGAGCTCCCGATTTCTGGAAACTTCTATTTTAAGAAAACTTAAGGCTCCTGTTCTGTGGCCTGACTTGGTGGTTTAGGAGACAGTGGAGACCACTCTTGTGCTTCCTTATCCCCACCAGAGGCATGAGCAGGTAAGCAGTGGTCCCCACATGGAGCCAGGGAGGAAAGCATGACTATCTCTTAGGTGTAAGAACCCTTATGTGGGCAACATGGAGAGAACCAAGCCTGCACTCTTGGGTATATTATCTTAGATGGGAGTGTAGAGCAGTGTCAGCAGCACTGGGTTAGCAGTCAGGGCTGGCTTTTCATCCAGCTTAGCTACTATTACTTTGCAAATTTGGGCAAATCATCTTTCCTTCCTGAGCCTCAGTTTCCTCAGCTGTAAAATGGGGTTAATAATCCACTTAGAACTTTCAGAACCCAGCAGCACTCTGAACATCAGCTTGGAGCCTTCCATAATGTAATTTAGGGAATGAGAAAGCTAAGGAGATAGGTTATACTTCTTTTATGCTTTGAAAAACTTGCTGTTAGCTAGGCACAGTGGTGCACACGTGTAATTCCAGCTACCTGGGCACCTGAGGCAGGAGGATCACAAGCTTGAGGCCAGCTTCAGCAACTTAGCAAGACCCTGTCACAAAATAAAAAAGAAAAAGGGCTGGAGATGTAGCTCAGTAGTAGAGCACCCCTGGGTTCAATCCCTAGTACTGAAATAAAGAAATAATAAAATAAAAAATTACTGTTTACAAAGGTTTAATCAGGCACTAGAGTTGTGGCTCAGTGGTAGAGCACTTGCCTAGCAAGTGTGAGGCACGGGGATAGATCCTCAGCACCATATAAACAAAAAATAAAGGCATAAAAAAAGAAATGTTTTATCATAGAAAGGTCCTGGTATCCAGACTAATAGAAAACCTTAGAGACTTTCTTGTCCAATTGTCTCATTTTATTGATGAAAAAGTCCCACAGAGGTTAAGATCTATCTCAGCTTACCCAAATGGCTCATTGTCAAAGGACAATCCATATAACAGGCATAACCAAAGCTGGCTTTCACAAGGTACTGACTTCTGAAGTTCTGCAGGACCCAGTCTTCAGGATCCAAGGTCAATGCTCCAGAGAATTTCCCAATCTAAGAATAACCCATCAACAATAAACCCATGTTCTTTCCTTCATTTAGGCTCTAAAGAAAGATTAAAGGTGACCAACAAGAGAAAACTTTGGGGCTGTGGGTGTGGCTTAGTGGTAGAGTGCCTGCCCAGCATTCATGAGACCCTAGGTTCCATCCCAAGCACTGAAATTATAAAAATAAAGGAAAGAAACGTGTGGGTTAGGGTGATGGAAACATTCATATTCTTGCCTTAATAATGATTTCATGGGTGCACATACATCATAAAACTCAACAACTTGTAAACTTCAAATGTGTGTCATTAATGGATATCAATTTTACCTCAGTAATGTAAAAAGGGGGGCGGGGAGCAGGATCCACCTGTACTGAGAAAGAGATTAGCACTGCTGAGTATTGTTAACGTGGCCTCTGAGTAGCTTTGTTGTTCAGGATCAGCACTCTTTCTTCCCTGTTTCATGGATGCAGTTTTCTTAGAAGATGTCACATCCTGGGCCTCCCAGAGCCCTAGGACCCTTCTCTGCTTCTCAGTGGCTGCAGAGTGTGAGACCCAAGGAGCAAGTTCCTGAGGCTGTCTCCTGCTCTTTGGCTCATCCATGTGATACTTGGGAGCAAGCTAGAGAGATACATACAACTAGTGTTCTGACTTCCTACTCCCCAAAGATTTGGGTGAAACTTGCAGACTGAATTGAACACACACACACACACACACACACACACACACACACACAATCAAGAGTCAATGAAACAGATGAGCTAAAGTCATTTGAAAAATTCCCATCACCTCCCTCTGTAGCCATCCTACCCCAACCCTGGCTGTTTTTCCTTACTTCATAGCTTTCAAAGCAGGCATGTATATGGTGCTTAAGATTAGTTTCCAAGTCGCAGAATTGGCTCTTTTTCAATATTTTATTTATTGCATCCTCAGCTCAAAAAATTTCTTCCTGAGTATTTACCATGCACCCAGCTGAGCCATTGTGCTAATTAGGTTTAGTGCCTAAGCCACTTCTCTGTCCTCCATATAAACTTGCCGGTCTGGAGAGGATAAGCAGACTTCAACACAAATAAATAGTTCTGGGCAAAAAGTGATGTACACCATCAGGAATCTCCAAGTGCTGCACCCCTGAATATAGAGGAGTTCTTGCTTCTACCCAAGGCATTAGGGTGGTACCATTGAGCTGAGTGACCTACAGGATGGGTCATTTACCCTTACATATAAGAAATGGAACTGAACAGATACTTCTCAAAGAAGTACAAACAACTATATAAAAAAATGTTCAACATCTTTAGCCATCAGGAAAATGCAAATCTAAACTACACTGAGATTCCATCTCACTCCATTTAGAATGGAAATCATCAAGAAAACAAATTATAAGCCAGGTGTGGTGGTGCACGCCTGTAATTTCAGCCGCTTGGGAGGTGGAGGCAGGAGGATCCTGAGTTCAAAGCCAGTCTCAGCAAAAGCTAGGTGCTAAGCAACTCAGTGAGACCCTGTCTCTAAGTAAAATACAAAATAGGGTTGGAGATGTGGCTCAGTGGTCAAATGCACCTGAGTTCAATCCCCAGTACCAATATATATATATATATATATATATATATATATATATTATATATATATATAAAATAAATGCTATTGAGGATGTAGGGGGAAAGGAACACTTACACGCTGTTCTTGTGATTGTAAATTAATACAACCACTATGAAATTCAGTATGGAGATTCCTAAACAGACTAGAAATGGAACCACTATGTGACCCAGCTATAACACTCTTCAGGGTTTACCCAAAGGAATTAAAGTCAGCATACTACAGAGATACATATATACCCATGTTTAACTGCAGCACAATTCACAATGGCCAAGTTATGGAATCAGCCTAGGTGCCTGCCAAAGGATTAATGGATGGATAAAGAAATGTGATATATATACATAGTGTATTATTTATTCATCCATAAAGAACAAAATCTTATAATTGCAGGAAAATGGATTGAAGCAGAGAACATCATGTTAAGCCAAAAAAAAAAAAAAAAAAAAAAAAAAAAAAAAGAAAAGAAAAAAAAGCCAGACTCAGAAAGGTAAAACCTGCATGTTTTCTCTCAAGGGAGGGCAATGAGGAATGGGTATGATCAATATATGTTAATATGTATGTACAAATGTTCCACAATGAAATCAATTATTCTGTATGAATAATTGCACTAATAAAAACAGAAGTGGCAGCCAGGCGCGGTGGCGCACGCCTGTAATCTCAGCACTTTGGGGGAGGCTGAGGCAGGAGGATCGCGAGTTCAAAGCCAGCCTCAGCAATGACCAGGCACTTAGTAACTCAGTGAGACCCTGCTTCTAATAAAATACAAAAAAGGGCTGGGGATGTGGCCCAGTGGTCAAGTGCCAATGAGTTCAATCCCCAGTACCAAAAAAAAAAAAAAAAAAAAAAAAAAAAAACAGAAGTGGCTTTTCAAAATAATTCACATTTTACAAAGAATCTTTCATATTGTCTGTCTTATTATTACAACTATTTAACAAGGAAGCGGGATATATAATTAGCCACATTTGAGAGAGAAATAAACTGAAGCTTCTAGAGGATAATCCTGACAGGTGTGCCTCTCAACCCAGGGTTTCAGCTTTGAGTACTCTTACTGCCCCAAGAAGCTGCCAAATAGGCAGAAATGGAAAGAACAAGGAGGTTAGAAAGCCAGGAATGTTTGGGTCATGATCGGTATTTTGGTGAGCAGGGAGATGAGGACAGAGTAGGTAATTGGTGATCATGAAACTGAAAAAGGCAGCTTAAGACCAGCTCATCAGTAACTTGAAATTTCTGGCTAGGGTGTGCATATTTATCATTCATCAGTTATGTTTTTAAAGAATGGGGCTAGAATCAGTGATTAGAAGGGAGTTGGGGACAAAAGCAATCATGTATAGAAGGAGCTGTGTCATTACTTTGATTATTAGCGCCCCCCTCAACAAAACAAACAACAGAAAAGATTTCCAGAAAAGGCAGAGGGACACTTCTCCAGGTTGAATAACAAAAGCCATTTCCTTCTGAGTAGCTTGCTTTTAGCTCCCACAGAAGGGGCAGTGGGGTCAGGGAGCAGAAGGCAGTGAAAGAAAGTAGGAAGATAAAGGGAGGGCCAGGAAGGGAAGCAAGGCTCCAGGCCACATCCTGACAGCCAACTGGGCCCAGTCCCACGCTCTCCAGAGATGCTCTGGCAGGTTTCCCATTAGGACGAATTCAACTTGAATCAATCTTTTTTCCCCTTAAGCTCACTGTTCTTGCAGGCAAAAGAGAAAGCCCCTGTGTGAGACAATTTGTTTGTTGTCCAAGCAGCACCAGGCAGGAAAGGGAAAACTCCCCAGAGGCAGGAGAAGTGTGTGGCAGCCAGGAGACTTGAGGTACGTGCTCCTGCCTTCTGCCCGTTCCTTGCTGCATGATCCTGGTCAAGTTCTGAGCTTCAACTTCCTCAGGTGCCAAATGATATCTAATGGGTTAGTGTGAGCATCCAAAGAGCTCAATCAGATAGAAGGCCTAGTGCAGCACCTGGCTCAAGGTAGGGGCTGGCCCTGAATCCCTTCCCATTGTGGTGGAAATGTCAGCAACACGGTGGAGCAAGAAGTGGTCTTAGAAGTAGATGGAGATGAACCTAATGTGGATTTCTTTAGGGCAAAAACTGTTTATGAATGTTTCCTGTGTAGTGCCTTGTGAGAATATGGGCTTGGAAAGTGTGGGGAAAAAAGGAGAAGGATTTGAAAAATCCCCTTTCTGAAAGGTCCAGGCTGGGAATGGGAGGTAAACTATTGAGCTAAAGAAATTCTTCCAAAGAAGAGCAATCGGAGGTTTAGGCACTGCTGTGGTTTAAATGTGTTCCCCCAAAAGTTTGTGGGCTTGAAACCAAATCCCTAAATTCATATGTTGATGGCGTTTGAAGGTGGGGCTTTGGAGAGGTAATTAGGATGAGGTTATGAGGGTGAGGCCCTAAAGATGTGATTAATGTCTTTGTAAGAAGAGGAAGTGGAACCCACACTACCACACTTGCTGGTGTCACCATGTAATGTGATTATGATGCAGCAAGAAGGCCCTCATTTAATGGTATTGCCATAGTGTGGGCTGCCTGGCCTCCAGAGAAATGAGCCAAATAAAACTCTGTTTTTCATAAATTACCCTATCTGTGGTATTCAGTCCTAGAAACAGAAAAGGACTAAGCAACCACCATTTCTGCCTTGAATTTTGGCAAAGAAAGCATTAGAAAGAAGCTAATAAGGAAATAAAATAAAGTCAATGACCCCATGTCCATGCTGAGAGAGTAGACTATCACTAGAATTATTCAAAGAGGACCAGGAAAAATCTATTCTAGGATTTCCTTGCTCTCACTGCATCAAAGATCCACAAAGGGGAAGGGCCTTGGAAATGAATGCTGGTAATTCCTGCCACACAGTCCTGTTGGTAACTGTCTTCTTAGAGAGGCAGTTCACTCTGAGGCAGTGTGTCCCAACTTCAGGCATTGGTGCTCCATCTTCCCGACTTTTATTATATTCTCATACTTCCTGAACTACTATTTAATTTTTTTCTGTATCTCACTCTTATTTGAAGAAACTCAGTATAATTCATGTAAATGAAAACCACCACCACATGACCTAAATTGAAGGAAACTATTGGGGGGAGGGATGTAGCTCAGTGGTAGAATGCTTACTGTGCATGTGTAATGCCCTGGGTTCGATTCCCAGCACCACACACACAGAAAAATGATGGATTCTATAAACACAAATGCACTGCTATTAACATAATATTCATGTCCCATCCAAAAGCATGAGGTGCACCCTAATCCCAAAGGAATGTGGGGCCACTTGGGGAAGATGATTCCAAAGACCTCTTGCATTGGGGATGCAGCTCTGGTGATGCAGCTTCTGCTCAGACAGGGATACAGGTTGTAGCTGAAGGGAACGGAAGAACAGATGATGGGAAACACGGTCCCTTTGGGTCTTGCCCTGGAAACTCCTCCCAGTGGAAAGCTAGATGGCACTCATCTCCCACCCCCAAGGCCAGCCTAGAAGCTAAGACAGAAAGAAGTCAGGTGAGAGACCAGCCTGGCTCTTCATGGTTCAGATGGTATTCGCTGTCAGATCTTAAACCTAAACTCAGGAAACATGTATTTCATATGCTGCTGATTTTAATTTTTGCAGTGATTCCCTCCTTGCTTTCCTGTAGAATTTTGAAACCTCCCTGTTGAGAATACCAGATGTCTTGGGAGTCCAAAGGAGAAGGATCTAGGTCTGGTCCCCAGGTGGATAAAAAAGCATCATGCCCCAGGCAACCTGATGTAGTTTGGACAGTAGGAATCAATGAGAGGACTCCAAGAGCAATCTGTGAAACTGAGGAAAGACAACTGCTATGTCTGAATGTTGCTGACCCCACACCAAATTCATAGGTTGGAACTTAATATCCAATGTGATGGCATTAAGCAATGGGATCCTTAGGAGGTGATTAAATCATACAGGCTCCATTCCCATGAAGGGGATTGGTGTCCCTTCTTATAAAAGAGGGAAGAGAGCCTGTTTGCCACTTCCACCTTGTGAGGACGCATGCCCTCACCAGACAGCAAATTTGCCAGTGCCTTGATCATGGAATTCGCAGCCTCCAGAGCCGTGAGCAATAAATGTCTATTGTTTATGAATTAACCAGTCTATGGTATTTTCTTATTTAAGCCCAAAGGGACTCAGACAGTGTCCCTTCTCAAACTGGAAAACCCTCCTACTGCTAAGAATCTGGAAAGACATTCTTTTTGTTCTTTTTTTTTTTTTTCCATGAGAGTCACCGGTTCTTCACACTCACTCGGAAATCAAACAGTAAAGGAAATTCCTGGATGGCATGTTTAGTGACAACTCCAGGCATTTGATACTTGTCCTCTCAAAGATACATTTTCTATTCTACATCTGATACTAATGGAGAATTGGTAGTTTCTAAGAAGGAACAAGGCTGCTTGGTAGACAAACAAGACAGGATTACTTCATTTGTTTGTGTTGCACAGAGGGAGAAGCAAATTTATTTACTTTTTTTTTTTTAACCAGAAAAATGGGTTCAAAGAAATCTGTCATCTCCTGTTTTCTTCCTATGATCCATGCCTGGAGTCTTTTCCTCTTCAGGATGGGTGACTGGTTATCACATTAATGTGGGATTACATGGATCAAAAACAGTAGAAAACAGAAAATTGAAGAAATACATTGGCTATGGGAAGGTTGTTGGCTGCCCATGGGCTTGCAGCCTCAGTCTGTGGGGAGTCCAGAGATGACTAGCCATACAACAAAGCCTTCGAGGCAAGGCTATTCTAACTTACAAAACCATGGGCATGTCCAACATCCACAGTTTCCTGGAAAACAAGGCTAAAATGCACAGTCTCACAGATAGGTCAAAAATTTACAGCCCCAGCACATGAAAAAAATATTCAAAATCAGTAGTCATTAGGGAAAATTAATAGTTGCTCATACCTGTAAGACAACAATAAGCTACCACTTCATCTCCATTAAGGTGGTTATCATCCAAAACACAAAATAACAAGTGTTGATGAGGATGTGAAGAAATTGGAACCATTATATACATCACTGGTGGAGTTGTAAAAGGGTACAACCACTGTGGAAAATGGTATGATGGTTCCTCAAAAAAGTAAACATAAAATTAGCATATGACTCAACAAGTCAATTCTCTATTCCTTGAATGGAAAGTAGGGGCTTGAATTAACATTTGGACGTACATGTTCATAGCAACACTATTTGTTGGATTCTGGGCAGGGAAGGCACACCTCCCAGGTAGATCAACTAGCCACACTCCTAGGCTCCTTAAGACTCCTAAGCACCCCAGGTCAGCCACACTGCTAGCCACGCCTCAGGTTGACCATGCGCTGACCACTCCCCAGGTGCCTTAATGAGCCAATTAATTACGACATATGGGCTTGCCTTCTTACCCCAGGCAGCCTATGGAACTGGGGTTCCCTCTAGGGGGTCCCTCAGACCACCGGTTCACTACTTAAGCGCTCTCCACACTGAAACCGCCCCCCCCCTTTTTTTTTCCTTTTTCCTTTTCTTCTCCTCCTGTCACATGCGCCAATTTTCACTTCCCCCACATGTACCCTCGGCTGATTAATAAAATTCCCCCTTTCTACACGGCGGTCCCAGCGTGCGTTTCATCTACCCTTCACTATTCACAATGGCCAAAATGTGGAATCTACCTAAATGTCAATTGACAGATGTATGGATAAACACTATGTGGTATTCAATGGAATACTATTAGGCCTTTAAAAAGAAGAAAATCCTACCGAGGGACATCTAGGTTGGTTCCACAACCTAGCTATTGTGAATTGTGCTGCTATAAACATCGAAGTGGCTGTGTCACTGTAATATGCAGTTTTTAAGTCCTTTGGGAATAGACCCAGAAGTGGGATGGCTGGGTCATAAGGTGGTTCCATTCCCAGTTTTCCAAGGAATCTCCATACTGCTTTCCATACTGGCTGCACCATTTTGCAGTCCCACCAGCAATGTATGAGTGTGCCTTTTTCCCCACATCCTCTCCAACATTTATTGTTGTTTGTGTTCTTGATAGCTGCCATTCTGACTGGAGTGAAATGAAATCTTAGAGTAGTTTTGATTTGCATTTCTCTAATTGCCAGAAATGTTGAGCATTTTTTCATGTATTTGTTGATTAATCATGTATCTTCTTCTGAGAAGTGTCTTTTCAATTCTTTAGCCCATTTATCGATTGGATTATTTGTTTTTCTGGTGTCAAGTTTTTGAGTTCTTTATATATTCTAGAAATTAGTGCTCTATCCAATGTGCATGTATTAAATATTTGTTCCCAATTAGTTGGCTCTCTATTCACCTCACTGATTATTTCTTTTGCTGAGAAGCAGCAAGAAAATGTGGTATATATACACAATGGAATTTTACTCAGCAATAAAAGAGAATAAAATAATGACATTCGCTGGTAAATGGATGAAGTTGGAGAATATAATGCTAAGTGAAATCAGTCAATATCAAAAATCCAAATATCGAATGTTTCCTCTGATATAAAGAAGCCGGTTCACAGCATTGTTGGGTCAGGGTACATAGGAGAATTAGAGGAACACTATAATGGTCAAAGGGAAGGGAGAGGAAGGGAGGGAGCAAGGGGGGAAGGGGGGTTAAAAAGAAAAAGTGGTTGAATAAGATGGATATCATTATTCTAAATGCATGATTAAAGACTTGAATGCTACGAATATACTTTGTATAGAAACTGTTTTGTGTAAAAAATGTTCTATATGTGTAGTATGAACTGTAATACATACTACTAATATAAATAAAAATTAAACAAAAAAAGAAGGAAATCCTAACACCTTACAATATGGTTGAAGCTTAAAGATATGATATTAAGTGACAGAAAGCCAATCATGAAAGAACATATATGATTCTGTTTATCTTAGGTAGCAGAGGTAGTCAAATTAATAGAGACAGAAAGTGGAATTTTGGTTGAATAGGGGTTGGAGGAAGGGAGAGTTGCTGATACAGAGAGTTATTGGTACAGAGTTTCAGTTTGGGAGGATGAAAATTTTTTGGATACGGGTGGGGGTAATGGTTGCATAACAATATGAAAGTACTTAATGCCACTTAAGCTATACACTTAAAGTGATTAAAAATGGTAAATTGTATGTGTATTTCAGCACACGGAAACAAAAGCTCATCATCCCTGCATTAAAATGCAAATGAGGAGAAAGGTCATGGAATGACCTCAGCCCTCTAAGGCTCACATGCCTGCTTATGACCCAGAGAGACATCTCCAGGGGAGGAGTTCTCAGGTTCCTTCTTGACAGGACCAGCCTTTAGCACAGAGCTTGCTTGAATAACCACTCCATGAATAACTTTGGGGATGAATGGCTTCTGTTCTCCTCTCCTTCTCTCAAGTACTCATGGGAAAAGGCCTGAAGCAAGAAAGTAAGTGAGGGGTGCCAGGCACAGTTGCTCACACCTATAATCCCAGAGACTAGGGAGGCTGAGGCAGGAGGATCACAAAAGGGAGGCCAGCCTCAGCAACTTAGGAAGACCCTGTCTCAAAATAAAATAAAAACGGCTGGGGATGTAGCTCAGTGGTAGAGCCCCATGGGTTCAATCTCCAGGACCCCCCAAAAAGGAAAGAAGAAGGATGTGAGGGGCTCCTCTGCTTACTGCAATAGGTGGGAGGTGGGCAGAATTGTGCAAGGCAGGTAGGGAGGAAAGGAGAAACAAGAAAATAGTTTGGAGAGCCATTAAAGCAAAAGGGAAAGGGATGATGGATCTCAGGGAGAGAATGGGGGGTGCTCCTCACAAACAGTACTTGTTCTCCCCAATGAAAAACTCTGGGGCTTTAAGCAGCCACCCTTGATATGAGCAAACCCCAACAAGGATAGAAGCCATGGATCCCCAGCAGTTATTCCTGGAGTGGCTATTCACGCAGACTGTTCTAAAGGCCAGTGTGTCAAGAAGGAACCTGTTTTAGTCAGCTTTTTTTTTTTTTAAATATTTATTTATTTACTTTAGTTGTACACAATACAATGCATTTATGTTTACGTGGTGCTGAGGATCGAACCCGGGCCGCGCACGTGCGAGGCAAGCGCTCTACCGCTGAGCCACAACCCCAGCCCTTTAGTCAGCTTTTTGCTGCTGTAAAAATGGGCTCTATATGTGTATTATGAATTGTAATGCATTCTACTGTTATATACAACAACTTCAAATTAAAAAAAAAAAACAAATGACACAACTGTAGAGGAGAAAAGGTTTATTCAGGGGCTCATGGTTTCAGAGGTCTCCATTCCTTGGGGCTCCAGATGAGGTTGAACATTATGTCGGAGTGTGTGGCAGAGGGAAGCAGCTCACTTGATGATCAGGAAGCAAAGAGAGAGAGGAACTCCACTCTCCAGATGCAAAATATATGCCCCATAGCCCTGCCCACAGTGAGCCACTTCCTCCAACCATACCCCACCTGCCTCCAGTTACCACTCAGTTAATCCCATCAGGTATTAATTCACTAATTAGGCCAAGGCTACAACCCAAACATTTCTCCTCCAAATCTTCTTGCATTGTCTCACATGTGAGCTTTCAGGGGACATCTCATATCCAAACCACAACAGAACCCAAGGTGAAATGTGGTTTTAGGGAACTCACAGGCATGGAGGAAGAGAGCTCAATGTACTCCTAAACATAACCCAAGGGAGAACACTCCACAGCCTCCAAACTAAAATCAGAGAAGGCACGTGGAACAGCTAGGATGGAGAAATGGTGTCTGGCTGGAAGAGGCTGAGGGGACTTCATGGAGGAGGTGGCACTTATGTTAGACTGTGAGACATGGGCAGAATTGAGGGTTCATTGTCCTTGTTCTTTTGTTTGTATTTCTTGAGAAATGAGCTCCTCTTTTCATGCTTATAATTTACAGTCTCCCAGGCTGACTTTCCTCAACCTATTTCTGTAAAAGTTTTGTTAGCTTTACATCAAAAATCTTAGAACAAATTGGCTTTACATCAAAAATCTTAGAACAAATTGGTTTATGTGGCCTGTTAGTGCAGGTTAGACATGGACACAGGACTACAGAGACACCAAACACTATATCAAATACTGATCATCCAAATATACAGACACACATGGTTGGGAATAGTCAACTTGCAAATGATATTTGACACCATACCCATGACTGTGAAATGGCAAATATATAAAAGGAAAACTGAAAATATTCTAACCTCTAGCTGTATGTTTTTTGGCACAATTGCCAAGTGAACAGGTCTTTATGAGTGTGTGTGTGTGTGTGTGTGTGTGTGTGTGTGTGTGTGTGTGTGTGTGTAGGAGATCCAAATACGTGGCATTGGAATGTTGAGTATTATAAAAGATTAGTATTTGAAGTCTTTGAATGCCAAGCCCAGGAGTTTCTACTTAACTCTAATGCTTCTGTCAAAATGAGCATTAACTTCTCTCACCCTCATAACTACAGGATGCCACTAAATGTCAAGATTGACCAGACTTCAGTAGGGTGTAGCCAACACCCACCCACAGAAATGGCTAGTGGGCTCAGTGTGGGAATGATAAACAAAGCTGTTAAAGTCCACCAACAGGGATAGGGAGCACTCACAAGTCATAAGAAAAACTCACTGTGTCACGGGTGGGAGCAGTGCCATGGCACAGATGCTTCCTTCGGGCCCTTGGGAATCCTGTTAGGCATGTGCCACTGCTGGACACTTATAATGGGAGGAATCCCTGGGTTCATAAGGATACAAAAGCTTCACCCTGTAGCAACCACACCACCCTGCTGCTGACTCAAACTCCAGCTGGAACTGGAGCAAAAGTTCAGCTCTTCTCCTGTTATTAACTACCCCCCCCAATCCTCCACCCTCAGGCTCACTCCTCTGCTTTTGTTCCCCAGTCCCACTGCACCCCCAGGCAAAACACCATGGAGGCCTGCCCTAAATAGAGAGTGAGGAATGCCTGTTGAGATTGGCCAGGCTTGGGTCATCCAGATGGGCATTGGTACTGCTACTCCAGTTCCTTAGCCTTGCCCTAGTCCCGTTGGACTTTTTCTTCTTCTACAAGTTATCCTTTGCCTCTGGCCTGGGCCAGATGGGTAGCTGGCAGACACCTGGCCTTTGTCCCTGGGTGGACTAACTTGTGGTGGTACCCACTTGCCAAAGGACTCCAGGTGGAAAAAATGCTAAAGGACAGAGCAGAGATCCAGAGAAATCCCAGAAATGGATATTCCAGACCCACCACTTGGAATACAAAAATGCATGCTCAAATGATCTTGTTTTCCTTCCCTTCAGACCATCCTGGCCCTCCCAGCAGCCCGGGGCCACCTGCAGCTGCCTGCAGACAAGGGTATTGTCTCTAGAGGCCAGAGGTCATATGGGGGTGGGGGCTGTCTGGGCATCTCCATTGCCAGGTGGTCCATGTGGCATCCTAGGGAAAGAAACCAGCCTCAACGTCCCACCCCCACCTCTGTTCCCAGTCCCTGTGTGTGGTTTGGTGTGGTGGGGGAAGGGCTATTCAGAGTTTCTGCGGAGCCTGTGTTTGGGCTGTGAGCCATTGGCATTCCCACACATGGAGGTGAGGGATTCCTGGTTTGCTAAAGCTGTTGGGCCAGGAGAAGAGGGAGAGCACAGATCAAGTCTGAAGTCAAAGTCCAAAGGCAAGTTGGGGATTATGCACAGTGAGGTGGCAAGTGCCTGGGCAGGCTGCAGGAACAGCCACCTTTGAGCTGGGGTTAGGGAACTGTTAAGGTCTGATGCAGTGGCATGGTGTTTTTCATCCTTGTCTGGGAGTCAAGGGTGTCTGGGACAAAGCAACTCACCCTCCTGCCGCAGCACTATGCAGTGCTACCAGCTCTGCTCAAAGAAGTTCAGACGGGCTAATTTACTGTGTGTTGTCCACATTGTACAGGTCCCTAGCCCCATCCTGTCCCAGCTCTCCTGTCTGTGTTTTTTCCTGCCCTTTGTTGCCTGACATACTCCTATTCATCCTTCCTGACTCTTCTCAGACCTCCTCTCCTCCAGAAAGCCCACCCCAAAGCCCTTGTCACCCAAGCCTCACCAGGGTTCTCTTAAGCTGTCTGCTACTTCTGGCTCTTGTATGCTGGTGCCAACAGTTTATCTGACCAAGTCAGGGCATTTTTAAACAACTGCCATCTACTGAAACCAAGATGTCAGAAATTAAAAAATAGAATGACATTGTTTTAATTGTAAAAGCTGAACAAATTTGGCTTTTTAAAGAACTATGTCATCAATTTTTCTCCTTTTTTAAAACTTTAACTCAGGAGACTGAAAAATCCTAGCATCGAGCATCAATTTGTATTTGGAAACTACAGACCTAGATGACAATTGGACAACTAAAAGTCGAACTTGGGAGTACATGTGATGCCCCCCTCCACTGTCTTATACAGCACTTTAGAGGTTACCAAGGAATTTCCACGGATTCACAACCCTTTGGGATGTAGGTGCCATTAGTCATATTTTACACAGGAGGAACAGGGGTTCAGAAAAATGAAATAGAGCAAGGTATAATAGTACACACCTGTCATTCCCGCTACTCAGGAGGCTAAGGCAGGAGCATCACAAGTTCAAAGCCAGCCTCAGCAACTCAGTGAGACCCTGTCTCAAAATAAAAAAAATAAAAATGACTGGGGATATAGCTCACAGGTAGAGCACTTGCCTAACATGTGAGAGGCCCTGGGTTAAACTCCAGGTACTTCAAAAAATATATATAGGAAATGAAGAAAGGGAAGAGAAAGAAATATGAAATGGGTTTCCCAGAGCCACATGGGCACTGAAGACCACCAAATTCTGGGTTTGTTCTCCTAGGACATACTGCCTCAACATCACAGTGTCAACAATTCAATTCAAGAAGTGTTATTGGGCCAGAGGGTACAACTCAAACGGCAGAGTGCTTGCATCACACATGTGAAGCTCTGGGTTTCATCCACAGCACTGGAAAGAAAAGATCAGGTTATTTATTGAGTATTTATTGACCTTGTGTTCTATCAGATGGAAAGTAGAAGACGGTGTGTCCCAGCTCCACATAGGGAAGAAGGGATATTACAGACAACTTGGATAGCATCACCTTCTCATAAGGCTGTTGTGACAATGAATGGACCCACAACGTGCAGTCAGGCACACAGTGGGCATTCCATAAATACTAATTTCTTGACTTCCTTCCTTTCTCAAAACATCAGGGAACAGCCCTGCTGCCAACAAGCACTCTTGCCTCCCAGCCTCACTGCTGTCTGCTTTATAGCACATGAAAATGCTGGGGCCCCTTGAACTGTGTCCCTTCTCATTTCATGCAATTTATCCCTGTCCTTCTGATCTGTTTTGGGGAGCTAAGGGTAAGTGCATCTGCAGGGCGAGGTCAGGAATGGAGGCCCAGGCTCCAAGGACGTTTCTGGGCAGAGCCAAAAGCTAAGAATCAGTTTGGAGTGAGGAGAAGAAAGGGCCCAGTGTGCTGGTGAAAGGCAGGACTTTTTCAGTTTCCCAGAGTCAGAAGGCTGAGCATGGGACTGGAAGGGCAGAGGAAGGGGGGTGCTGCTCCATTATGCCAGAATGGAGGGAAGGTGTAGGAGCAGAAGTCAAGGTAATTGAAGGAAGCCGGGTGCCTAGGGGGTGGGCACCATGCTCCCTCCCACCATAGGGTTTTGTGTGTGCTGTTTCCTCTATCTGCAACACTGATCCTTCCCTTCTGGTCTGAATAAACTACTGTGAATCCTTCGTGGTTTACCTCAAGTATCCATCTCTCCTCAAAGAAACATTCTCTGAGGTTCCCTGACTAGGTCAAATTCTCTATTCTAGGCTCTCTGAGCATGTACACTTTTGCAATTATTTGGCTAGTAATCTGCCTCCTCCACTGAACTGTGAACTCCTTGAGGGCAGAAATTGGTCTGTTTCTGTAGATCATTCTGCCTCTAGTTCCTAGGACATATTAGGTCCTCTGTAATTACATAGTGAAGGCAAGAGTGAATGAATGAACAAATGAATGAGTGAGTGAGTGACTCCATAGAAGGGGCAGAACTCTCAAGTTACACTACCTGTTTGAATCCCAGGTCTACCACTTACTAGCTGTGTGGCCTTGGTCAAGTTACTTATCTCCATGCCTCCATTTTGCATCTGTGAATTTAGAATCACAAAAGCAGTTATAGAATTAAATGAGTAAATAATTGTAAAGCACTTAAATAGTGCTGGGTACATAATACTGTGTTTAAATATACACACATTTGGTGTGAACACATAGGTGCTCACTTCTATAAATCAACAAGCAATCAGACTCTCCTGTGTTTCTCTTCTGGTCCTCTGTCTAAAGGACAAGCGAGAACACACTTATTTTCCAGCAGGTCCCAATACTCCAGATCTCCAGGCTGACCTAAGGAGGTCCTCAATTGCAGCCTCCTGGGCAGAGAGAGAGAAAGTGGAGCTCTTTGGAGTCCGAAATCATGACTTGATTCATCCTTCCCCTTCTCTCCGTACCTTGAATTCATCTATAAGTGCTGTTGGCTCTACCATAAACAAACAACCAACAAAACTTCAATCTGTCTCCCTTTGCTCTACCACCATGAAGCCATTGTGATCACAGCACAATTGGGATAGTCCCATTTCCCCTCATCCCTCCTTATAGCCTGTTCTCCACACAGCAGCCACATTGAGCCAATCAGGACAGGTCACATAAAAAAGAAAAGAAAAGTACAGGTCACTTGCTAGCACAAATCCCTCCTCACACTGAGAATGAAACCCAAAACCCCTCCTGTGTCTTGCAAGGTGCTTCACCAGGAAGACCCTGCCCACCTCCCCAGTCTCAGCTCTTAGCCTATTGCAGCCATACTGAACCACCCTCAAAGCTCTGTGCTTCCTCTTGATACTGGCCTTTGGCAATGCTATTTCCTCTGCCTGGATCATTATTTTCCTACTTTCTCTTTCATTTGGCTGATTCCTCCTTTTCCTCCAGATCTAGGCCAGACACCACATCCTCTCGAAAGTCCTCGCTGATGCCCCACCTCCTGCTCCTGTATGTGATGGGTGCTCCTTCATGTACTCCCATACTATCAGCTTCTTCCTCATCAGAGCAGGCAGCATCCCATCCCATCACCACCCCTTGCTTGTCTGTAATCACCTACCACTTGGCTGCAAGCTGCTGAAGGTCGTGGCCTGATCTTTTTTTATTTTTAATTTTGTTACATAAGACAGCAGAATGCATTGCAATTTATATTACACATATGTAGTTATTTTTTTTAAGTGCTGGGTATTGAACCCAGGGACTTGTGCATGCAAGGCAAGCACTCTACCAATTGAGCTGCATCCCCAGCCCCATGCCCTGATCGTTTCCACATCTGTGCACCCAGTGCACAGCATAAGGCTTGACATGGAGTAGATGGCTCAAGAAACATTATAGCATGTATCCTGGCATTCCCCGTAACCTGTTTCCCCAATAATAAGATGGGGAGATAATACTTAGTCAGCTGTTTTAAGGATTAAACACAACACATAGTAAATGGTCAAAAAATGACAGCTATTGTTGGGTCATAACTGGTCAGGAAAAGAAAGAAAAACAAGTCTCTCCTTCGTGTTAACCCAGATACACACCCATCCTACTTCCCTCCTGTCTTCAGTTTCTTGAATAAAGCTGGAAAACTGAACCAGCAAAAAAATCCCCTTCAGTAAACTCTGGAGAGAGAACTATCTTCTGTATCAACAACACACCCTGGGCTTAGCCTCCAGCAGAGCAGTCCTGAATTGGAGATCTGGTTTTTCTTTTCACCCTGTCCAGATATTTACAGTGTAAACCTTGGATGATGAGTGGGAGGAGGGGGGAAGCACAGCCCATGCCAAGAAACCTCAGGAAGGAACTCACACTGGGTCTCCACACAGTAATGCACACTGTTCTGGAATCTTCCATCAAAACACTTTGTCAGCTGGGAGATAGAAGAAAGGGTCTTCTCAGCAGTGAGGCAGAGAGAAGTGGTCCTTTGGAGGCCAAGTCTCTCTCATTCAGAATGTAGTCTACTAGAGAAAAGACCCAGGTTCAAGTTCAAACTTTAACTTAACCTTTCTGTCTTAGTAGTGAAAGATCAGAACAATGTTGGATACTCCATCTTCCACTTCCTAGACTCCAGCTGAGTAGAAATCCTCCATCAATGACCCCCCCCCCCAACTGCCTCAGAATGGGCATTTGATTTCAACAAATAGGTCTGGGTTGTCTAATGCCTCTTTGATTTCAAGTTGGATAACTGTCCCCTATTCTTTGTCTTCTGGAAAATTTCCTCTTCTGAATTTTATGTCTTATTTTTTTAAAGGCAAATTCAATTTCAGAACTACTTTAGAAAACATATCTGAAAACCAAAGACCACAGGCAGTAAGGATTTCTCCCATTTTACACAGTTGGTAGTATCTATTATACTGTTCTGTCTTTTACACTATACATTATCCCATATATATTTTTTCTTGAACCAGCAGAATTCACATAGTTGTCACATTTGGTGGCCACATTACATAAACTAAAATACTATAATTCATAGTTTGCTTAGTCAAATCCCTATTATTGGTTGTTTGGAGTGTATCCATTTGTTGCTATAATAAATAGCCCTTTGTCCAATTTGCTTTGGGAAATTTCTTCTTCTAGATTGTTTTTTAAATGCAAATTCAATTTTAGAATTACTTCAGAAAATATATCTAAAAATCAAAGAACCAACGACAGGGATGATTTCTTTCATGAAGAAAAGGCCTACACATTCCTTCCCCTCTCAGGCCCTAAAGTGGGTTTCCAGGGATAATAAGTGCTACATCATGCTTTTCTTACTCTTGCTTTCAGTGGAGGGAGGCAGAGCTGAGAAAGTCCACAGCATCAGTCTGACCTTCCAATGGTGAGTCAGGGACAATTAGGTGCAGTTATGTGGGCACAGAGAATATGGATTTTCTGGATAACTCTTAGTCTTAGCCCTGGCAAGTCTCAGAACCAGACTCAGGACCAGAACAGGCCACTCATTCTCTGAAACAGTCTTTGTTGAGACTTGTGAAGGATGCTGCTTCTTGCTTAACTAATAGCCATCCTCTATATCTTTTTTTCTCACTAACAGAGCTCCAGTATTTTCAGGTAGTTGGCAAAGATCCTTTCATATCAGACAGTTGGGAAGACCAAGTTCCAGGCCCAGGCTTGAATTATTATATTTGATTTGAACTAGTCATTGGTCTAAGTGTGAGTACGTGACACAGTTCTTGATAAGGAGACATAAGGGACAGTTGCCTAGAAAGTCTCCCCTTTGCAAATAACAGGAAAAAAGCACCCAGAGGAGAAGGCCTTTCTTTCTTCCTCTTTCTTTGTGCTGGGGTGCAGATAGATTTTTGAGAATACAACAGCCATCTGGCAACCATAATGCAACAAGTATGAGGATGGAAGCCAATTCACCAGGGATAGCAGCAGAGTAGGCAACCTCCCACCTTCAGAGTTTTTATGTGGAGAAAAACATCATGTCCATTTGCTTAAGCCACTATAGGTTGGGTTTTCTGTTACTTTCAGCCCAAGGCATACCCAATTGTACCTACTGTGTGCCTGGCACTTTGCTACCAAAGAAGTACCAAAGAAGTTACAAAACAAATGGAAAACATGCTTCTTTTCTATTTCAACTATTTTAACCAAGGTGAATAGGAAATAGTTAGAGCTAGAAACATGCACAGTGTTTCCAAGGAAAAGTAAAGACCTAGATGGATCATAGAAAGGAAATGGGAGATATGGCAGATTGTAGGTTGGCACACTATTCAAAGGCTAAAGATTGTCATTCAGGAGTCTGGCCATGAATTGATGTTTAGTGGAAAACCAATGCAAGAAAAATTCATGATGAAAGCTGCACTTGAGGAAGATTAGTTGGATGGTGAAATGCAGACTGCAGCTGTGGTACTCAAATGGGTGATGACAGCTAGAGGGCATCATGCAAGAGATATTCTGAAGGGGGAATTAGCAGAACTTGATCAATGTTAACGATTGAGTATGGAAAAGGGAGAGGAAGGAGAGTCAGAGAGGATGGGAAAGAGCCTTTGACAGAGACAGGAAGCATAGAAGGGGAGATAAGATTTTTGGCTTTGGCTCAGGAGGCTGAGGCAGAAGGATCATGAGTTGAAAGCCAGCCTCAGTAATTTAGCAAGGCCCTAAGCAACTCAGTGAGCCCCTGTCTCTAAATAAAATATACAAATACATTGGAGATGTGGCTCAGTGGGGACAATCCCCAATACCAAAAAATAAAAAAAAGAAAGATTTTTGGTTTCGATATGTCAAAATGACAGTTAACCACATAGATTAATATGTCTAATAGACAATTCCCGAATCAGAAACCCCATGCCTGGGAGTAGGGACAGAGAGGGAGCAGAAAAGGCATTTGGTTAACACTAGTGGTTTCCAAACTTCAGTCGTCTTCATGACTTTTGACACATGCTGAACAACTACATTACTAATCTACTTGATGTTGTTCCTTAAATTAACTGCTTTATAGATTTGGGGATGTAGCTCAGTGATAGAGCACTTGCTTAGCATGTGCAAGGCCCTGAGTTCAATACCCAACCTAGTACAATCACCCTTCCCCAAAATATGTTATAAACTTCTTCTTACGTTATGTATTTATTTACTTGGTACTAAGGATTGAACCCAAGGGCACTTTACCACACACAGATCTACCTCCCCAGTCCTTTTTAATTTTTATTTTACTTTATCCTCTTTTCATTCTGTTTTTGAACTGAGGGTAAAACCCAGGGTTTCATGCATGTAGGCAAGCACTTTAAAACTGAGCTACATCCCAGCCCTTATTTTTACTTTTGAACCAGGCCTCCCTAAGTTTCTGAGGCTGTCCTCCAACGTGCAATCCTCCTGCTTCAGCCTCCTGAGTGTCTCAGATTAAAGGTGTACACCACTACCACGCCCATCAAAAACCTTATTTAAACAACTGCATGGTTCTAAGCAATAATACCCTTGAAGTCAGCAGCTCTAATGTATTAATTCAAGTTTTTTTTCCTAAAACACATAAAAATAAATTCATGGCTATTAAAGTTTAAAAATATTCAATCATAAACTACTTGAAATTATCTCACACATCTTTAGATGACCTGGCCACCAGCCTTGGGAGAACAACAGCTCAGACACAACTGGGGGACCTGTTCAATGAGGGTGATGTATTTCAAGGGGCCCAATCTCTTGAGTGTTGGGCCTCATGAATCTGCTCCCTTCTCCTGTGTCAGCAATTTACATTTTTTCTGGGGGAAAGATCTTTATGCATGTGGGTTCAGCCGTGTGAAAGAGAGCTGGAAAGGGGATGCCCTGGACCTCAGGGTGCCTGAGGATGTATTGCTCGCCCTTCAGTCATCTTGGGCTGCATAAACCAGGTGAAGCATTCCTTCTATAGCATTCTGGCCAGAGTAGGGCCTCAAATCCTCTCACTAGGGTTTCTAAGGAAAGATTCCTGCAACTTGAACTAAACCAAAACTCTAAGAAAGGGGCTAAGTTGCAGCCTTCCTCCTTCCTTTCCTCCCCTCGCCTGCCCCCCCTCCTCTAGCCCCCTTCCTAATCTGAGCTGGGCTTAGCATAAGAGGAGCATGATTCATAGAAACCAAGTTCTCAGCCAGACAGGCCAGCTTGCCAAGCAGACCCAGCAGCCTGATCCTCAGCCCATGACAGACTTAGGTGTCCAAAGGCTTCAGGCCATTAGAGCCCCCAGAGTAACAAACATTCCCTGGGGGAAGGTCAGAAGACCAGAAATGGCAAAGAGCTGCTGTGAAGGAAAAAGACTGTGTTCATTCAATGGGAATAGTGTATGGATCCTGCTTCCCCTAATGTCTTGTCCAAAAGTATGTTACTTCCTAAGTACCTACCTTCATAGTAATATCAATGCCATCATCATCATCATCATC
This sequence comes from Tamias sibiricus, assembly GCA_025594165.1. Taxonomy (NCBI): domain Eukaryota; kingdom Metazoa; phylum Chordata; class Mammalia; order Rodentia; family Sciuridae; genus Tamias; species Tamias sibiricus. The sequence continues at coordinate 65,089,929 of CM046667.1, forward strand.
ATCATCATCATCACCATCATAATAATGATGATAATCAATACTTACAGGGAAATAACTATGTGCAAGGTATTGTGCTAAGTGCTTGACATGTATTATTTTGTTCTCTCAGAGATCTTATGAGGTAGGTACTCTTATTAGGCCCAGTTTAGAAATGAGAAAAGTAGGAACCAGAGAGTGGAAGTAAGTTTTCTAAGGCCATACAGTAAGTGGGATAGCCTGGATTCAGGTGTAAGAGTATGGTTCCAAAGCCCCAAATTGTAACCATTCTGCTTCCTCACAACACTTTCTGAAGAATGTTGATGCTATGTACAGCTAACTGGACCAGACCTAGATCCTGGATTCAGGACAGAAAACTATAGATTGGCCAGCAGATTAAGGCAGTGGCCTGAGCTACCTATCAAACATGGAAGATAATGACCAATGGAACCACTGAGTTCCTCTCTCCTGTGGAATCTGAACTTGAAACACCGAGAGGGTCCTCAGTCAGTAATGAGCACAGAAGTAGATACACTCAAACACCTGAGACAGAAGCCATGAGACAATGCAAAAGCCTTGAGTGAGCAGAAACTATGAAATTGAGTGGAGAATAGAGAAATTATTGGCAGCAGCAGGAACAGGGGCTTCAGAATCAGAGAGCAGGGCAATTGCAGATCGATCATTTTAACTGCTCATTTGCAAAATATCCTCACCTTTCTTACCCCATTGAACATCTTTCATCCATCTTACAATCCCTAAGACTCTAACAAGCCAAATGCTACTCCTTTTTGTGCCCTAGGGCCACTAAGCACTGCTTGGTGAAAATACTTCAGCCACATGGATGGGAACCATTATAAATGTACTGGGGCTTCAGTATGGCCATGCAAAGCCTCTCTGATCCCCTGTTGTGTTATTTCCTCCATTCTCTCCAGTGGTTCTCTGAGCAACACAGCCTCCTCTATCATCTATGAACTTTTAGCCTTGTCACATCCCCTACGCCCATTTTCACAGAGAAAGAGAAGTCATTATGCAGTAACTTTCCACAGTCAATTCTCCAAGTTCACTCCCAATCTCTTTTTTTCCACCTTCCCTGACTCCTCTCACTTGAGTCTGATCTCTGCGCCTGCACCCTAGCTTCCAGTTTTTCCCATCATCCAGGGGATCTGAAGCTTTCATTAGCCCCTCAATTGGCCAGCATCTCCATCTGTACTGTGGTTCCTCCCTGTGAGCATTGAAGCACACCCTGTCTTTCCCATAACCCTCCATCATCTGCCCTTGCTTCCTTTTCACAGAAAAACTTATTGAAAGAGCTGTCTACACTTGCTCTCTCCATTTCCTCACTCCCACTCTTTGGCCTGATAAAGCTGCCATCCAGTTCTATCACTCCACTGAAGCTATTTGCACCAATGATCTCTTCACACCTAAATTCCAGTGTTTCTCAGATCTTCCCTTATATTGGCCTTTCTGAAGCGTTTGCCACAGTTAGCTGAAGCCTCCATCCTGGCACATTCTTTACCCTTGGCTTCTGTGATCTTGGTTGAATTTTTAAATTTTTTGCAGACCTGGGGATGGAACTCAGGGCCTCAAACATGCTAGGCAACTGCTCTACCACTGAGCAACCTCCCCAGCCCTCTTCTTCTTTCTCTCCCAACTTTCTGGTTGCTGCTTAGGCCCCTCATTGGGCTCTTTTACCTCTGTCCATCCACAAATGTTGAGGTTTCCTAGAGCTTTCTCAAAGACCTTCTTCTTCCTAATCTCCAAATTCTCTACACACAATATTCCAAGGTTTCAATTGCCATCTATAAAATGATGACTCTCACATTTATATATTTGTATCCAATAACTCCCACTTACATGTCTGTTATACTTGGTTGTGAGGTGACCCCCAAAAGCTCATATGTGAGACAATACAAGAAGGTTTGGAGATGAAATTATTGCTTTTAATGAGTCTTAATTAGTGAATCAATCCCCTGATGGGGATTAACTGAGTGGTAAAGGATGGCAGGTAGGGTGTGGCTGGAGGAGGTGAGAATTGGAGGTATTCCTTTGGGGTATATATTTTGTATATGGTGCGTGGAGACTCTCTGCTTCCTGGTCACCATATGAGCCACGTCCATCCACCACACTCTTCTGCCATGATGTTCAGTGTCACCTCCAACCCTGAGAAAGGGAGCTGGCTGTCTATAGACTGAGACCTCTAAAACCATAACCCTCCAAATAAACTTTTCCTCCTCTCCAATTGTTCTTATCAGGTCTTTTAGTCACAGCAGTGACAGACAATCTAAAGTTCCCATGCCCAGAACTGAGCCCATTATTTCTATGGAGCCTGTTCCTCTTCCTTGGTCCCTAGAATAGCTAACATTTATTGAGTACATTCTATGCTGGACTAAGTTCAAAGCATTGTATGTGTCTTATTTCACTTAATCATTAAAACAAAGGCAGTATTAATGCCCTTATTTTATGGGAAAGGAAACTGAGGCACAGAGAAATTTAAATACTTGTCCAAGGCCACACAGCAAATCAATGGTAGATCTGGGATTCAAAATCCAGGTGGTCCAGCTTCAGAGCTACTACTCTCAACTATCACACTATATGGCTATCCAGTTGTCCTGCCAGAACCCTAGGCATCAACCCTTACTCCTGACCTTTCCTTCACTCTCCATATCTGTCTATTCTACTACTCAAACATGTCTCAGATCCATCTATTTCTTTCCACCTCCATTATAACTATCATAACCAAGTCAGTATCATCTCTCACCTGACTTTCTGCCTCCAATACCATCACTTCCCAACCCAACCCATCTTCCATGTTGATTCCTCAGCAATGTCTGAAAGGCAAGTCATCTGTATTGGTTGGTTTCCTGTTATTGTAACGAATACCTGAGATACTCAACTTACAAAGAGGAAAGGTTGATTTTGGCTCATGGTATATAGGCTTCAGTCTGTGGTTGGTTGCTTTTGGGTCTGCAGCAAGGCAGCACATCAGGGTGTGAATATGTGGTAGAGGAAGCTGCTCATCTTTTAGTGTACAGGAAGGAAAGGAAAGAGAGAGAGAGAGAGAGAGAGAGAGGAGGAAGAAGAAGAAGAGAAGAAGGAGGAGGAGGAGAGGAGGAAGAGGAGGAGGAGAAGGAGGAGGAGGGAGAAGAGGAGTGCAGTGGAGGGGAGGGGAGACAGGACAGAGGAGGGGATGGAGGAGAGGAGAGAGAGGAGAGGACAGAGGGAGGAGAGTAAGGCTGTGTTCCTAGTATCCCTTCAAAGGTACTCCTCCAATGACCTAACTTCTTTCCACTACTTCCCACCTATTTAAGGTCCCACCACCTCCCAATAGCACCATGGATGGGGGACCGAGCCTTCAACACATGAGCATTTGGGAAACAGTCAAGATCCAAACTGTGGTAGCAGTCAATGGCTCCTCATTGCTCTCACGATAATTCCCAAGTCCCTTTACATGACTTACCTGGTCCTTCATGGTCTAGGCTCTACCTGCCCCTCTAGGATCAGATCTTTCCACTCCCCTCTACCCTAACTTTCTGCAAGTTTCTTCCTTCCCACCTGCCTTCACCTGGCTTCCACCTACTTACACTTCAGTTCTCAGTGTAGAGGAGGGGCTATTCCTGAGATAAGGAAAGCCAACCTTCACTCCTCAAGTTTGGCTTCGGTGCCATTCCTTTATTACCCTGTACTCATCCTTGTCAGGTCACTTCTCATGGCTTATATTATTTAATCATGTTCTTTCTCCAATAGACTCTAAGTTATGTGAGACCACGGGACATTGTCTACTTTGCTGACCTCTGCACTCACCCCTGCCTGGCACAATTTGTGAATGCTATCTTTGTAGAAACTATGCCAAAGCCCTCTTCTTCACACTCCTTTCTCCAAACCACACTCGGTGGCCTGAAGAAGCACCCCATGGCCAGCTGCCCAGAAGCCAAGGATGTGTGAACCTATCAGCTTAGAACTTCCTTCCCAGCAGTGGAACCAAGGGCCAGCACCCTCCCTCCACTCCATTTCCTGAACTGTCTTTACACTGTGAATTTCAGTTTTCACTTGACTTTTAGAACTAGAATCAAGCTATGGCTTAGTTACTGGCTCTTTTAATAGCCTTGTGAGATTGATGGGGATGCAACAGAAATAACAATGATGACTCACCCAGCCCATCTCTCCTCCCCTCACCACTCTGCAGAGAATCCAATCCTGCCACTGTCAAGTTAAGCACTGCTCCAGATGAGGTAGCAGTGGTTCCTTGGTTATCTGAGATAAGCAGCCAAGGTGGGACCTCATGTGAGATCTCATGTGAGATGCCGGTCAGATTCTATAGTCAAACGCCCCGTCATGTGTTGAGCCTATACAACACAGACAGAAACAGAGCAGAATGGCAAGCTCCCAATAAGAGAAGGGCTCTGACTGGAAGATAGGTGAAGAACAAGGCAGGTGACCATAACAATATCACAGAAAAGGATAGAGGGAGGGCCAAAACTCAGGTGGGCTTCCATCCTTGCTCTTGCAATCCTTTTCTTCTTGGAACTTCATCAGATAAAAGTAGGTCATGTCCACATGTTGTAACAGAGTGGGCAAGTGGGCTACCCTAGTCATTAACTCTGTTTCCCAAATATTCCCAGCTCTGTGCCTTATGGGTAAATAGTGAGATACTTCTTGGAAGGACCATATGATGAGTTGTGGCCAATGACACAGAAGTAAAACATGTCACTTGCAGGCTGAAACAATTCAGTGCCAACGAGAGACCCTACAGAGCTCTCTTTCCCTTAGCCATGGTGACCAGCAATGGTTTGGATGGTAGTCTCTCTGACCTTGGTTTTGAGGTAAGGAGACAAGTTATGGATCTCTCAATTCATCACCAACAAGAAGCAAGAACAAGAAATAAATCTTTGTTGTTATGAGCCACTAAGGTTTAGGATTGTCTGTTATCCAGCATGAATAGCTCATCCTGACTGACACATAGGCTAAACATTTCCTTTGTTGTTTGACATTATCAGAGGAAGGAAACTATAATCATGGTACTGAAAAAAGAAGACAATTATTTGTCTAAACAATCACCAAAAATGTGCTAGGAATATTGGTAAGTTTAAGTTATTATGAATGTTCTAGATCAAGTTTCAGGTAGTAGGTCCATGAATGCTTGTTATATTATTAATTAATAAATGAGAGGAGAAGACTTTATACAACCATGAGGATTCTTGAGATACAACCAGCAGTTCTTAAATATGTAGCATAGGCCAATAGTCTCAACTAACTCATCCAAGGACACAAGTCCTAAGAGGTTGTAGGTCATTTTGTCCAGGCACAAGTCCAGGCTTTACCTGGCCAAGCTCTGACTCTTGCCCTGTGTAAGTACTGATTTCATTTCCTAAGTTTCCCCTGGTTCTTCCTCCATCCCTGGACAAGTTCCTCTCTTGAGTCCCTTAGTCACTAAGAACATGAGCTCTATTTTCTACTATTCCACAAGCACTCCCAGTTTTCTGCCTGCCACCACAGGATAGTGCTACGTATTCCTGGCATCCACCCACCTGTGTCTCCTCAACTCTCTGCTATGGATGAACTCTTAATAGGATACAGCATGAATTTTGAGTGAATCCCACCAACATAATTAACTTACTTTGGGACCTTGGATAAGTCATTTTCTCTCTCTGGGACTCAATGTCTTCATCACTATAATAGGAACAAAAATACAGATAGTCCCCAACTTACAATGGCTCAACTAACGAGATTTTTTACTTCACAATGATGCAAACGCAATACATATTCAATAGAAAGTGTACATTGAATGTTGATATTTTGCCAGCTAGTGCAAGGATGATACTCATGATGCTGGGCAGGGCCACTGAGCCACAACTCCCAGTCAGCCACATGATCATGAGGGCAAACAATTGAGACTCAATGGACCACACACTGAATATTGCTGGGCTCTGCCCCTTCCAAGTCTCCACAGTGTCAGGGACAGCAGCCACCTTAAAGGCCATCCCTTGACCCACAGTCTACGTTTCTGGATGAGAAGGAGGTCCAGAGATTCTGAGAGGTATTGGTTCCCAGGACTGGAAAGAACCCTGAAATGCATGGCCCCCAGGCTGACTGACAGATTGTCTGCCCCACCACAGGGAGGAGGACGAGACAGGCTCCTGCTTCTGTCTGTAGGCTTTGGGAGCACAGCAGGTCTCCCAACATGCCCAGGAAGCAGCATCACTTATAACAAAGTGTCAAGGGCTTAACTACCCAGATTCAAAGCCCAGCACAGCCACTTGGTAGCTATGGGCCTGGGGCAAGTTGGTCCTCCAGGGCTCCATGTTCCCTCTGCATAGCAGTCAGGGATACCTGTCTCATCAAAGTTCTGTATGACTATGATGGCTTTACCTCTGTAAAATGCTCATAAGTGACATTTGACTTTCAGAATTTCTAGGAGGGACACATACATTGGTGGTGAGAAGGAAGACAAGTACCTTACATAGTTTTTCTTTTCCCAGGCAGGAGAGAGACTCACTTCTCTCCCCAGAACCCTAATTCCTACTTAAGAGAATCCTCTGCTTTCTTGCAAATCCCCAAGGCTTTTCCTGGCAAAGAGGCTGCTCCCCAGCATGGGCTGCAATAAGACCCACCCCCTAGCAGGCCTCAGAGTCCCCCATTTTGTTCAACTTCCTCCTCAAGTACACAGCCTGAAGCACTGCCCAGTTGGCCATTTCTGGGAGGAAGTCTGGCAAACAGCAGCTGAAGCGAGCCTATTAGTACCTGTTTGCACCACTCATGCAAACTCCCCCATTCATGCAAATTCCTGCCTGCCTGCCTGAGGCCCTGGAATCACTGAGGTTACAAAGCCAACCTCAGTCAGAACTGACTATGCCTGGAACCAACCAGTCAGTGGCCAAGACTCTTTGCATTTTATGTCCAGTTTTCCAACCCCCTTCCCTTGTAATGAGCTGCCAGGCAACAAGCTATGCATTTAGTTAGCAATCACACTTAACAGCCACAGACTGCCAATTTGCATTGTGCACATTTGATTTAACAAATGTGCTACTGCTGTGGTTTTCACATATCCCTATGGTGGAAGACATTTTGACATGGAAAAGGTCCTTCAGCCCACCTAGTTCACTCACTGCTGCTGACCACCCCTCAGAAGCAAAACAGAAATATTGCTACCTAGGAGCAGGCCCCATGGGGATGCAGCTACGATTGTTGTTGTTGTTAACTAAAAATCATTAGCAAAAGGTTCACTCTTATCAGAAACAACCCTGGGAATAATGCTGTGTGAGGTCCAGAAAGGGCTGACACAGCAGTGTGGGTGTGATGTATGTGCATGTGAGTTTGAGCACATTTGAGTGTGGATGTGTGTCCCTTTTCAAACAGCTCACCTGAAAAGAAAAACAGGTCCTGTCAGTTAAGTCATCATAAAACAGCTAAAGGGGCACCCAAAAAAATATCCAAGATGAGTTTCCTCTCAGTTGTAACTGATGAATAGCTTGATGAATTCAATTTTTCTGTAGTTTCAATGGCAGTTAAGCATGGATGCCATCCAAATAGATGTTTAAGCCCCAAATCTAGCAGGCAGCCTGGCATTTATCCTCCTTGCTCATTTGTCTGCTTTACTCCAGAATATATCCTGAATCCATGCACTTCTTCCTTGCTTCACTCCCATCAGTATGGTTCAAGTCTCTATCACCTTTCTCTAGGACTAAGCCTCTTCAATAGCCTCCCTGCTTCCACCCTTTTTGCCATGCAGTCCATTCTCTACACAGCAGTTGGAGTATCTTTTAAAAACATAAATCCTTTTCCTGTCATGGCAATATAGAAACACATGTTCAAAATGGATCCTCTACAACCCTCAATAACTATGTGACTGGGATGAATTGGTTCTAGCATCAATCCAGATTGGATAGTTCCTATGAGTGAAAATTGGATACTGTTTGTTACTGCAGCATATCCTGGCCAATCCTGACTGATATGTTGAATTCATGCAGATTTCTGGAGTAGGTTTTTTGGCTTCATAGGATTCCTAAAGAAGTGTATGACGCCAAAGTTTTGTCTTAACCACTGTTCTAGAAGTGGACAGGAGCTGGATGAGTGAGGTACAGTGTTCAAAGTGTGCAATTAACAAGCTTAGCTAATACCCCTCAGACAGGGGCTTCACCAAGATGAAATGAGTCAAGAAAGAAGAATGCTTAGAAGTCAGGTAATCTGGGCCTAAACCAGGAGAGAGGACAGGATTTTGATCCTGAAGGGGAACTGGAGTACAGAGCTGGGTAACTGAGAAGAATTTTGGAATAGGAATCAACATGGTGGAAGTGAAACAGGAGAGGGAAGGAAAGGAGGAGGTTAGAGACAACATGTACCTTCAAGAACTTCCTGATCTCAGATAAAATTGGTAGCAAAATATTCCAAGAACCAATTGCAGAACACCAGCTGTTGTCACAGGTTCTCTAGCTTCCAGGTCTGCTGAAGCTGAGAGGGTATCTACTGCCTGAGCCAAGATTGGCTCAGTGGCTGGCATTTTTAACCATGCTGGCCAAAAGCAAACCTGCGGGCAGGTACTAGGGGAAGCAGAGGCAGGAGAAATCAGGAGGGTCTTACATAATCAGAATAACAGCTGACAGTTATCAAGGTCTTATCACAAGCCAAACACTGTGGCCAGGATTTATATTTATGCTCTCCCTATAATCCTTAAACAAATCCCATAAAAGTTAGTGCAATTTTATCTCTACTTAGAGACACTAAGTAACTTGCCTAAGATCATACATCTAGTAAATGTCAGAGTCCTGATTTGGAACCAGGATGTTTCCTCCCCAACTTATGTATTTAACCACATTATTTGCTCTTTTTCCTACTCCTTGAATTTATGTATTGTTTTCCTTTCTCCTAGTTTTTGTTTCATCCATTTCCTGCCATCTGTTTAATTTCTCTTCTCATACTATCCTATTTGACATGAAAAAATAATTGAGTCCACCTTGATGGTTATCTATTAATAGTTCTTCAATCATGCACTTTCTGGTTCAATTCAGCCCTCCATACATTGACCGCCAAAAGATGACTCTTCTCTCTAATAACATAAAAGCAGGACTCCATTCAGATGGAGTAACCATGATAGGAAAAAAAGGCAAGACAGCTCTCTGTGTATGAACAACAATCTGAGTACAGGAGTCACATCTGGGGCTCTAAACACTTTTGGAGGGCACTTAGAGCAATGCTGTGGAGATTACATGTGTAGATAGATAGGAGCGAAAAGCTTCCCTGAAAGCATAGCTTGGAGGTTTGAGAGGTACTGAGTATATGTGTAGAAAGTCCTAGTATTGACTTTCTCTTATTATTTAAAACTGTTTTGGGCTGGGGTTGTGGCTCAGCGGTAGAGCGCTCGCCTAGCACAGCACAGCCCGGGTTTGATCCTCAGCACCACGTATAAACAAATGCATTGTGTACAACTAAAATCAAATAAATAAACATTTTTTTTAAAAATGTTTGGGACAGACATTTCTAGAGAGTCAGCTCAGATGTCCTGGAAAACAGCAAGCACTGGGGTTGTTTTTAGAATAATAGGATTCTGATTTGACTTTGCCACTTAACTTCTCTAGTACTCAGTTTCCTCATCTGCAAAATGGGGGACAAGATGACTCAGATGATTTGGAGTGAGGATCAAATAACTTAATGAAGATTCCTTCAGCACAGATGCCTCCCAAAGCTGTCCTGCTCCACTGTGCTTTATCTTGGTGAAGATCACCTCTCCCAACATCTATGTCACTAACCAAAGCCTCTTTCTAAAACCTCCTCATTGTCTTTTGCACCTCTAAATCTGTCCACCTTCTTTCCAAAGTCACCATCACCACCTTGAACCAAACCTACATTATCTCTCTCTTGGACAATGGTAATACTCTCCTCCTGGCTCTGTCCTTGCACATTCCTCTGCAGTCCATTCTCTGCACAGCAGCCTGAGAGAGCATTTTGAAATCAAAATCAAATGTTTTCCATCTTTTGTTGGTGGTTCCTGTTGTTCTTAGGATAAAATCTTAAGACTTCCTCCATGGCCTACAAAACCCTATGTGATCAGGCACCCTCACCCATCTCACCGTCAACTAATGTTACTCTTTCTGTTGTTCCCTCATGCTTCCCCACACTCAACTCCTTGGAGCTCCTTAAATGCACCATACCAAGAAGCCTTGGCACGTGGTGTTCTCCCTAGCTAAAATACTCTTTACAAGCCCCCTCCAGCTCCAGGCACATTCCAATTTCCTGATTTCCCTAGGAAAGATTTCCTTGATCCCTGAAGATTAGGTCAATTATTTCTATTATTCATGTTGCTTTTATTTTGGTCAGTATTCAATTAATGGGTACATCTCCCACAAGATTCTTAGGCCCCCAGAGATAATAACAGTGATTATTTTTGTTTATCATGGTGTCCCCAGTACCTGACACAGTGCCTGGCACTTGATAGGTGCTCAGTCAACATTTGTTAAATGAAGAAATGAACATGGAGGTCCTTGACAAACAATAGAGCTGGGCAAAAATAAGGCAGTGTTGCAGAAACAAAGTGATCCTAGAATTCATATGGAAATTTAAAGAACCCAGACTAGTCAGAACAATCTTGAAAATGTAAAATGAAGTTGGAGCACGAATACTTCCCAATTTCAAAACCTAATACAAAGTATCAAAAGTAATCAAAATAATTAAAACTAATCAAGGTGGTGTGGTACTGGTGTGTGCCCATCTGTGTTGCCAACCTGGTGGTCAGCAAGATGATGAATGAGGGGAAGAAAGAAGAGTCCATCTACTCCTTGTGGGTAGACTGCTTAATATGAGAAAAAGACTTGCCCACTTATTTTTAGGTTTTCATAAATTTCTGTCTCGTACATGAAGCATACTCTACTGTTAAAAGTATCTGTAATTTAACTTGGGTCTTCAAGAGTGAGTCCTCTGAGCCATGAACATTCCCAGCCTCATCTTCCATATAGCATTATAGATTGAGCTATAACAAGCCTTAGAGATATCCAAGTCTTTCATTTAAAGAGGAGGGAATTAGGACCCAGGAAAGGGAAGGGACTTGTTAGGAATACAGCAGTTGCTCAATACATATGTAGTGAGAAAATGAAAGACCAATAGCCCATATTCTTGTAAGGTGAGGAGTACAGTTTGGGATCATGGGATCAAGTTGGTCTTTGTCCCAAGTGCAACAGCAAACCCCATATTTTAAACTCGGTAGCATCAGTTGAGAGGGCAAATTGTATTTATTTGTCTATTATTGATTTATTTTGTGGTACTGGGGATTGAAACTATGGGTGCTCTACCACTAAGCTATATCCCAGCCATGTTTATTTTTTTAAAAAATTTGATCCAGGGTTCTTCTAAGTTGCAGAGGCTGGCCTTAAACTTCCAATCCTCCTGCCTCAGCCTCCTGAGTAGCTGGTATTACAGACATTCATCACTGAGCCCAGCTGAGAAGGCACATTTCAAAAGTTCAAATGTCTGTATACAACCACAGAAATTCAAAATTAATTTATCCTGGGTAAAGCTCAGACACTGGTGTGTGTGTGTGTGTGTGTGTGTTTTCCTTTTACACTCCCAAGATGATTTTAATGGGCAGCCAAGGTTGAGAGCCACTGCACTAAATCTATGCTTATTCAACAGTTTTAAAATTTAAGTGTACACATTTACACACAGACTCACACGCATCAGTGTTTTGTTTTTTTTTTTTTTTTTTGTTATTGAAGTGTGCCAGGTGATTCCAAAACACAGCTAAAGTTGAAAATAAAAACCAGTAATGATTATGTGACAGAGGGCAAATGAAAACAAATAAGTCATACTTTATCTGCTTTTATAAGTTCCATGAGGAGAAAGATTTTTGTCTGTCTTGTTCAATCCTTATCTCTAGTGCCTAAAACAGCACAAATGGTTTCTGGGTCTCCATGACCTTCCCACTTGCCACCATGGGCAAATGAGTTTCAAACTCCCTGAGTCTATTTTTTCCCACTTCTCAGATGGGAGTAATAACTCACAGAGCCGTCATAAGGATCATACAAGATAATTTGTGTAAAAGTGCTTCATAAATGAAAAAGAAATACAAAAATGCTAGTTGCCTAGAGAAAAATTCAGTTTCCTATTCTCTTTCGGCCTCCCCAAGAACCTTTAATTCTCTTTTTAGCCCTCCCAGATAAAATCTTGCTGAAATTCCCCCTCGATAGCCCTGCATGGGCTATTATCCCAACTAGGCTGCTCCCTGATGGTGGTAAAAACACTTTCAGCTGGATGTGGTAGCGCATATCTGTAATTCCTGGTATTTAGAGGTTGAGGCAAGAAGATTGGAAGTAGCTCAGTGTTAGAGCTCTTGCCTAGCATGTGCTAAGCCCTGGGTTTGATCCCTGGAATTGCAACAAACAAACAAAAACCCCCATATTCCTTTACGGTCCCCAGGTCAGTGCAACTTATTCCCCATTCATTGTGATAAAGAATATAGACATGGATCCAAATTCTGGATTTTCAACTTATTCCCCAACTTTTGTTTTGTTTTAGTTTTGATGTTGGAGATAGAAACAGGACCACACACATGCTAAACACACAATCTACCATGAGCTACACCCCTAGCCCTCCCCGAAAATTCCCTGAGCCTGTTTTCTCATCAAGAAAATGGGGATATTAATAGTTAACATGTCATGGAATCGTTGTGACAATAAAATGATTCACATATTGCCTTTCACATAGGAAGCTCTTAAATATAATAATAAAAGCCACAGATCTTTTGTTTTGTTGCTTTGCTTTTTGTTTCTGGGGTACTGGGAATTGAACATAGGGCCTCCCACATGATAGGCAAGTGCTCTACCACTGAGCAATACCCCCAGCCCCTTTCATTAATTAATTAATTTAGGGATAGATTCTCATTAGTTGTCCAGGCTGGCCTTGAACTTGCAATCTTCCTGCCTAAGACTCCTGAGTAACTGGGATAACAAGCATGCACCACTACAACTGGCTCAAAGTTTTTTTTTTTTTTTTAATTTAAAAATGGGGTGTAAAATAATAAATGTAAAAACAAAATGAATAAAAATTGAAAATATATAAAAAGAAAACATTTTAAAGGTGGCATCGCCTCAATTGCAAAAGTAACGAAAGTAAAATGGGGCACATCTGTCACTTTCTGATATTTGGAGTTTATCAGGGCAGCCAAATAGTAGTGTAAAAACATGCTATTCCCTCTGTTAGTCATTCAGCAAATATGTATTGAGTACTAATTGCATAACCAGAGCACTGGGAGGACACAGACATGGAAAATAATACAGCCCTTGGGGAGTCTGGTGGGAGCTCTTAAAACAAAATGCTGTAGCCTGGGCATCTCTATCAATGTGGCAGTGGCATATCTTGTTGCAGGAAAAATACTTAGAGGAGTCAGTAAAGCACTTCTTGGGTGTTGTGAGGTTCACAGCATTGGTAATGGCAAAATTACAAAACAGTAAAGGTAATCATTAATTAGCATAGCAGATTTATTGGATAATAAGCAAAGTTTGTTTTTTAAACAAAACTCCTTCTCCTAGGCCATTTAGTCATGCAACAAACATTCACATCATACCTACTTTCAAACTATAGGCTAAAGAAAGGATGAGTCAGCCACCGTTCTTACCCTAAAGAATGATAATATGTAACATTTGTGAGATGACTGTTTATTCACAAAGCCTTTTTCCTTACAGGATTTCATCTGATCCTCTGGACTGAGTACAGAGGCTTAGCACTGAAAATTATCCCTATTAACAAGTACTGGAACTGGGCTTACACCTGGGAGAAATAAGCAAAATTAAACAAGGCTCATAACCAAGGCTTCTTCCAAGGCCAGCACCTAGTCCACAACCACCTGATGTAACTGTGGTTTCCCTTGGGCTCAGCTGAATTCATTGGAAACTCCTCTTGACACTCAGCTGCATTTATTAGGATGGAAAGGCCTTAGCAATTATGTTCTCTTTCCATATCCCCACGACCTTTAAGAAAGGCTTTAAATCTCTTAGAGAGTTCTAACTTCTAGTTTCCAGTTCATCTTAGGGTAAGGAATGGCCAGGGTGTTTTCCAAGTTTCAGAGAAGAAGGTCACGTTACTTTCAAATAGTGGTAAAGTAAAGGAAATAAAAATGGATTCAAGAAGGGTCGATACATAATGGCAGCTTCTGTCTAATTATCTCCCCACAGGCTGAGCCACCTGGAAGAAACAAGAGTTGCAAAAGTGAACAAAGCACAGCAGGAACATAATGGAGAAAATCAGAGAGGTCTTTAAGAGGTGGGAATGGTGGGGCATTGTGGCACAAGTCTGTCACCCCAGCAATTTAGGAAGCTGAGGCAGGAGGATTGCAAGTTTGAGCACAGCCTGTGCAACTTAGTGAGCCCCTGTCTCAAAATAAAATTTAAAAAAAGAACTGGGGAAGTATCCAGTGGTAGAGTGTTTGCCTAGCATGTGCAAGGACCTAGGTTCAATCCCTAGCACCAAAAACAAAAGAAAGAAAAAAAAAGCAGAATGTCTAAGTGGTAGTGTGGAAAGATGAATAGGAGTTTTATGGAAAACTAGAGGAAAAGGCTATTGAAGGCTTCCTTGCCTCTGTGCCTCATGCTTTTCACAGAAGACTTAGCAAGTTTGTCTCCTTCCATACTGTCTCCCCAACTAAATGTAAGACTAAGGAGTCAACAGTAAGTCTGAGGAATTCAGTATCACCAATATCTGGCTCTGGGCCTGGCTCAGGCTTACTAAGATGATCAGGGTAAGGAATTAGCTCTTTGGAGCTAGTTCCAAATCAGAAGATTAGAGATAAAATGCTTTGCCTTATTAAAGAAACAGAAAAATTAAAGGGAAAAATAGCTATGCCCAAACTCACCATTTTAAAGCACATTTCAGTAGAACACAGCAAAGTTTTCAAGCAATAGTGAAGTATGGAGCAATGGAGGAATTTTCCCATCTAAAACCCAGAAACAATGCTCCACCACAATTAACAAGTAGCACTAGTTTTTCACCATTGAAAGTAGACATTTAGCCTAGAGCCACTGACAGGGACAGAAGCCTGCTGCCCAAGCATATGGAGGATAGATGGTTCCTCACCATAGGGAGAAGTCCTGCTGGGGATCACAGCAGGGGTGGAGCTGGCAGCAGATGTGGAAAGTTAAAGAAGGTGAGACTAGCAAGGACTGTCCTATATATTCCTCAAGAACTGGTTCTATCTCTGAGAAATTTCTGTATGGCACATGGTGGCATCTGGTATTGCTTGTACTATTGTGCAAGTTGTACAAGGGAACGCTGAAAAGGATCTTAAGAGGGGGCCACAATTTTAGTTGAATTCAAAGCCCTGATTGCCCACAGATAAATGGGCGCCTTTATTTATTATGCCCAGAGAGGGTGACTTTTAAAATTTGGTCCACCAAGAGGATACTCCAGTTTTTAATAGTTCAGACCAGAAGTGGTGATTTTACAAATTGTTAGACCCAGCAGAAGATGCCTTTGTCTAATGGTTCCACCAAAAACGGTGGCTTTTCCTAATTGGTTCATTCAGACAAGTACACTTTTTGTCATACCTCTACTTTGAGGGGCCACCTATTCGCCACATATGCTAGCACATGTGGCATCTAACAGGAATTCAATAAATGTTTTCTGGGGTGGAGAGGTCCCTCACCTTCACCGTCTCCATCCCTCCTTCCCCACCCCAGTCCCCAAATGTCAGGTAGTCTGGAAGCTACAGGCACAAAATACAATACCTCCCTGCAAGCCAGTAATATTTGTTTTCCTAAATCTACCGTTTTCATTAACTTGGTGTTATGGGAAAAAAGATTTCACTGGGCTTTTTCACAACAGGGAGTGAACTTATGTAACCCATTATTCCAAGAGGTAATACAGGCCTAAAGTTGGAATACAGCAAGATTTTCTTATCCAGAATCCTCAAGAAATGAGTTCTCTTAAGAGCTAAGTTTCCTGGGAGTTGGACTGATTCCCACTTTTCAGTACTGAAATTTTTTTCTTTAATTTACACCATTTTCAGAAGAACTCTTCCTGAAAACATACTTCTCAGCATTCTTAGATTCCTTTTCTTTAAAAAAAAAACTTTTTTTTTTGCTGGAAGAATTTAAAAATTTTTAACTGATAAAAGCACAAAAATTGTATATATAAACTTAGTACCATGCAATGTTTTGATACATGTTTACATTGTGTAGTGTTTATTTAATTTATTTTTTGAGATGGGGGTCACACTAAATTCTGCAGGCTAGTCTAGAACTCCTGAGCTCAAACAATTCTCCTGCCTCAGCCTTCTAAGTAGCTGGGACTACAGGCCCTTGCCCCCATACTCAGCTACCTTGAATAATGGTTTACATCAGATTAAAAGGATCTGTCTTATCAAATAGTCATTATTTCCTTATGATGAAAGCTTTCAGAAGATTCTTCTTAATACCTGTATATCATTCTCAGGGTCTAGTATTAGTTGGGAGGCAAACCATAGAGGTTACCTTTAGCACCTCTCCTCTCTGATCACAGCAGGGAGGAGGCTTAACAAAAGTGTCTCCCAGAGTTCTCTCCTTTCCCCTGTTCTCTTTGTCCCAGTATTTCCCAGGGGGCTGCTCACAGAGTCACCTAAGTGGTTGTCTCAGGTCCCCAAAATAGCCACAGGAGACATTCTGCAAGAGAAGTCCAAACACGTAGCCACTGACCCCAGAGGTGCCTTTTCTTCTCTCTGGGTGGCTGTTGGAGGAAAGCCACATTCTGAAAGTATTTCTGTTGGGATTGTGAAGGGGGAAAAGATACTCTTTCTTCTAGATTGCATTTATTGAAATATATATGGGCTTAAGAATAGTCAGTGTATTTATATAGTGGTTTTCACAATTCTACATTTTTATTAAGGCAAGAATTTTTGTGCATGAAATGGAGTACCACATCATACATCACAAGAAAGCATAGAATTCAATCTATACGTTGATTCAGAGGCAACCATTTCAACTTCTATTTGTAATTTGTGACATTACCTAATTCAGAGCACTAAATATTGCTAAGTGGAAGTTTTTTTCCCTCTTGCCTGCACTTCCAACAAATGTGCACAGTGGAATATTTATATTCTATTGCACAAAGAAAAGGAAGTTGATTTTGACCAGATGTAGGGATCCAACCTAGTGTCATCACATGTGATATTAAGTGACTATGACATATGAAAACAAAAATGCTGTCCTCATTTAAAATGTTAGTGGTTTTGATGACATGTTATAGGCAAAAAAATGTAAAAATAATGCATGTTTATTTAACCTTAACATTTATTTATTCTTTTTAGTTATAAAATAAAGTGGCTCCATTTTTTCTGCTTTTGTTCTCTTATAAAAATTCAAAAGTACATTATCTAACTTTGTAGCATTACTGCTTGCAATTAATTCCTACATGAGACCACCTATTTGTCACTTATTTTAACCTAAGCCTACATTATAGTCCATGCTCATTATCCACAAATATATTTGTAAATGATTATGTGGTCAGGGGCTGGGGAGTACAGTTCAGTAGTAGAGCACTTGCCTAGCAATTTCCAGACTCCGGATTTCATCCTTAGCACCACACACAAAAAAGGCTATGTCCTCAAGTAGGTTGGAAAAATCTAGTCTGGTGTCTTCCAGCCTTAACCGTCTATAAGATAGCAAGGGTTCTTCACCCCAGCTGCAAGTAGGATCTTCAAAAATACTTGTTCCTAGGTCCCAAGCCCCAGAAATTCTGGTTTTATTGGTATGGGGTGGAGCCACAGCATTAGCAGCTTTTTAAAACTCCCTGGGAGATTTTTTGTTTCTTTGTTTTGTGTTTTGTTTTGAGAGTTGGTGTTGTGGCCAGGGTCTGTATAAGATTCTGTGGTTATAAAATTAAAAATAGAAAATTCAATTAGACAATGTAAAGGATTTTACTTAGATAATTGAAATGTCTCATTGTCTGGGCATCTTATGAACCCTGCTAAGGTGTTCCCATGACCTGAGTCTGCCCAACTATGAGCTCAGGGTTTACTTACTCCATATCCATACTTGTAAGAGTTAGGCCTATTAGATCATCAGACAAACTATTTGATGCTTCCTTGAAACACCCTTAGACCCCATAAGTTTTGTGATAAAAATATGTTTCTTTAACCCATAATCCAGGTTGGTTCTGTAAAACTGGTAAGCCCAGCTAGGAGCTACATATACATCTCCAGGGGAAGAGACCAGAGCCAGCAAGACACTTGGACTAGAGCTCTGCCCAAAGGCAGAGGATGCTGCCTGATTGATGGGTCTGCATCTGTCCTCTGTTCCTTCATTAAAACCCCTTATTGGCACTCAGCCTGGTGGGGTCTGTGGTCAGCCAGCACCACATATACTCTGTGACAAACATCTCAAGGTTGCAAGTACTCTCAGTGGTGTCTTAGCTTCAGTTCCAAAGAATTTTTTCCCCCTTGGTTGGTGAGGCAGTGAACAGATGTCAGTGGGGGACAATGAAGGGAGGAGTCAAAGGAAAGGAAAATCCTGGGGTTGAGAGAGATGAGCTGACAGCCTCAAAAGCTAGATGCAGCTTCTCCGTGGGCACACAAGCATTCTTTACATATTCCAGAGAAGGGAAGAATGGCTGAAATTTGGAGCTGTCTAGGAAACATTCTTTTTATAAATAAGCCTTTGACAGTACCACCATCCACGGGTTTCAAAAGGATTGGTGGAATTTCCTCTTCTTTGTTGGTATCTCAGGATGGTGTTCATAATCGTGATGTATACACCAGGCATTTTACATACATTATATTGGATCCTCACAACCACTCTCTGAACTGGGTAGGGTGAACCCCATTTTACAGATAAGGAACTGTGGCTCAGACATATCAGTCAGATATGATGTGCTGAACTGAGACTCAAAGCCGCTAATTACAAATCCCAAGATAATTTCCTTAACGTGTCATCCATTAAATTTGTCTATTTATTAAAAGTAACACACCATGATTTTGGAACTTTTGAAAAATGCAGAGTCGTATACAGAAAAAAATATATATAACATGCTGTGTTAGTTGGCTTTCTGTCATTGTGACAAACTACCTGAAGTAATCAACTTATAAGGAAGAAAGGTTTATTTTGGTTCACAGTTTCAGAGGTTTTAGTCCATGGCCACTTGGCCCTGATGCTTTGGGCCTGTGGTGGCACAGTACATTATGGGAGCAGGAGAATGTGGCAGAGAAGGCCTGTTCACTTCATGTCAGCCAAGAAGCAAAGGGAGACAGAAAGGGGTCCTACTATCACCTTCAAGGGCATGTCCTCAATGACAAGAAGACCTCCCACTATGCCCCATCTTCTAAAGGTTCTACCACCTCCAAGTAGCATCACAGGAGGGGGACCAAGCCTTCAACACATGGGCCTTTGGGCAACATTCAAGATGCAAACTATAGCACACCCATCCCCATAATCCTATTACCCTGATAACTATTGTTAACATTTTAGCATATACCTCTCCAGTTTTTTTCACTTGTATACATACTTTAATTTGGTTAATATACATTCAATTTTTTTTAGGTACTGTGGACTGAACCCAAAGGTGCTTTACCATTGAGCTACATCCCCATTCCTTTTTAAATTTTTCTTTGAGACAGGGTCTTGCAGAGTTGCAAAAGTTCTCTCTAAATTGCTGAGGATGGCCTCAAACTTGTGATCTTCCTGCCTCAGCCTCCAAAGTCATTGGGATTACAGGTGTGTCCCACCACAACAATCTTATACATGCAATTTAATACCATTTTTTTTTCACTTACCATTATGTTGCACATTTCCACGTATCCTTGTATATTTGTTACAGCATGGTTTTTCACAGCTTTGTATTAGTCTATCACATACTTAGAAAAATTTCTATAATCATTTCTCTATTATTTAATGCTTAGGCTATTTTCATTTTTCAAGTTAATATACATAACCAAAAGATGCAATGAGGACCCTTACATATTTTTCCCCACAATATCTGATTTTTTAATTTTTTTATTTTTTGGTATTGGAAATTGAATCCAGGGGTGCTTTACCACTGAGCTACATCCCCATCCCTTGTTATGTTTTGAGACAGGATTTCACTAAGTTGCAGAAGGCATCACTAATTTGCTGAGACTGGCCTCAAACTTGTTGTCTTCCTGCCTCAGCCTCCTGAGTCATTGGGATTACAGGCATGTACAACCATGTCTGGTCTGATTATTTCTTTAACATAAGGTCCTGGAAGTGAAATTGCTGAGTCAAAGGGGACACACCATAAATAACACCACCAAGGCCTGTCTTGCTAACAACTATGGGATGCCACCTCTTGCCAGGGCAGAGAGCCTGTGAGGATGTTTCTGTAAGGAAACCTCAGTCATCTCAGGACCTCCGAGTTGAAGAGAATAATCTGAGTTTGGTATTTTGTAAATACTGGGGATCTGACTAAAAGTTGTCAAGCAGCTATTCTCAGAAGCAAACAATTCCAATTAAAGTAAAAACAGCTGATTAATTTTTTAAAACTCATTTCCTCTTTAGGCCCATTTTCCAAAGAGAAAAAACATTTCTTCTAGCTAGGCTGGGGATGTAGCTCAGTGGTAGTGTGTTTGTCTAGCATGGGTGAGGGCCTAAGTTAAATTCCCAGCACTGAAAAAGAAATAGAACATTTTTTCCCTAATTTTTCCCCAGATGAATTACAAACCAATCTGAAGAACCTATGATATTTAGAAAGAACAATAATAAAAGATACTGTCAAACCTCAAATGCCCCCACTCACAGAAAAGCAGAGGCATGATGATATATTTAGCTTTGGGGTGCAACTGCATATGCAAAGCTGTGTACACACAGGCAGGTAGACTCTTGCTTTGTGTCTCCCTTTCTCATTGTGGCTGTGGCGTGGAGTCCCTTCTGGTCTAGCCTTCTTGAGTGGGAGGGGCAGGGGCAAGGGTGGTGGTGGTCAGGACCTGACTCTGCAAAGCAGGGAAGGGCTGAGGTTACCAAGGTCTCATTTGTGCCAGGATAATGAAAATTGAATGTAGATCAAGAAAATCAACAGTTAATTTTACAACTTCATTTTAACTATGCATTTTTTTTTTTACCTCCCCGATACTCTCCAGTCTCCTACTCCTCAGACAACAAACAGGATGTGAGGGAGGGGCTCCTCACCCACCTCCATGCTGATGGCCTGTTCTGAGTCGTGAGGTGCCTTATGCCCTCTGCTCCTGAATCCTTCACAGTAGTTCCTCCCCCACACCACCACCTCTCTCATAAATCCAGGGTCTTTCACAGGCAACTTCCTGTGCCAGGAATTCCTGCCCCCACCTTCTTCAACTGGTGGGCTCCAGATCTTCCTTTGGAAATCAGACTTTACATCCTTTTGGAAGTTTCTTCCAGCTTCTTTGCTGAATCAGGTGTGCCTCCTCTGCCTTCCCTGGAACCCCTAGGCTCATCTCCACACCAGGACAATTCATTGGTCTTCCCCCTGGATCATGGGCCTGCATTCTAGTTCATCACCATATTCCCAGAAATCTGCACAGGTCCAGCCTAGGGTCAAGGGCTCCATAAATGTGCACTGGCAAACAAGTACAGTATTTATGAAGTGCTTTTCAGATGCCACACACGGTTTTAGGAGCTGATGACATAGCAGTAAAAAACAGGTAAAGGCTCCTATCCTCAAGGAGCGTATATTTAATTGAGGAGATTACATTTTAGAAAGAGAGGAGGGAGGGAAGGAAGGAAGATAGGACAGAAATGGGGAAGGAGGAAGAAAGAGCTGCCTGATTGTGCAAACCTCACAAATTTAAAGGGTTCTCAGGCATGACCAGACCCACTGTTTTTAAAATATTTTTAGTTGTAGATGGACACAATACCTTTATTTATTTTTACATAGTGCTGAGGATCAAACCAACTGCCTCACAGATACTAGGTAAGCATTTTACCACTGAGCTACAACCCCAGCCCCCAGACCCACTGTTTATCAAACACAGCCCTTGTGGCAGGCTACTTATATACTTATTCAATATACCTCCTGTTCATGGTATTGTTAAAGTAGTTTTGGCCACTAAGATATTGTCATCCTGTGCACTCTATTATTTACAGCAAATATGATGGAACTGAGGGACGTTATCTTATGTGAAATAAGTCAGGCACAGGAAAACGAATGCCACATGTTCTTGCTCATATGTGGAAGCTAAAAAAATTGATCTGAATGTAAAGTAGTGATTACTGGAGACTAAGAAAGATGTGGGGAGAGGTGTATTGGGACGTTGCATAATGGGTACCAAAATAAAGTTAGGAGCCAGGCATGGTGGTGCACACCTATAATCCCAGTGGTTCAGGAGGCTGAGGCAGGAGGATCATGAGTTCAAGGCCAGCCTCAACAAAACCTAGGCATGAAGCAACTCAGTAAGACCCTGTCTCTAAATAAAATACAAAAAAAAAATGCTGGGGATGTGATTCAGTGGTTGAGTGCTCCTAGGTTCAATCCCCAATACCAAAAAATAAAATAAAATAAAGTTAGGTAGGAATAAGTTCTAATGGATTTTAGCATAGGGGCTTATTACAATTCACAATAACTACAAACACACACATACACACGCAGTTCAAAAGTTTCATAAACAAGGATATCAAAATTCTAATTACCCTGATATGTATATAATGTATACTTGTATTACAATATCACACGGTAGCCCATAAATATGTATAATTATTATATGTTAATAAATTTTTAATGTTTAAGGACATTTAAAATATTTTTAATGTTTAATATTAGCTACCCTTTTCTGATCACTACACATTGTATACATGTACTGAATTATTATACTTTTCCCCATAAATTTGTGCAATTAAAATAATAATTGATAAAAATAAATTTAAAAAAGAAAACCTCTGTGAAGGCTTATCTGAGTAAAATCATGGAACTCTACAGAACAGGGAAGAGATGATAGCTTAAACCAGGAAGACTAGACTAGTGGTTCACAACTGAGGGTAGAAAATTCTAGAGGGCTATGGTGTTATCACAAGAAGTTTGTGACTTTGCAGATGCACTAAGCATTGTCCATCCACTGAATAGGCACTACTCTTTTGTGTGTGTGTGTGTGTGTGTGTGTGTGCATGTGTTCGTGTGTGTGTGTGTGTGTGTGTGTGTGTGTGTGTATGTGTGTTTAGTACTGGGGATTGAACCCAAGGTCTTGTACATGCCAGGAAAGCACTTTACCAACTGAGCTATATCATCGGCCCAGCACTACTTTACATATATATGAAGATAAAGTTCTCATGTTTAAAATACAAAATCATGTAAATCATTGCTGAATTCATAGTAGCATTCTATTGTTGTTTGGTTTTGGGTTTGGCTTTTTACTTCATAAGGGATTCTAAAAGCCCTAAATCTATCCTGGGACCCGAAAGCAGACTGAATGGAAGAACCCACTAGGGTGTGAACTGGGGTCCTAGTTCTGATTATCTGCTCTCCCCAACCTGAAAAAGAAGGCCAATGCCCACACACTGTATGCTGATGTGGTGAAAAATGAGACAGCACCCAACACTGTTTACTGGGAACTCTCCAAGTGAGAGACTAGGTCATATTTACCTATGGGTCTCTAGAAGACAATACAAGGGTGAAGAAGGGAACATGCAAAGGTATGCCTACTCTTCAAGGTTAGAAAATAATGATCTGAGGAAAAGGTGATTTGAGGCCTCTGAAAGGGTACAGAGAAGCAAAGCCAATGCCTGTTAAGCTACTTAAGCATTGAAGGATAAGAAATCCATACCTTGAAAATGCATATGCTAAATGCCTTTCTGGTAATAATTTAACTTTCTTATTCCCCTTGGTTTTTAATAAAAAAAAGTGCCTTTTAAAATGCCAGTTAGGCTCTATTATAATAACAGAAAATAGTCAGGATGCTTTGGGGATGGGGTGGGGTAGTGTCCATAATTGGATTGAAAGCTACAAGGGAAAAGAGCAGGTATAAAGATGGCAGAAGAACTGGAAATGAAATACCCAAAGAAAAGGTGACCTTAAGAGAACAGTGTCAGGGTTGCTGGCCAGCCACCTTTGTCCCTCTGAGGATCATTTTTTCAGGGAGATTTCCATACAAACCTTAAAGGAGACTATCTTTTGTTTTAACAAGACAGCCTATTGCCTCACATCTATTCTCTGTAACATACAAGGTTGATCTTCCCTCCTCTTCAGCTCCAGTGGGCCCCCAAGTGGCAACTACAGAAACCATGCCGGACTTGTCCTTTAAAGCATCCCTCAGTGACTAAAGGTAGCAGGAATCATTCATGGTCCTGGACAAGTTCCAGTTAAAGAAAATGCCAGAGCAGTAACTCTCAATGAACAACTGACTTTGAACTTAAGTGTCACTGTGGAGGGCAGAGCATTGGCCTAGAATATCAGAAGGCCTGGCTTCCAGATGGAGGCTTCCTGTCATTGACCTGCTATGTGACCTGTCTAGTGCCACATTCCCAAATAGGTATATTGAATACATGCTTAGGCCCCTAACAACAGGAGTAGAAAAGAGACTGGGAGGAGGATAGAAAGGATCTGTTAAAAAGCTATTTTAATTTCATCATACAAGTGAGCTTGGAGTCATTTCAAAAAATAATATTTTATTTGAAGATTTCTATTCCTCTCATTTTGGAATATACATGGGGAGGCTAAAATCTTTTCAGCACTCATGGCTACTGAAGGTCTTGATCCAGCTGTGTGACTTTGGACAGGCCCCTTCACTTTTCTGGCCCTAGGGTGTCAGATGCCATGATACTCATAATGGTTAATGACTAAAATTTTGGCATCACATAGTATAAACAGACTCCACCCAAGCCAGAGAGGTACGGATAGAGAGACAGATGATGCGAATGCACTATTCTTCTCTTGAAATACAATCAACTTCCTCAAGGTTAAAGTTGAGCCCAAGAGGGACTGGGGTGATGGCTCAGTAATAGAGCACTCCCCTAACATGTGTGAGGCCCTGGGTTCAATCCTCAGCACCACATATAAGTAAACAAATAAAATTTAAAAATCCATTGGCGACTAAAAAATATTTTTTAAAAAAAGTTGAGCCCAAGAACCATAACTTGAATCTTCTCCTACTAGTCTACTATTCTAAAATCCTGACACTTTTATCATGTTAGCTGTTCAGGTGTCTTAAAAAGGAGAAGATTAAGTTTTTTGTTTCTAAAGTAGAAGAAATTCTAGTGGACATTTGGTGTCCTAATTTCCAAGTAAGATGTTTTCAACACATGGAAATGCCATGAAGCAGACCAGGAATTTCACAGTATTTAAGAGGAAAGTGGAAAGTGAAGAACGAAGAAAACAAAACAAAACAAAGTAAATGGGTGTGTTCCCCTCTCCCTTCTCTCAACGCACTGTCACAAGGGCCTCTGGGGTTGACAGGTGGGACATAAACAAAGTAAGCCCTGGCTATGTCTGTCTCAAGTCTTTAAAGATCCCCTCTGCACAGTCTGACCCAAAAGAGAATCTCCCCTCATCCTCATCAAGGATGGTCAGATTCAGGAAATATAAACCTCTTCTAACTGCAAACTGGCTGCAGTCAGGAGGTGCAGTTTTCATCTTCATATAGATTTACAACAGTCTCCCCTTGCACTAAAACTATGATTGTAAACATAAATAAACCAGCTATCTTTTCTGATTTGAAGCCAGAGTTGCCACAAAGTTGGAAAATCATGAGGCAGGAATTTTACATAAAGATGAAGAGGGAGTTTCCACCATGGACCCTCCTGGTGATATTCAAGCCAAAATAACTGCAAGATGCAACAGAGCATCTTTCCTGAAGCAAGTTCATGAGTAAATGTAAAATCATAGCTCTCCAGTGTTATTAAACATACCTGGAATTATCTAGTGCTTTAATGACTTCTTGGATTTCGAAGGAGATATTATACCCTTAGGCCTACAGTTTGATGGCTTTTGTAATCATCATATGAGCACCTACAAACATTAAATAGATCTCAGAGGGAGGAGTTGGAAAGCTTGGATTGACTCAGCATATGGTGGCAGGCATGGAATTATTTCCCACTGGCTTTGATCATACCATTCTTGAGACGAAGAGCACAGAGTGCTGGCCACAGATGCAATAAATAGGTCACATCTAAAACCAGATGTAGGGAAAAACTCAGTTTATAGGCAAGGCCATGGCTGGAGATCCACAACCAGAGGGGCCTGGTGCAGACCTGAATATGCCCTCTCCCTTTCCTCTCCCATCCCCCACCCCATACCAGTTACAAGAGCTTCTAGGGCAAACTCAAAAGGTTTCGGGTTATCCAAGAACAGCTTTCAGCGGGGTGGGGGGGGGCAGAGGGTGTTGCCAAGCAACCAGGCCAGCCCAGTCCTACCCCTGTAACCTTGAAGATGGGGGGAGTTGACCTCTGATAGTACAGAGAGCACTCAGATTCCTTTAGCATCCACTTTCTCCTCCTCTATCTCTCTCTTCCTTTCCCTGTTCTCCCCTGCTGCTTCCCAGGGCCCCAGCCCAGCCTGCAGGCTGTGGGCCAGTGTGATTTGCCACTATTCAGCCCATCAGTGGCAGCCAAGTTGTCCCTGCAGGGAGGCTACAAGCTGCTGGCCTGTCAGATGTCATTCACTTTGGCCATGTTGTTTCCAAACCTTCCTCTCTCCCTCCATCCTTCCCAGGTTTATTTTGCCCCCCATGGTCAAAAGAAATAGCTAGAGAATAACATGAGGGGAAATCCTGCCAGATGGGTGATATATAGGGTAAAATGCTGACTGGAAGTGCTGATCCCCAGCAAAATAGTCAGTGAGGGAGGGGAAGTACTAGGAGGAAAAGGTACTTGGAAGAAACAAGGGCAAGATTTGACAATGTCTGGGTTTTCTTTATTTGTTTATGGTGAAAATCTAATATACAGCCCACTTGACACCTTGTTGAAGCTTATGCCCAAGTAACAAGGGGGTGCCAGATGGTGAACTGATTATGCTCCCCAAATCTCTTTGCATTTGGCACTTATGCTCAGACCATTACTGAGAGGGTCTAATTTAAGTGCTATGCAATCACAGCTCCTGAAGAGAAAAAGTGTTCACGGGAACCTCAAGGGGAGTCTAGGGTAGGGCATCAGACCAGAAAATGGAAAACTCAGACCTTTCTGCCAACTTACAGAAGGTAAGTTCCATTTATGCAGCTGTCCCTGGGGTGCCTCTGAGCAAATTGACATGTACATTCTCAAAGGCAAATGGCCTCACTAAAGATGAAAGATGGCCACTCTTCCAGTTCTTGCAAACTTCCAAGAAGCCAAACCAATGGCAATATAAGAATTATTCCCTTCCTTTAGGCAAAGATATCCATAGCATACAGCCATCTCTTTCTAACCCAGCAGATCACTGCAAATGGTTAGGTCTTCAGGTGACTTGTGGAATCCATGTTTTTACTCCTATAGAAAGGGCTAGCTGATTCAGCAGACAGAAAGGTACAGTTGAAAAGTAGAGCCTCCTCCCTTTCCTTAACTTACCTTGCTGAATTTAGTACATGGATCTCTGCAGGGATTTTGAAAACTACTCCCCAAGCTGTCACAAATTTCTCCTAGACTAATACTGGTCATCAGTGGGACCCTGGCAAAAACCCAACCCAACCAAAACAAAACAACAATTAACAAAACCACAATGACCTTCTTACCCTCTTTGTCAACTGATAACTATTCTGATCTAGGGCACCAGCTCTCCTAGTCCCCTGCTTTGCAAAGACTTCTGGTTCCATGTCTACATTCCATCTGGCAGTCATCTATGTCTTCCACCTTCCTTTTTTTTTTTTTACAGAACTAAGTTCCTATTTTCTCTACTAGTGACCTCTGCCATGCACCTCAGAGGTCATAGACCTCTATGAAGAGGGGTGCCAGAGCCTCTTGATTGCAGTCCCTTCTTTAAGGAGCTGGGTCTTAAATGTTGAAGGGCTGACCCAGACCATCCTTTTCCAAGACATCCGAAGGCTTATACTCTTAAGTGTAAATTTCTGCCTCCATCTGGTCACACTGCTCTTTCAGTAGACATTAATAGGCCCTGGTACCTGGCAGGTCACAGCTGTGGTCAGCATTTCCAGCAGATTCAGTCCACTTGGTTTCAGCAATAGTTCCTCACATCTAAAGGGATTTTGCATTCCTACAGAAAGGATCCCCCATTCAAAGTAGTAAAAGACACACTCAGCTAGAGCGCCCCTGGGACCTGGTGTTTCTCAGACATGACTGATTCCCAAAGTGAATGCACTTCAGGAAATTGATGACAGTTTCTTTAAATGATTTTCTCCAGCAAACCTGTGCAGCTGGACTTTAGTGGTAGGGGATCATCGAAGTCCAGGGCAGTCTCCCTTCCCCCTACTGGCCACTCCCTGGTGCAGCGGCCCAGAAAGTGCTGGGAGAGACAGGCAGGAGGGCTCTCAGACACTCCCCCGAGTGCAAGTCACATTCATGCTCCTGGGAAAGTTACACAGGTTTAAAGGCCATAAGCACAGCTGCCTGGCTTGTGCCGCCGAGAAGGTGGCGGGCGGCTCTGGCGCGCTTTCCTAAGTGTCCAAGCTCCTAGAACCAAGCAAAGACACCACGCGGCCATTCTGTTCCCGACGCCACGAGGATAGGGACGCCTGGGTCCTGAGGAACGCATGGAAGCCATCCCGGACCCCGCGTCCCCCTCCCCCCAGCTCTCTGGTTCCCAACTCAGGGCCAGGATCCACTCCGAGGACACAGGGCCACTCAGGAAGGTGCGACCATGTCCAGGAGCTGGAAGTTCCAGCGATAGAGCAGCGGGGGAGGGTGGGGATCCAGGAAACTGTATCCCCTCACTCCTAAAGGGGAGGAAAGGAGAGCGACGGAGAGAAGCGGGGAGGGGTGGGCACAGAACTGAGCGTCTGCCGGCGCCCCCAGAGGCGGGGTAGTCGTGGGGTTGCTAGTCGCTAGGGTAGTTTACCTAGTTCTTCTTCGTCTTCCTTCGGGCCAAGCAGGCGGCAGGGAAGGCGGCGGCGGAGGCGCACGGTGCGCCGGTACAGGCTGTCGGTGCGGCGTCCCAGGGCCAGCAGGTGTCCCTCGATGTCTTCCAGCAGAGCCAGTGAGTGGCCACAGAGGTCGGCTAGTTGCCGGAGCAGACTTAGCGCGGCCAGGTGACTCACGTCGCGGAGCTCAGACAGCGGCTGCGGCGGGTTGCGCGGGCACAGACGCTGGGGTACAACCGTGCGCCTGTAGAATGGCATCCCGGTCGTGGGCGAGGGGGACCAGCCTGGCGGCGCGACTGGCTCACCCCAAAAGGCGCCCCTGGCCCGAGGGCCCCTGAAAGGCAGCCCCAGCTCCGGGTGTAGCAGGCCCTTCGGCACGGGCCGGCTAGCAAGCGGGCGCCAAAGACGCCGGACGGGTGGGCGGGCTGACGGATTCACCGCTGAGAGCGTTGGCTTCCCCTGGGCTGCACACCCGCTGGAGCCACCAGTCCTTCTGACTCTGTTTCGCTGGGCTCCTCCTCCTCCTCCCCGCCTTACTCCTCCTCCCCCTCCCTCACTCTACTACTTAGGGATCCCCCCACCCACATTTTTCTTTCTTTTGCGGTCAGAGATTCGCAGATTAACGCTTGATCCGGGAGAGGAGGGAAAGGGAAGTAGGAGTAGAAAGAGCGAGCTGGAGCACGAAAGAAGGAAGGTCTGCGTGTGTGTGTGTGTGTGTGTGTGAGAGAGAGAGAGAGAGAGAGAGAGAGAGAGAGAGAGAGAGAGAGGGAGAGAGACTGATTCAGTGCAGGATATGCATCCTACTGTGGAGCTCCTGCCCGCGTACTGATGGTTAAAGTTGTTTTCTGCTTTGTCTAATTTTTTTTTAACTCAAACTTTTTCTCTGTAAACACTAAAAATTCAAGTGCACCGGTGCCCACACCAGCAAGTAAACAGTGGAGAGAGCTCGCACAGTCTGGCTGCGTTCATCTACCTTTCCTTGCCCAAACATATGCTCCCTGCCATGCACCAGCTAGAACAGGCTGAGTATAGGCGGCTAGCACTCAGGAGCTTGGAAGTAAGGGGGAAGGAACCAAGTGTTTCACCCGACTGCTCTGGAGGGAAATGTCTCTGGGGTGTCCCTTAGTGTTGGGACTGCTGAAAAGGCATCAGAATGGAAGGAAGGAAGGAAGGAAGGAAGGAAGGAAGGAAGGAAGGAAGGAAGGAAGGAAGGAAGGAAGGAGGGAAGGAAGGGAGGGAGGCCCATTTATGGAGTAATAGATTCAGTTCAGATGGAGGAACGCTATTCCACATTTCATGCAAAAACAGAACACAGAGCTGCTTCTCTGGAGGGCCTGCCAACTGGGATGGGTTCCATCCCTGGACATACTGGACTCCTGGAATGTCTCAGGAGGGTGTGCATAAGCCTGGGTGAGCTTTTAGTGTTAACAACCCTGTAATTCATGTCTTGATTTCTCTCCATTTTAGAGGGTAGAAAAGAGAGGGACACTGTTGTTCTCAGAAAACCAGAGTGGCTAATTGTGTATGTCCTTGTGCACTTGGGGTTTCCACTCAGAATACTTCAACACACCATGTCAGAATCTGATTCTCCTTTAATCCACTTCTTTGACTTGGGTGTTCTTCCATTTCTTCTTTTTCCTTATTCTTTCTTAATTTTTCATCCTACAATTATTCAGATCCTCATAATCCCTATAATTTATTAGCAAAATACTCTGCACAGAATACTTGTGTCTGCACTAAAGATCCTGAGTACAGCCTGTTTCCACTCATTCCTTCAGAGAATAAATTGTTCTTTAAGCAGTTCAAGAAAGCTCTGCAACTAGGCACAGTGGCCTGTAATCCTCAACAACTCAGGAGGCTGAGGAAGGAATCCAGTTACTTGGGAGGCTGAGGCAGGAAGATAACAAATTTGAAGCTAGTCTGGGCAATTTAGTAAGACCTGTCTTGAAATAAAGTGATTTTTAAAAGTGGATGTAGTTCAATTGTAGAGGACTCCTGCGTTCAATCCTCAGTATTGAAGAAAGAGATAAGTATATGAGGTGATGAGTATGTTCACTAGCTTGATTTACTCATTCCGTAATGTATACCCATATCAAAACATTACTCTGTACTCCATAAATATGTATAATTGTTATTTGTCAATTAAAATAAAGAGTATTATAATCCAGTTATGCTGGTTAGTAGTCATTCTTTGCTTAGTAAACTGGAACATGTATACTAGAAAAGTTGAGTTTTAATTAAAACAAGAATCAATAAATGGGCAAAAGATAACTCCCTTTCTGAACTATAAAGTCTGATTGTAAAATGAGAACTTAATGTTCTTTCTTTGGTGAATTTAGTCCTGAGCCAAGAGTGACTGGCAGGAAGTAGGGACTTAGCTGGACACTCCAGAGATACTTTTCCTTGACCTGTGAGCCACTTAAACTGACCTCTGTTCTGCAGAAGAAATGAGGTATGAGCAGATTGAAGGAGACTGTGTGGATAGAGCTTTGTTGCCTGAGTGTTGCAGGCCTGGTCTGAGCCTAGTGGCTGAATCGCCTTCACTACTCTGATTTTTAAACCTGATGAAACTTTCAAAGCTCCATAATAGGAGCTCAACTTCAAGCAAATCAGCTTTGGCCCCATGCCCTTCCCCCCCTCCCCCACCCAGTCTGCTCACTCCAGCCTCTTCAATGAGACAGCTCTGGCTTTCATCAAGTAAACATCAAGGACTTGCAATGGAGCCACCTCAGAACAGGGCCCCTCCTCCTTTCTCAGGACTACAACAGGGCTCCATACAGGTTGGAAGAAACGCAGGGAATAGAAGGATTCACCTTCCTTCTCTGTTCTGGTCTCTAAAGTCTCTAACCAAAAGGAAAATTAGAGACCTCAAGTAAGACACTACATTGGGTTTACAAGATATTGAGAGTCAAAACTGGATAGAGACAGCCCTATAGGGGAAGCAGCACGGGGTGCCTGGCTCTGGTCTGTGGAAGAACAGTTGGGATTCTAGTGGTGCCATACTCCAGCCAAGCTCACCAGGCAGGAAAGCATCTAAGGTGCAGGGTCTTCATCACCCTCTAGTACAGTACCTGGTACAGTGTACTGGAGGGGAACACAATCATCCTTGTTTAATAGTAATGATATTTGTTTGTAAAAATATTGCCTTCATCAGGCAAAAACCATGTCTCTCTTGTTCACTGCTATATGCCAAGCCCAGTGACTGACACACAGTAGGTACTCAGGAGGTATCCACTGAATGACTGAATAAATGAAGCTGGGTTGTAGGCAGAGCCAGATATAAGAGCCATCCTTCAAGATTTAAATTGGCCAAGGAGGCAATAGAGAGTCACTGTGGCTTCTGGAACAGAACACTGCCTGACAAGAGGAAGGTGATGCTTAAGATCTTTTCATCTGGAGGCAATGTGGAGGCCGGGGCTGCTGTGCCCACTTACACCCACATCCTCAGGACCAAGTAGCCAGTAAGTATTCCATGAATTAAAAATTTGTTTTGGTTTGCCTCTACACATTCAGGAGGAGAAAAGGAAGAAAGGCACACAGGGTAGAAAAGGAAGGCCTTTAATAATCACACTAGACCCCAAAATGCTGAGTGCATCCTACATACCCATCAACTCCCAAGCTCCCAACTTGTAGTTGTTCCTCTACTATGCTTGGATTTGCAATCTGAGCCTAAATTAGGCCCACCTGTGAAATTGGATATGGTTGTGGTCTAGAAACATCTACAGAAAGAATGACCAGATAGGTAAGAGGGAAACAGGAGAGTTGACCATTCATGACCAACAAGGCCCTACTTTCCTTCCCACTTCCCATCTTGCCTACCTAGCTCACTGCTGCAAAGAACCTAGAATTTCTAAATAATAATAATAATAATAATTTGAAAGAATGAATATGTGACATAGGATATGGCTTTTCTCCTCCTTCAAGCTGGCAGTTTCCACAGCTGCAAAATGAAAAGGTATGAGCAAACCTCATACACCCTGCCCAGCTTCCCAGTACAGCCCTCAGTCCTATTTCAGAGTAAGAAGTAAGAAACCTGCCTTCACATTGCTACTTCTCAAATACGCCTGAATAGCAACTTGGTGGCTAAGAAGAAATGCCAGTGTTCACCTTGACATTCCTCCACAGTCAATCAAATGTTCTATCTTTGTGTGTGTGTGTATGAGTTTGTGTGTGCATGAGGTGATGGAGATCAAACCAGTATGATAGGAAAAGCATCCTACCACTGAAATAAACCCAGCCTGTTTTATCTAAGTTTGAAGAATTTACATTTTACCACCCATCCCTTTGACATGAGAATTAGTAAAAATGCTTTCATAATGGATGAAAAAAAAGTGTAGTCAATAGGGGATAAAAAGGCTGCTCATCAGGAGACATCATAATATCAGACTTTAAACTATACTATAGAGCAATAGCAACAAAAACAGCATGGTACTGGCACCAAAACAGAACTGTAGACCAATGGTACAGAATAGAGGACACAGAGACTAACGCCCACAAGTACAGCTATCTTATATTAGATAAAGGTGCCAAAAACATACATTGGAGAAAAGATAGCCTCTTCAACAAATGGTGCTGGGATAACTGGAAATCCGTATGCAACAAAATGAAATAACACCTATATCTCCCACCATGTATAAAACTCAAAGGGGATCAAGGACCTAGGAATTAGACTAGAGACACTATGCCTAATAGAAGAAAAAGTAAGCTCTAATCTCCAACATGTTGGACTAGGCCCCAACTTCCTTAATAAGACTCCTATAGCACAAGAATTAATATCAAGAATCAATAAATATGATAGATTTAAATTACAAAGCTTCTTCTCAGCAAAAGAAACAATCAGTGAGGTGAATAGAGAGCCTACTAATTGGGAACAAATTTTTACCACATGTACATCAGATAGAGCACTAATCTCTAGAATATATAAAGAACTTAAAAATCTTAACACCAAAAAAAACAAAACAAAACAAACAAACAAACAAAAAACCCAAATAGCCCAATCACTAAATGGGCCAAGGAACTTAACAGTCACTTCTCAGAAGAAGATATACAATCAATCAACAAATACATGAAAAAATGTTCAACATCCCTGGCAATTAGAGAAATGCAAATCAAAACTACTCTAAGGTTTCATTTCACTCCAGTCAGAATGGCAGCTATTAAGGACACAAACAATAATAAACGTTGGAGAGGATACGGGGAAATAGGCACACTCATACATTGCTGGTGGGACTGCAAATTTGTGCAGGCAATCTGGAAAGCAGTATGGCGATTCCTTGGAAAACTGGGAATGGAACCAGCGTTTGACCCAGTCATCCCTCTACTGGGCCTATTTCCAAAGGACTTTAAAACATGGACACTGCCATATCAATGTTTATAGCAGCACAATTCACAATAGGTAGATAATGGAACCAACCTAGATGCCCCTCAGTAGATGAGTGGATAAAGGAAATGTGGTATATATACACAATGGAATTTTACTCAGCAATAAAAGAGAATAAAATAATGGCATTCGCAGGTAAATGGATGAAATGGAAGAACATAATGCTAAGTGAAGTTAGCCAATCTCAAAAATCCAAATACCGAAAGTTTTCTCTGATATAAGGAAGCTGATTCACAGTTGGGTTGGGTTGGGGAGCATAGGAAGATTAGAGGAACACCAGAAAGGTCAATGGGGAGGGACGGCAAGGGAGGGAGCAAGGGGGTATAAAGAGAGGAAGAAAAAAAAAGATGGTAGAATGAGAGGGTTATCATTACCCTAAATGCATATTTGAAGACATGAAAGATATGAGTATACTTTGTATACTAACAGTGATATGTAAAAAGGTGCTCCTTATGTGTATTAAGAATTGTAAAGCATGCTACTGTTATATATACAACAACACTGAATAAAAAAAAAATTTTACAAAGGCTGCTCATCAATCCCAACTCTTAACATTCTGTTATTCCCTGGTTCCAGTGTCTGTACCAAATGACATTAACAAGAATTGGCAAATACTAGATAGACTTTTTTTTTCTAAATGTCATTTACCATTCTTGTATTAATGCTTGCCTCCATCGTCATGAACACAAGTAGACTCTTTCTACTCAAACAGGCAGTCCAGTGCTCAAAGGAAGCCAGTGGAAGCTTTTCAATCAGAATAGAGCCTATAATTCAATCAAAAATGTAGAAAATGTCAATGCTAATCAATGTACACAATGAAAAGAGTGGGAACACTGAAGGAAACACTGATACAAGATTTGAGAGGAAAAAGTACACTTTTCTCCAGAGACAACAGAGGCTTCCAGCGTGGGGAGAGTTGTGGGCCCAGAGCTGGGCCCCCAGGGGTGGACTGGAAACTTAGATGGTCATCAATCACCTCCTAGGGCAATAGGCATGTGAGCCAAAGACAGCTCAAGGTCCTAAAATAAATTCCTTTCAGCCCAGACTCAATGCTTCACACACACACAGGACAAACCCTTCAAGAATTCCATGAAGAAATAAACTTTTATTTAAAAAAAAAAAAAAAACTTTGATGTTACTTGAACTTTGGCCCTGACTCTGAGCCCAGTCTGAAACTTCAAGAAAAAATTTGCAGTGCTTTGAAAGAAACTACAGGAGACCTCAGTAGAATGTGAACATTCTTTTTCCATTCCTCATCCTCATTTCATATGTGGATCCTCCTCCACTACTAATCTTCCACCCTGCATCCAACCACAATGTTTCCTCTCTCTACCTTTTTAGGAGGACACTCTAATTAGGAACATTCAAATGTTGTTGCATCCAATAGGTAATTTTATCCTAAGATGCTTACTTTGCTCAGGAAAATCATATTCGGCTAATCCCCAACTATCCTACTATTGACCTAACAACCACCATCCTTCCCTTGAATTTCTCATATCTCCTCTGAATCCTAAGGCAGTAAAACTCCTTAACCACCCCTGCCCCCATGATATATTGTGGATGACACATGACGACATGTCTTCAAATTGTTAGACATTAAGTCTGGATTTAAGTAATAACCATGTCCTTCTCTACAACCTTAAGTTGGATGTTGTCTTAGTTCATTTAGGCTGCTATAACAAGATACCATAAACCAGATAATTTATAAATAACAGAAATTTATCTTTCACAGTTCTGTATGCTGAGAAGTACCAAATTAAGTTGCCACAGATTTAGTGTCTGGTAAAGAACTGTTTTCTGGCAACTTCTTCTTGTGTTCGTACATAATGGAAAGAGGCAAAGTAGCTATCTGGGACTCTTTTTTCCCTTTCTTTTACTCTTTTTGTGGTACTTAATTGAACCCAGGGCCTTACACATGCTAGGCAAGTGCTCTACCACTGAACTACATTCTAAATCTTTAAAAAAAAGTTTTAATTTTGAGACAGGGTCTCACTAAGTTGCTCAGGCTGGCCTAGATCTTGTCATTTTCCTGCCTCAGCCTCACAAGTAGCTGTGATTACAGGCATGCACACCTAGCTCCTGGGACATCTTTCAAAAGGACACTAATTCCATTGACCACATGACCTAATCACCTCCTAAATGCCTTGCTATCTAATATCATGGCTTTGGGGATTAGTTTTCAACACATGAATTGGTAGGGAACACAAACATTCAGACTATAGGTGAGGTTGTTACATATGTCAGGACTCTGTGATTAAATACAGATAAATATTGGATCTGAATATCTACTGTTTCTGCTTCATCAAGCATGCAAATATGGTTAAACATGTGATCATCTTCCCTCTACAGTAGTAGCTATGCAGCATAGAACAGTGGTAACAGCCAAACATAAGCTTTGGATATCACTGATCCAATTGCCAGTTCTGTTGCTGGCTGTGTATCTTGGGAAAGTTACTTAAGTTGTCAGTTCCCCAGTTTCCTCATCTGTAAATTGAACAAGGGTCAGTATTCAGATAGTATGCATGAGTGTTGCTATGATGATTGTTTACAGGTGTCCATTCTGATTGGTCAAGGAACTTCCTCAACCTGATAAAGGGATTCTACAAGAATCCTGCAGCTAACACCATACTTAATATTAAAAAACTGAATGCAGGGGCTGGGATTGTGGCTCAGCAATAGAATGCTTGCCTAGCATGTGCAAGGCACTGGGTTTGAGCCTCAGCACCACATAAAAACAAACAAACAAACAAATAAATAAATGTATAAAAAAACTGAATGCATTTCCTCTAAGATGGAAAACAAGGTAAGATTGTTCATATTTACCACTCCTTTTCAACAACATAATGGAAATCTTAGCTAGTATAATACAAGAAAAAGAAGTAACATTCATTCCAGTAGGAAAGGAAGAAATAAAATTGTTTGCATTAATAGGAAACATGATTATCTACATACAAAATCACATGGAATCTTTTTAAAAGTTCTTAGAATTAACCAACAAGTGAGTTTAGCAAGATCACAGGATACAAAATCAATACACAAACAATAAATTGTACTTCTATATAAAATAAATGTATGAATGGACACAAAAATTTTAAAAAGATTAAATTTACAATATTACCAAAGCATATAATATTTAGAAATTAGTCTAGCAAAATATAAGAAACATATGCATTCTCAGGACTATCATCTGATAGTAAGTAAAAGCAATCCCATAAGACCCAAATAAAAAGAGAGACATGTCTTGCTAACGGATTAGAATATACAACAGAATAAAGATACTAATTCCTAAACTATTTATTAGCAACACAGTCAAAATGGCAACAGGATATTTTGTAGATATGGATATGATGATTCTAAAATTTATTCAGAAAGGCAAAGTTACTAGAATCATTAAAACAGTTTTTAAAAGGATAATATTGGAAGAACCACACTATGTACATTTTAGTTTTGGTTTTGTGTTTGTAACACTGGGGATTGAACCCAGGACCTTGTGCATGCTGGGAAAGTGTTCTTCCATTGAGCAATGTTCCCAACCACCACAACTATCTGTTTTTAAGGTTTAATATAGTGCTATAATACTTAAGACATTGTGATTAGTGAGAGGATAGACATATAAACAATAGAAGAGAATAGAGACTCCATAAATAGCCCCACATAAGCACTGCCAAATGATTTTGACAAATGTAAAAGAAATTCAATGAATAAAGCATAGTTTTATGCAAAATGGCATTGCAACATTGAAGTATCCATATGCAAAAAAGGAAACGTGGAGCTATGTCTCACACTTCATGCAAAACTTAACTCGAAATGGATGATGTATTTAAATGTAAAACATAATGAAACAATATATTTAGAAGAAACCATAGGATAAAATCTTCATGACCTTGGATTAGAAAAAGAATTCATAGATAAGACCAAAAGCATGATCCAAAAGAATCATGAGTAAAAAAGTGTTAAATTTGATTTCATCAAAATTAAAAACTTCTGCTCTGAAAAGGATCCCGTTAAGAAAATGTAAAAACAAAAACAGCTATAGAATGGGAGACAATATTTATAAGTTACATATCCAACTAACATCAAGAATATAAAGATACACAAAGAATTCTGAAAATTCAATAGGAAAATAAACTGCTAAATTTTTAAAAAAGACAAAAAAAAATACAACTTGAACAGACACTTCATCAAAGAGAAAGCAAAGAAGGCATTTAAGCACATGAACAGATGTTCCACATCATTACCCATTAGGAAAGTTAAAATCACGATGATACATAACTACATACCCTTAAAAATCACTACATTAAATAAAATAGTGACAACATGAGGTACTTGATAAGGATGCAGAGCAACTAGAACTCTCATATATTGATGGAGGGGATGCGGAATGGTGTAGTCATTCTGGAAAATAGTTTGCCAATTTCTTATAAAGTTAAATATACACTGGATGCTTGCCCTGGAGAAATTAAAACTTATGTTCACAAAAAATGTTTGCATGAATTTGTTCATAGCAACCTTATTCATAATCACCCCAAACTGAAAGCAATCAAGATGTTCATCAGACAAGGAATGTTCTATGTTAGTGTAGCACCCAATAAAGATGGAGCAAGATCTGAAAAAGTGATTTCCAAGAACAAAGTAATGAACATATTTGAAGATTTGGAAAAAAATGACATGATTTTATGCTGACACAAATGATCTAAAATAGAGGAAAACAATTATGATGAAGGAAAGAAGTGTTCTGATTGACTATGTTCTCAGTGAAATAAGAAGTAAGATCATCAGTTGAAGGTGAAGATCGTCCATGATCAGTAAATACCAAAATATCCTCAACTTCTTTGGATCTTTCCCTAACCTTTTTGCTTAACTTTAATTTATCTGTTTACTAAGATATTTGCTTTATTCGAAGTGGCACACCTCTATGATCACAGGATACATCCTTTGCATGATTTAGAACCTTTTAAATTTACCAAGACAAGTTTTATGGCTTAGAATATCTTCTGTTCTGTTAAATGATCTATGTGGACTTGAAAAGAATGTGTACTCTGCTGTTGTTGGGTGAAGTGTTTTATAGATGTCAGTTAGTTTGAATTGGTAGATAGTATAACTCAAGCCTTCTATATCCTCACTAATTTTTTTTTCCAATTCTTCTATCAGTTATTGAGAGCAGAATATTGAAGCTTTGAAACAATACTGTTGAATTTTCTACTTCTCCTTTTTGTTAGGTATTGTGTTTATTTTGGGACTCTGTTATTATGTGCACATATGTTTATAATTGTTTAATCTTGCTGATCAATGGACCCTTTTGTCATTTTATCATCTGTCTCTAGAAATAATGTTTGTCTCAAGAGCCCACCCTCTTACTCTCACCCTATTTAAGTCTCTAAATCTAAAGTGTATCACCTGTTAACAGCAATATAGGTGAATCCTGTTTTTCTGTCCAGTATGAAAGTCTATGCTTTGGATTTTAGTGGGTAATATATTTATTGTATGGACAGATTTTCATCTATTATTTTGCTTGGATTTTTCTATATTATCATGTATTTTTTTTTTATTTATTTGCTTTAGTTGTACACAATGCGATGCATTTATGTTTACGTGGTGCTGAGTTTCGAACCCGGGCCGTGCACGTGCGAGGCGAGTGCTCTGCCGCTGAGCCACAACCCCAGCCCCTCTCATGTATTTTTTCTTCCTCTGTTCCTCCATATTACTACTTACATTTTCTAATATTTTAGTATTTCAATTCCTCTGCTTTTAACCATATTTTTTCAAATCACTGATTTTTTTTGGCACTAGGTTTTTGTTTAGTTATACATGACAGTAGAATATATTTTGATATATCATACATACATGGAGTACAACTTCCCATTCTTATGGTTATACATGATGTGCAGTTACACTCATTGTGTATTCAAATATGAACATAGGAAAGTTATGTCTGATTCATTCTACTGTCTTTTCTATTCCCATTCCCTTCTCCCTTCCCCCCATTCCCTCCTGTCCAATCCATAAAATTTCAGTTCCGCCTCCCTGCACCACCTATTGTGAGTCAGCATTCACATACCAGTGAGAACATCTGGCCTTTGGCTTTTGGGGATTGGCTTATTTTACTTAGTGTGATAGCCTCCAGTTCCATCCATTTATTGGCAACCTCCATAATTTCATTCTTCTTTATGGCTAAGTAAGATTCCATTGTGTATATGTACCACATCTGTTTAAGGACATCTAGTTTGGTTCCATAGCTGAGCTATTGTGACTTGAGCAGCTAAGAACATTGATGTGGCCATGTCACTATAGTATGCTGATTTTAATTCTTTTGGGTCTATGCCGAGGAGTGGGATAACTGGGGTCAAATGATGGTTCCATTTCAAGTTTTCTGGGGAATCTCCATACTGTTTTCCAGAGTGGTTGCACCAATTTTCAGTCCCATGCTGTTTTTTAAATTTCAGAATCTTGTCATTCATGGATAGTATGTGGTCATATTTTGTATTTCCACCTTGCTTCCTGAGTACTTGATTAACTCACTTACAGGTTCTGGTATCATTTTTGTAGAATATTTTATATTTTTTTACAAAGACAATAATATAATCTGTAAGTAGTGATGGCTGTTTACTCCTTGTTTTTTTTTAGATAGACACAATACCTTTATTTTATTTATTTATTTTTATGTGGTGCTGAGAATCAAACCCAGTGCCTCACACATGCAAAGCAAGTGCTCTACCCCTGAGCCACAACCTCATCCCACATTATTGTATTCTTGATAATTGCCATTCTGGTTGGAGTGAAATGAAATCTCAGTGTAATTTTAATTTGGCACTAGGGATTGAGCTAGGGATTACTTAAGCACTGAGCTATATACCCAACCCTTTTTAGTTTTTATTTTGATACAGGATCTCACTAACCTGCTGAGGTTCTCCCTGAGTTGCTAAGCCTGGCCTTGAATTTGCAATGCTTCAGGCCACCCCACTTGCAGAGATTGCAAGCATGCACTACCATGCCTGACCTTTTCCCTCAGATTATTTTTAGAGCTTGTTCTGGGTGGCTGGGTGGTGTGGCTCAGTGGTAAATTGCTAGCCTGGCACTTCTGAGGACCTGGGTTTGATCTCCAGGACCACAAAAAAGCTCACCACTTGCTGGGCACATTCTCAAACTCAAGGCCAGCCTCAGCAATTTAGCAAGACCCTTGGCAGCTTCACAAGACCTGTCTCAAATTTTTCTTTTTAAAAATAAAAAATGGAGTGAAAATGTCACTCAGTGGTAAAGTGTAATTTGGTCTAATCCCCAGTACAAAAAACAAAAACAACAACAAAAAAAGAGAGCTTGCTCTGAAGATAACAATTAGCATCCTACCTAAAACTATTTCAGATTAACACAAATTTAATTCCATTTGTACATAGAAACTTTGTTTCAATATACCTCCCTTAGTTTGAACTCCCTTTGTGCCAACATTATCAGGCAAAACACTCCATTATACAGTATAAACCCAACAATACTGTTTAATAATAATTGTCTCATAAAATCCCTTTAACTCAGTCTTGGCCCATTTGTGCTCCTATAACAAAATACCTGAGACTAGGTTACTTATAAGAAACAAATTCATTTTTTTACAATTTTGGAGTCTGGGAGGTCAAAGACCAAGGTGCCAGCAGGTTTGGTTATCTGGTGAAGCTACACTCTATAAAAAGATGGCACACTGTGTCCTCATAGGCAGAAATCAGAAGGGCAAGAGAGCAAGGGAACCAGAATTCTACATGAAGCCTCTTTTATAAGGATCTTAACCCTACTCACAAAAGAAGGAGCCCTTGTGTCCTAATCATGTCTTAAAGGCCACCACCTATTAACACTATCACATTGACCATTAAGTTTCAACACCCGAATTTTGGTTGGAGGGGACACATTCAAGCCATAGCATGGAATTAAAAATCATATTTATACTAATTTTTTTTTAATGAGAATTGAACCCAAGGACGCTTTACCACTGAAGTACCACCACAGCCATTTTTATTTTTTGAGACAGGAGCTTGCTAAGATGCTTAGGGCTTCAATAAGTTTCTGAGGCTGGCCTCAAACTTGTGTTCCTCCTGACTTAGCTTCCTGAGTCTTTGGAATTACAGATGTGCACCACCATGTCTGGCTCCAAAATAATTTCTTATATCATTGTTGATTTTATATTTGGTGAGACATTTTTAATGCTTTTCTTTAAGCATGCTTTCTTTAGTTCTTTGAACATGTTTATGATAGCTAACTTAAAGCCTCTAACATATATTTTACATCCAGTATATTTTACATCTAGTATTCATTAGGGTCAGTTTATCTTGACTCCTTTTTACCTCTTTTGTAGTATACTTTCTTTTTTTCTTTACTTATCTTAGTTTTTGTTGAGAACCATATGTTTTAAACAACATGTTGTAGGAACTCCACCCCTCAGGGGCTATGGTTTTGTGTGATTGTTTGCATCTTTAGAGTCTATCCTTGGGCTAATTCTTTGGAGTCACTTTCCCTACTTTGTAAGTCACTGAAAGTCTCTGCTTGGTTTGTATTCTTGTTTTTATTTTTATGTCTGGCTTTCTAGGGAATGTCCCAGGTTACTGTAGCTTGGTGGTAAGTCAATGATTGTTCCCAATTTCTCCTGAAGAATATTGAACTAGTAAGTCTTCCACTTTCTCCCACAGTAATCTGTGTGTAAGTCGAGATATTCTTTCAACATTTAGGCAGTTTACAAATCTCTCAGCTTTCACTTATTTCTTTCACAGGTCCTCACATTCATAGAGGAACAAGTACCTAATGGAACTCTCTCCATCATTCTGAGTATGCACAGAACTCTGTGCATTTGTAGAGCATTCCAGATCCCCAGGGATACAGTGAAGCTTTTCCAAAACTGTCTTGTGCCTAGGTCATTATCCAGATATCCCTTTAAAACTTTGACTGTTACTTACTTATTCCAGTTAGTATTGTAGCCATAGAAAGGGCTATGCTGGCATTCTCTGATATTTTTCCAAAAATCACTACTGTTTTCTACAACACCCTAGGGATAGGACATTTATGCAGTCTGCAAATTGTATCAACCTATCTAGTAGCAGCTATGCTGTCTGCGTGATTACTGTGCCATGGAGCTAGGAGCCTCTCCAAGTTAAAAGGACATAGGCCTCACTATTCTTATTAATGATTAGTATTTTCCTCAACAAACATTTTTCAATTTTTTGTGTTATTTTGTTAATTCAGAGTTCCAAAGATAGTTATTCTTTGATGATTTCCAAGTTTTATCATTATCTTTAAAATTTTTAATTCAGGTTCCAGCTAGGCCCTCTGGCATGCTTTCCCAGCTCAACCTGCCCACCTTGGAGATGCCATCCCGGCTCGGGTCAGCAAGGGAGCAAGCCCCGGCCTGCAAGAGTTCCAGCTAGGCTCTCTAGCATGCGTTCCCAGCTCTGCCCACCCACTCAGGAGCCACAGGTATTCTCCACCTATGCCTACAGGTCAGGAAACAGGCCCCAGGCATAGAAACAGGGAGTATTACATGGGGATACCAATCTTTTGTTTCTCCTACTAACACCCTAATTCCCATGATTACCCTCTCACTAGTCAAATAATCTAATACCTCTATCTTCTCACATCTTACCTCACAAACGTTTTAGCCAACCCATAAGTCCCACCTTCTACCATTAGATACTATGAACCACCACACAAAAATACTGACTAAATGGTAGAAGATAATTGATCTCATCATTTATGGTTAAAGTGTCAAAATTGTGAATATAAAAATAGAAACTAACTGATATATGTCAATATGTTGGGTACTTTGACTGCTGTAATATTGATTTTTCCCTTAAAAGTTATGCATTGGGTAACCTGTAGGGATGATATAAGACAATAAGACAGAAACAGGAATACCTCAGACTTACACTGCAAGAGAGGAAAACACATAGATATCATGAAAAAACAAGGGAGGAAAATGCCCCAAACAAACCAAGATACTACAGCAATAGAATCCATAGAAAGCACAGTCAGTGAAATGTGAGAAAAGGAATTCAGAATATACATAACTAAAATGATTCGGGACTTAATAAATGACCTAAGTGAGTAGATACAGGCAAAAATTGATCTCTCCAACAAAGAGATAAGAGATGAAATACAGGCAACCATCGATCACACCAACAAAGAGATAAGAGAACAAATACAGGTAGCAAAGGATTATTTCAAGAAAGAGATAGAGAGTCTGACCAAAAAAAAAAAAAAAAAAAAACAGAAATACTTGAAATGAAAGAAACAATAGGCCATTTAAAAAACCCAATAGATAGTATCACCAATGGATTGGATCACTTGGAAGATAGGACCTCATTCAATGAGGACAAAATATATAACATTGAAAATAAAGTTGACCACACAGTGAAGATGGTAAGAAACCATGAACAAA
Organism: Tamias sibiricus; assembly: GCA_025594165.1. NCBI lineage: Eukaryota > Metazoa > Chordata > Mammalia > Rodentia > Sciuridae > Tamias > Tamias sibiricus. The sequence goes on from CM046667.1 coordinate 65,134,560, forward strand.
ATATCCAAGAATTATGGGATACCATCAAAAGACCGAATATAAGATTTATTGGAATTGAGGAAGGTGCAGAGATTCAATCCAAAGGAATGCCAAATCTCTTTAATGAAATAATATCAGAAAATTACCCAAATAATAAGAATGAATTTGAAAACCAAATACAAGAAGCATATAGGACTCGAAATGTACAAAATTACAACAGATCTACACCAAGGCACATTATAATGAAAATGCCTAGCATACAAAATAAGGATAGAATTTTAAAGGCCATAAGAGAGAAAAATCAGATAAACTATAGAGGAAAACCAATTCGCATCATGGCAGATTTTTCAACCCAGACCCTCAAAGCAAGGAAAGCCTGGAACAACATATACCAGGCTCTAAAAGATAAGGAATGCCAACCAAGAATCTGATATCCAGCAATATTAAGCTTTAGATTTGATGATGAAATAAAAACCTTCCATGATAAACAAAAGCTAAAAGAATTTACAACAAGAAAGCCAGCACTGCAGAACATTCTGGCAAAATATTCCACGAGGAGGAATTGAAAAACAGCAATGAAAAACTTCAAAGGGAAGAACAACAATAAAAGAAAACTAACCATAGGAGAAATCAAGTCAAGCTAAATACCAAAAATAAAATAAAATTAAATAAAATTTAAAATGACTGGTAATACAAATCATATCTCAATAATAACCCTTAATGTTAATGACCTAAACTCACCAATTAAAAGACATAGGCTGATAGATTGGATTTAAAAAAAAAAAAAGACCCAACAATATGCTGCCTTCAAGAGACCTCTCATAGGAAAAGACGCCCACAGACTGAAGGTGAAAGGATGGGATAAAATATACCACTCACATGGACTGTGTAAGCAAGCAAGGGTTTCCATCCTCAAATCAAACAAAGTAGACTTCAAGCCAAAGGTAATCAAAAGCGATAAGGATGGACATTTCATACTGCTTAAGGGAATCATACATCAACAGGAAATAATAGTCATAAATATATATGTCCCAAATAATGGAGCATCCATGTTCATCAAACAAACCCTTTTGAAGAGCCAAATAGACCACAACACAATAATTCTAGGTGACTTTAACACACTGCTTTCACCACTGGATAGCTCTTCCAAACAAAAGCTAGGCAAAGAAACTGTAGAACTCAATAATACAATCAATAGCTTAGATTTAACTGATATATATATATATATATATATATATATATATAGAGAGAGAGAGAGAGAGAGAGAGAGAAGAATATTATCCATCGACAAGTCAGTACACTTTCTTCTCAGCAGCACATGGATCATTCTCTAAAATAGATCATATATTATGCCATAAAGCAACTGTAAGCAAATATAAAAATGTAGAGATACTACCATGCATACTATCAGATCATAATGGAATGAAACTAGAAATCAATGATAAAATAAGGAACAAAACCTACTCCAACACCTGGAAACTAAATAATATGCTATTGAATGAACAATGGGTTGCAGAAGACATCAAAAAGGAGATTAAAAAATTCTTAGAGGTAAATGAGAACACTGATACAACATATCGAAATCTCTGGGACACTATGAAGGCACTACTATGAGGAAAATTCATTGCATGGAGTTCATTCCTTCAAAAAAGAATAGGTCAACAAATAAATGAATTAACATTACACCTCAAAGCCCTAGAGAAAAAGGAACAAATTAACCCCAAAAGCAGTAGAAGACAGGAAATAATTAAAATCAGATCCGAAATCAATGAAATTGAAACAAAAAACACAATTGAAAAAAATCAACAGAACCAAAAGTTGGTTCTTTGAAAAATAAATAAAATTGATAAACCATCAATTTATGCTAACTAAGAAAAGGAGAGAGAGGAAAAACTCAAATTACCAATATATGTGGTAAAACAGGAAACATCATGACGGACACTATAGAAATACAGAAGATAATTAGAAATTATTTTGAAAATCTATGCTCCAACAAAATAGAAAATAATGAAGACATCGACAACTTTCTAGAAATATATGATATGCCCAAAATAAATCAGGATGAGATACACAAGTTAAATAGATCAATTTCAAGCAAAGAAATAGAGGATGCCATCAAAAACCTGCCAACCAAGAATAGCCCAGGTCCAGATGGATACACAACCGAGTTCTACAAGACCTTTAAAGAAGAACTAACACCAATACTTTTCAAACTATTCCATGAAATAGAAAAAGATGGAACTCTTCCAGACTCATTCAATGAGGCCAATATCATCCTTATTCCAAAACCAGGCAGATACAAATCAAAGAAAGAAAACTTCAGACCAATATCACTAATGAATATAGATGCAAAAATCCACAATAAAATTCTGACAAATTGAATACAAAAAAACACATCACAAAAATAGTACATCACAAGCAAGTGGGGTTCATTCCAGAAATGCAAGGTTGGTTCAACATAAGGAAATCAATAAATGTAATTCACCATATCAATAGACTCAAAGATAAAAATCATATGATCATCTCAATTGATGCAGAGAAAGCATTTGACAAGATATAGCACCCCTTCATGTTCAAAACGCTAGAAAAAATAGGGATAACAGGAACATCCCTCAACATCATAAAGGCCATCTATGCTAAGCTCCAGGCCAACATCATCCTAAATGGAGAAAAGCTGAAAGCATTCCCTCTAAAAACTGGAACAAGACAGGGATGTCCTCTTTCGCCACTATTATTTAACATAGTTCTTGAAACCCTAGCCAATGCAATTAGACCGATGAAAGAAATAAAAGGGATACAGATAGGAAAAGAAGAACTCAAACTATCACTATTTGTAGACGATATGATTCTATACATAGAAGATCCAAAAAACTCCACCAGAAATCTTCTAGATCTAATAAACGAATTCAGCAAAGTGGCGGGATATAAAAACAATACCCATAAATCTAAGACATTTCTGTACATCAGCAACAAATCCTCAGAAAGTGAAACTAGGAAATCCACCCCATTTACTATAACGTCAAAAACTAAAATAAAATAAAATACTTGGGAATTAACCTAATAATAGAAGTGAAAGACCTGTACAATGAAAACTACAGCACACTAAAGAAAGAAATTAAAGAAGATTTTTAGAAGATGGAAAGATTTACCTTGTTCATGGATAGGTAGAACTAATATTGTCAAAATGACTATTCTACCAAAAGCACTACACAATTTCAATGCACTCCCAATCAAAATCCCAATGTCATTCCTCATAGGAATAGAAAAAGAAATAATGAAATTCATCTGGAAAAATAAGAGACCCAGAATAGCCAAAGCAATTCTTAGCAAGAAGAGTGAAGCTGGTGGTATTATTATTCCAGACCTTAAATTGTATTATAAAGCAATAGTAACTAAAACAGCATGGTATTGGCACCACCATAGACCAGTAGACCAATGGTACAGAATAGAAGACACAGAGACTAACCCACACATCTACAGTTATCTTATATTAGACAAAGGTGCCAAAAACATACATTGGAGTAAAGACAGCCTCTTCAACAAATGGTGTTGGGAAAACTGGAAATCCTTATGTAATAAAATGAAATTAAACCTCTATCTCTCTCCATGCACAAAACTCACTCAACGTGGATCAAGGACCTAGGAATTAAACCAGAGACCTTACACCTAATAGAGGAAAATGTAGGCCCAAATCTCCAACATGTTGGACTAGGCCCCAACTTCCTCAATAAGACTTGTATAGCACAATAACTAAAACCAAACATTAATAAATGGGATGTATTCAAGCTAAAAATCTTCTCAGCAAAAGCAACAATCAGTGAGGTGAACAGAGAACCTACAGAATGGGAGCAAATCTTTACCACATGCACATCAGACAGAACATTAACTTCAAGGATATATAAAGCTCTCAAAAACCTTAACACCAAAAAACCAAACAACCCAATCAATAAATGGGCTAAGGAACTGAACAGACACTTCTCAGAAGAATATATACACTCAATCAACAAATATATGAAAAAATGTTAAACATCTCTAGCAATTAGAGAAATGCAAATCAAAACTACTCTAAGATTTCATCTCATACCAGTCAGAATGGCAGCTATCAAAAACACAAACAACAACAAATGCTGGCAAGGATGTGGGGAAAAGGGTACACTCTTACATTTCTGGTGGGGCTGCAAACTGGTGCAGCCAATTTGGAAAGCAGTATGGAGATTCCTAGCAAAACTTGGAATGGAACCACCATTTGACCCAGCTATCCCACTCCTCGGTCTATACCCAAAGGACTTAAAAATAGCATACTACAGGGACACAGCCACATCAATGTTCATAGCAGCACAATTCACAATAGCTAGATTGTGGAAATAACCTCAATGGCCATCAACAGATGAATGATAGGGAAACTTTGGTATATATATGAAGGAGCCCTAATAGGAGATAGCTAATTGCGGTTAGCTGAGGGCCATAAAAGATGTTCCAGTTTCCACCTGATATTAATAAAGAATCTTTGTATGCCCATGAACTGTGTGACGCACCTGTCCTTGTTAATACCAAAGGTATATAACCGGGTGAGGAGTCAGAGCGAGAAAGAAGTAGTAATTGCTGGTTGGAGTCAGGCCGAGGCTGCCGAAGAAGAAAGAAGAAAGAAGAAGCTCTCTCTCTCTCTCTCTCTCTCTCTCTCTCTCTCTCTCTCTCTCTCAGCTAAGAAAGTAAAAGTAAAAGAAAGTAAAGTGAAGAAGTAAAGAGTCAGTATTAGAGTTCGAGAGGTTGCTGAAAGAGTCAGGTTAGAGTTTGAGAGGTTGCTAAAGCCGAAGAATAAAAAACTTTCTTTCATCTTAATTCTGCCTCCGAGTTTTTCTCCCGCAGCATTGTTGCTCCAAGTCAAGAAGCAACATATATACACAATGGAACACTACTCAGCACTAAAAGAGAATAAAATCATGGCATTTGCAGGTAAATAGATGGAGTTGGAGAAAATAATGTTAAGTGAAGTCAGCCAATCCCAGAAAACCAAAGGTAGATTAATTCCTTTGCTATGATGATACTGGATTATAGTGGCAAGGGAGGGGGGATGAGAGGAATGAAGGAATGTTAAATAGAAAAAAGGGGGGAGGAAAGGGAGAGGGGGTAAGGGGATAGAAACAATGGCGGAAGGAGTTGGACATCAATATACTAAGTGAATGTATAAAAACTCAAATGGTATGAAAATACTTTGTGTAAACCAATGACTAGGAAAACTGTGCTCTTTATATGCAATATGAAATGAATTGCACTCTAAAAGTATATATAACAAATTAAATTAAATTTAAAAAATTTTTAAAATTTAATTCAATTTGATTTTAGGTGGCAGTGATTAAACTCAGGAGCTTGCACATGTGAAGCATATGTTCTACCACTGGCCACACCCCTATTATTGATTTTATCTTTAAAAAATTTATTTTTAAATTTTTGTATTCTTTTTTGATTCTAAGTTGTTAGGTATGATAGCAGCATGCATTACAATTCATAATACACATATAGAGCTCAATTTTACATATGTCTGGTTGTACACAAACTATATTCACACCATTTGTGTCTTCATACATGCACTTAGGGTAATGATATACATCTCATTCTACCATCTTTTTTTTACCCTCTTACCCCCTCCTTTGCCTCCCTTCCCATTGACCTTTCTAGTGTTCCTGTAATCCTCCTATGCTCCCTGTCCCAACTGTTGGGTTCCGGGCTGGAGGCTGTGCCTCCCAGGCAGAAGGCCACACCTCCCCAGGTACTTTGTGAAAAGACTACCTTTCCCAGGTGCACTCGCCACTGCCTCCTGACCTCCAGCACTTGCCCCAGGGGTCTCTCCCTGACCACTAGTCTGCTATTTAAGCCTCCCCCGAACTGAAATCACTCTCTGTTCGTGCCTGTCCCTGTTCCCATTCGTCCCTTTTTCCCCCCTTCCCTTCCCTTCCTTTCCCTACCCTTCCCCACGTGGCACCCCAATAAACCCTTTTATTTCACTAACATGGTGTTCCCGGCTAAGTTAACTTTGTTCAGAATTTTCTAACAAATTTGCTGCATTGGCTGGGGACAAAAAGCACATCTCTAATCAAAGAACAAAGTTTCCCGGGAACACCTTTTCACCCATTCTCTGCCCCTATGTCACAGAGCAGCAAGTAACAAAGTTTCATCATATCGGTAAGCCTCCCTCTGTTCCAAAGGCTCTTAACCAGCCTGCGCGCCCCTCCATTTGCAGCCCCCCCAGTGCGTCTGCATGCCTCTCCGCTCGCCCTCCAGTCCACTTTGACCCCTGCGTGTTCCGCGCTTCTCTGGCTGCGCGCACCCCTGGGTCCGACCTATGTGTCCCCCCCCAGTTTGTGCGCGCCTCCGTCTGGTCCACTCCCAGTCTATGAGTCTGCTCCGCGTTGTAGGCCCGCGCCCTTCCCCTTTCCCCCTTCCCCCTCACCGCCGCCACCGCTGCCCGCCACTGCTGCTTCCACCACCACACACGTTCCTTGCTCAGGAGCCGAGCCCAGCACTCCTCCCAAGTGAGGCTGCCACCGCCGCAGAAAGGAAAAAAAAAAAAAAAAAGTAAACTGTTCCTTTCCTAATTACAGGGCTTTTTCCCCTAAGAGGATAAGGATTTCTTAAAACATTAGTTTATCCATAATGTTGTGTTTTTTTATTTTGTTTCTTTTGAGCAAGTAATCTTAAAAGGAATTGAGAATTGTATAGCTGTGGTTAAACAACAACTATTATTTCAGAATATCATGTTCTTTCTTTAGGAGCTAAACTTGATTTATGGAAAGATCAATGTAATTATATACTGTAAAAACATTTTGCTACTTTTCCAAAAAAAGTTTAAATACTCTCAAAATTTCCTTAATCCATTCTAAATGTGATATTTTGTCAGCTAAAGTTCATGGGAGCTCAAGCAGCAATGTATGTAAACACTGTGGAATTTTATTTAAGAAGCAGAGATCAACTTCAGAATTAAAACACCTGACCTAAGATTAAAGAACTTCACCTTACCTAAGACAAGGCTCTGGTCTTACATGCCAGAATTTATGGTCAAAAGAGTGATTCTTGTTCAGAAACAGAGATTATAATATATAACTCAATCAAAACTCAAGATGCATTCACAAACTAAATGTGTTTTTACTCTTATTAATTTTATTTTATATTTTCCTTGTAAATTGTCTAAAAGTTGCATGTTAAGGTCTTGCAAAGGTATTGCTTCAAGAAAACACCTGAGTTAGTTTAAGCCATCACCTACAGGACAGATAAGGAGCATAGACCCCAGCTAAATGACTGTAAGGTTATAAACATTGAAGTTAAAATTTCAATTGAAGTTAAAATAAAAGTTCTCAATTTAAGATTAGCTTGCTAGATGTTTAAAATCAAAACTTTAAGTTAAATTAAAAGGGTCAAGAAAACCAATATTTGGTTCTTGCCCTCAGAGTCAAGTCTGAATCCAGGAGACAGGGAGTTTCTCTAAAAAGCTTTGCAACTCTGGGCCACATAACTTCCCGATCAGAGAGGTTGTGAGACCTATGAAAAGAGAAAGCCAAACAGTGACCTTGCTATGAAGAGGAGGGTCCTGAAAAAGGGAGACATTCCTGCTGCTTCCAAGAGAAGCCACATGGTCAAGCAAGACCTGGATCCATCCTCATGGAAGGTACTAGCAGAATGGAAAAAGCTGCTCTCGAGTTCCCCTAAGAATTACTCCCATGGGATTTCAGCTGACTTTTAGCAATAGATAAAGGCAAAAGTCAGTTTGACTTGCTTCATTTTAAACACCTAGCAAAAACAGTTAAAACCAAAAATGCAGCCATTCCTGGGCATTTTTTAGAAGTGAAGGTAACTTCAGATATACACTTGTAAACAGTTTAACAACTAAGTAACTGCCAAGTCAAAAGTTTTTAGTCAGTTTAAGGCCTGCAGATCTTCCTAACCTACACAGGTGCGCTTAATATTCAGTAGTATGATTATCTAGCCCTAATTGACAGAGATAAAAGAGTTCTCTACTAGACAGAGGTCATACCAATAAAAAGATTTTATAAGATCAGATGACATTAAGTAGCTTAACTACCATATTATCTGGATAGACATCTGTAACATTAAATGTTGTGTTTACATTTCTGATAACTCTGTGCATGCTAAAGATTTAAATTATCATCCTCATGGTATACATTGAAATGTTCCAGATGCTGCAACATTTATTCAGTACTCATGTTTTTTGTTTCTCTAATAGAAGCTCCCGTCCCTGATGACTTTACAACCTTCCCCAGGCTTCAATCTGACCTGACTTCTACAAAAGGAACTCCAAACTACTTCCCCCATCACTTCGCCCACTTTCAGCTCGAAGAAGCCAGATTCAGTCATCGTCCTATTCCCTTACAGTAGTAAGGAGTTCCTAAAATTAGAAGGGAAATGAAGCCAGAATTTCATAGGCAGTCAGCATATATAGGTAAATCAAGTCAGGTCAAAAGCCAATTTGAGTGAGCCAATTTTGGGAAGTTGGGAAACTGTCCCCTGAGGGATTGAAATGCTGATTCCCTCAGAGCCCTTCTTCCACCCTTAACAACCTGCCCCAACCTGTTGCCAAGGTAACCCATCTCAGGAATTGCCCCTCCTTGCAGGGAGCTATCTCAGATCTTCTGCGGAAACCTTTTCTCAGATCCACCCATTCCCCTTATAATATCATCTTCTCCTCTGCAGCCCTCCTTTTCACAGCTCGTGAGTACTCTTGCACTCTTTTAAACTTTCTCTTCTCTCGTGGGTATCGTGTTTCCCCGTCTAAAGTGCAACTTGCTCAAACCCAGGTGGTTTACCTAGGAGTTCAGATTTCCCATCAGTCGAGGGCCATTACTGTAGACAGAAAGGCCCTTCCATGTCCCTAGACAAAGGAAGAGATTCTTTCCTTCCTAGGCCTAGCGGGATACTTCCGTGCCTGGATTCCCAATTTTTCTCTTTATAGCTAAATGGATTGAGGAAAAGTTCCTCCTCGAAGACATTCAGGCTGAGTTTAAGCATCTGCAGCAGGCACTGTCACAGGCCCCAGCTCTTCATCTCCCGGACCTTCTTCAGCCATTCACCCTTTATGTCCATTAAATGAAGGGTTTGGCTCTCAGTGTTCTAGGCCAATACAAGGGCCCCACCTTTGCCTACCTTTCTAAACAGCTTGACCCTACCATTTGTGCATGGGCTGCCTGTCTTCAGGCTCTAGCCGCTGCTTACCTACTTCTACAGGAATCAAAGAAGCTGACCTTTGGTGCTCATGTCACTATAGCCTCTCCTCACCATTTAAGATTTACTAACATATAAGAGCCTTCAAACTTTCCTGCCCCGTCGCATTCTATTCCTCAACCTCTTTCCAGTCCTGCTCCTCTTTACACCCAGCTTCCCTTCTCCCAATCTCCTCAGAGCCCCCAGAACACGATTGTATAGAGATGCTTCAGGCTTTAAACTCCTACAAGCCTCTCTTCTGCCCAAACTAATAGGGATCTCCCATTGTCCTTCACAACAAAGTGGAGACTCTCCCATAGTTCAGGGAAACACAAAGGCTGGAGCAGCACTATCTTCTCCTTCTCTTCTGGCTTCAGTCCAATCTACTACCCAGGCCCCCACATCCCCTTCCGTACAATCAATCTTGTCCTATCTCCATTCTCTTTTCCATCCTATTCCGAGGGCATAAACCTTCTGGAATCGCCTGACTCAGCCTCCGCTCATTTTTTCGACTGCAACATCATTGGATTTAGTCTTAGTGTTCCGGCAATCTTTGCCTCTCAGCTGGAGACGGTTACAGAGGTTCCTTTTTGGCCCTTTGGCCTACTTCAGACTTGAGTCTCTCCTTCCCGTCTGGGACGGTACACCAAAAACCCTTGCGCAAGGTGGCTCATAGTCCTCCAATATCTTGAGAAGGACCCTTCTCATGATATCCCACGTCTGCCTGGCTCCGGTGACGACCGAGACACAGACCTGGATCTCCCTCTAATACTTATTTTGAAAAGGACGCTTTTCAGAATATTGTATTAGTCTTTGGAACTTCTTAATCCATCCCGGCTGACACCCCTCTAAAGTCCCTTAGATAATTGAGAGATTGTTTTCCACTTCTACTAGTGGTCGAAAGAATGGGCAATCCAAGCTTTCTTCCTCCTCTGATCAAACCCAATTCAGTTGTGCTCGTTGCACTAGTCACCCAGACTTCCCTTAACATTCCTTGGCATTTTTACATCCCATATCACCCCATGTCTTCAGGGAAGGTAGAGAGGACTAATAGAACTCTTACTTCCCCTGGCCTTCTTTAGGCTCCGAGTCCTCCCAAAGAAACCTTCTTTGATATCCCCTTTTGAGGTTATGTTTGGGCGACCAGCTCTTCCACCCGGAGTTTCCCCAACTCAGGGACCCCTACCCAAAGATCTTTCTCTTCCCATCTTGTCCTTCATCAGACATCAGCTATGGAAGTGCCAAGATTTCATTCTGCCTGGCCCAGGTAGACTCACTGCTTCATTCCCATTAACACCTGGTTCTTGGGTATATTTCTCCCCTCCCCAGGACACAGGAACAGTCTCCCTTGTCCCAAAGTGGACAGGCCCTTTCCAGGTTGTGCTGTGCACACCCACGGCTGCTAAGCTTCATGAAACCTGAGGGAATTTGACTTCTTGGATTCATATTTCCAGACTGAAACCAGCTGATCAACCAACTGAAGATCCACAAAAGGACGACAAACAGCTACCTCAGTATACTTGCTCTCCCATTCCCACTGATCCCCTAAAAATTCGTTTCTCTCGTGTTACTGATACCGACTCAAAATAATCTTTTCTGTTTTTCTCGTTTTGAACTTTCAACCAGCTTTTTCTTAGGGATTATCAACTGTTGAAAAAAACCAACGAATGACTTTCCAACCAGAGAAGACTTAGACTCTTCATCAGCCGAGTACTGCCCCTATGCTGCCACCCAATGCTCATTATGATGCGCTTCACACTCTCCATTGGCCTCTTCACCGTAAGTCCCACCTGGTGGAACACAAGCCTATGGACAATAATCCATCTCACCTTCTTTTCCTTTGTTGCTTCCATAATAGTGTTACCTGCAAACTTGCAAGGCCTACAATTTCTACATGCTCTTAGAGGATAGCCGGCTGACTCCCTTAGTGACTTTCTGCAGAAGCCTGGTTTGACACCCTCACCAATCTATGGCTTCAAGGAAACTTCATCCATCCCATACCTGGAGAGATTCCCTCCTGGGAATTTTTTTTCTACCCTCGAGCCTGACCTGCCTGCCCACATCTCCTCCCCTCATAGCACCCCACATCGCCCCACTTCAGCTCTGAAGCAGCCAGATTGAAACACAATGCCCCGCTTACTAAGAAAACAAAAAAGGGGGGAATGTTGGGTTCCAGGCAGGAGGCTGTGCCTCCCAGGCAGAAGGCCACACCTCCCCAGGTACTTTGTGAAAAGACTACCTTTCCCAGGTGCACTAGCCACTGCCTACTGACCTCCAGCAGCCTATAGGGACACTTGCCCCAGGGGTCTCTCCCTGACCACTAGTCTGCTATTTAAGCCTCCCCCGGACTGAAAGCACTCTCTGTTCATGCCTGTCCCTGTTCCCGTTCGTCCCTTTCCCCCCCCCTTCCCTTCCCTTCCTTTCCCTACCCTTCCCCACGTGGCACCCCAATAAACTCTTTTATTTCACTAACATGGTGTTCCTGGCTAAGTTAACTTTGTTCAGCATTTTCTAACACCAACCCCACTGTGAATCTGTGAAAAAGCCTCCTTATAAAAGAGAAAACATTCAGCATTTGGATTTTTTGAATCAGCCTCAGCAAATTTGCAAGACTCTCAGCAACTTAGTGAAAATTTGTTGTTAAATTTGGAAGAAATTAAAAAGGACAAGGAATGTAGTTTAGTGGTAAAGCATCCCTGGATTGAATACCCAGTACCCAAAAGGATTAATTCACCAATAAAATACCAAAATTCAAAATTAATGTGCACTCAAAAATAAAGCTTCAAAATGCTTAAAACCAAACTAATATACCTAAAAGCAATAATTAGTTGATTATATAATTATACTTGGAAGCTTTAACAATCCTCTCTCAGTGACCAATAAAATAATTAGAAAATCAGTAATAGTATAGAAGATTTGATCAACAATATCAACCAATTTTACCTTTTTGACATTTATAGAACTCTGAATATTCTTTGCAAGTACAGATGGACTTTTCACCAAAATGGACCATGTCTAGTCCACAAAACAAACCTTAAAATATCTGAAGTAATTGAAATCACACAAAGTATGTTCTTTGACCACAATATAACTAAAATTTACATCAGTAACAGAATAATATATGGGGGATCTCCAAGTGTTTGGAAATTATTATAATTTTTATTTTTGGGGGATTGAACTCAGGAGCACTTGACTTATATTGAACCACATCCTCAGCTCTATATTGTATTTTTTTTAGGGACAGGGTCTCGCTGAGTTGCTTAGACACTCACTTTTGCTGAGGCTAGCTTTGAACTCGTGATCCTCCTGTCTCAGCCTCCCAAGCTGCTGGGACTACTGGTGTGCATTACCATGCCTGGCTATTATTATTATTCCTAATGAACAATGAGTAAAAGCAGACATAATGAGAAGATAAATTCTTTTTCAACAAATGAAACTGAAAACAGCACTACAAAATTTGTGGCGTGCAACTTAAGCAGTATTTATGGAGGAATTTATAGCGTTGAATACTTACAATTACAAAATAAGAAAAGCCTCAAATGAATGATTTCCATTTTTGTCTTAAGAAACTAGAAAAAGCAGAGCAAGTTAATACAAAGCAAGCAGAAGATAGTAAATAATAATAATAATAAAAACATATAATCTGTGAGAATGGAAACAAACAACTGATAAAATCCATGATTACTGCTGGTTATTTGAAAAGGAAAGATTAATAAAATTGCTAAATCTCCAGACAGACTGACAAAGAAAAGAGAAAAACGGAATCAAATTCCAAAATCAGGATGAAAAGGAAGATGTCATTACAGAATCTATAGGCACTAAAAATATAATGAGGGAAAGTTGATGATTTTAAGACATTTTAAGAAGAAGCCAGTTATAGAAAGAAATTATCTCAAACTGATAAAGGAATCTACAGAGAACTTATAGGAAGTATCATATTTAATGGATGTATGTTGAAAAAGATTTATTTAACATCAGGAATTAAACCAGATGATTGCTCTTATCATTTGTATTCCACATTATACTGAAACACCCACATAACATGTATGGCAAGAAAAATAAATGGGAAAAGTTTTGAAAATAAAGGAAGATAATCTCTCATTACTTGTGTGTGAATTGATCCTATCCACAGAAAAGCCAAACAAATCTACAGATAAATTACAAGAATTGGTGAAAGTATTTAGAAAAGTTGCTAGATAGCATAAATACACAGAAAGCATTATATTTTTAAATATCATGAACACACAGAAAATAACAGTTTTAAAGTTAATTTATGATCATGTACTTAAAGTACATCAGAATAAATCTGATGAAAGATGTACATGACTTCTGCAGAGAAAATAATAAGACTTTATTGAAATGTCTAACTGAAAGGAGGTATATTCCATGTTCTCAGATTGGAAGAGTCTATTTTAAAAAGATGTAAGTACTCCCCAAATTAATCTATAGGTTCAATGCAATCTTGATCAAAACTCCAACAGGATATATGTGGGGTGTGACAAACTGACTCTAGAATGTACATGAAAGTACAAACAGCGAAGACTGGCCAAGATTTCTCATTACGATAAAGGTGGGAAGACTTATTCTAAAAGATGAAAAATGTTATTTTAAAGTTACTGTAATTAAGATATAAGATTAGCTTAAGAATAGACAAATAGGGATAGGGGTGTAGTTCAGTGGTAGAACATATTCTATCATGTTTGGGGCCCTGGGTTCAACTCCTAATACACACACACACACACACACACACACACGCAAACACACACTCTGGGTGTGAGGGGAGAGAGGCTAGGCAAATAGACAAATGTAAAACAACTGAGACTTCCAAAAACATTCTCACATATATGGACAATTTATAACAGAAAGAATCACAGAGCAGGTGAAAGAGGATTTTTCTCGTGTGTGTGTGTGTGTGTGTGTGTGTGTGTGTGTGGTGCTGGGGATTGAATCCAGCACTGTACTCTGGAGTCACATTTCCAGCCCAAGGATGGGTTTTTAGTATAGAGTGTGGGGACAATTGGGTATCAACTTTGAGAAGTAAATGAAATGCACTCCTGCTTTAAACCAATTCCCAGAGGATCAAAAACCTAAATTTGAAGAAGAGGCTATAGAATATATCCATGACTTTAGGATAAAGAGGGATTTCAAGAGCAAGAAAAACAAACATACAAAAATCAACTATTAAAAAGGAAGATTTTAAAATTCCAGTACATAATAATTAAGTAGTTTGATGGCTGACATCTACCTTGAAATACATCCAAAATAATATAGGCTGGTGGATGAAGAAGGGATGGATGGACATGTGACAAACAAGTATAATATAACGTTAGCAGTAGACCCTAGGTAATGAGTATCAGGGTGTTCACTGTAAGATTCTTACAGTTTTGCTTTATGCTTGAATCTTTTTATAATAAAATATTATGACAAATAAAAAAGGCTTATTTTCATCAAAAGGCACATTTAAGGGAATAAAGGCAATCTATAAACTAAAATAAATTTATAACATGATAAATTATCAAAGTACTAAAATGTAGAATACATGAAAATCTCCTACAAATAAATGGGTGTGCAACTAATGGAGAAATGGGCAAGAGACAGTAAATAGGCACATCATCAAAAAGGAAAGCTAAAAGGCATTCAATACACAGGAAAAGATGCTCAATCTCATTAATAACCAAGGCATTGAACATTAAGATAAAGATGATATTTCATGTGCACCAGGTGAGCAAAAGTTTTGTAGCTTGATAACAAGAAAATGATGAGGAGGACGTAGATGAACTGCAACAGTGAAACACCTCTGTTAAGGACAACCACTTGGAAAAGGAGCTGGCATGATCAAGTAATGCTGGACCTGGGCCTCTCCTGTAAGTCAACAATCCCACACCCTGGTGTGGATGTGGCTTCCCAGACATTTTATAAAATGGCACACACAGTGAATCAGCCTGTAGGGCTCACAGGAGTAAGACAGAAAGGCTGCTCAGGGCTAGATCCATCAAATCCAGGGGATACTGCATGGCTACTCCTGGGGCTAAGCGTCTCAAAAGTGGAAAACTCTGCCACAGAGAGAGGTTGCAAATGTGTACCAGAAAACATGGCACAGAATGTTCATAGCAGCACTGAGTAATAGCACCTGAACTGGGGATAGCCAAATAACTGGGAATAACCTGCCCATTAGCTGGACAATGGATATACAGATGGAGATGCAGTCAGTCTATATATTTGCGACTTTGGATTCCAGGTTGCTAATTAGACTATTTACTAAGCTTTATTTGTAGCCTAACATCAATACAGGAGGAACTTTAAGGTGATTAACAGACATTTGGAAGATGGGAAAAAAAAAATCAGTCACTTGGAAAGCAGTGTGGAGATTCCTCAGAAAACTGGGACTGAAACCACCATTTGACCCAGCTATCCCACTCCTTGGTTTATACCCAAAGGACTTAAAATCAACATACTATAGTGATACTGCCACATCAGTGTTTATAGCAGTTCAATTCACAATAGTTAGACTATGGAACCAACCTAGATGTCCCTCAATAGATGAATGGGATAAAGAAAATATGGTATACATACTCAATGAAATGTTACTCAGCTTTAAAGAAGGATGAAATTATGGCATTTGCCAGTAAATGGTTGGAGTTGGAGAATATCATGCTAAGTGATATAAGCCAATCCCACAAAACCAAAGGCTGAATGTTTTCTCTGATATGCGGATACTAATTCGCAATAAGGCTGGGGGCACTAGGGAAAAATAGCATTACCTTAGATTAGGTAGAGGGAAGTGAAGGGAGGGCAGAGAGGGAACATGGGGAGGGGAATGATAGTGGAATGAAACAGATATTATGTATATATGTGACTACATGACCAATATGATTCTGCAACATGTACACTTTGAAAAATGAGAAATTATATCCCATCACAGCACATATATGCATTCTACTGTCATGTATGACTGATTAAAACAAATTAAAAAATTTAAAAAGTGGGTAATTCAGGGCTTACAGTGACTTTATAGAACATCACTACCACAGTATGAGAACAGACTGTGTATTTGTTCAGTGGAATCACATGGAGCAATGATGACAGACAGTCTCCTGCCTCATGCAACAACAGGCATGAATCTCAGTTTCAAGACATTCTGTGGGAGAGGACAGACATTATAGGACTTGCTCCACGTGTATGAAGGCAGAAGGACACATGTGGTTAGTCATATGTGGCTGGAAACATATCCTTGGGCTTATGGACCAAATAGCAAATCGGTGCAAGGAATGGAAGGTAAGGACAAGCACAGCTCAGAACAGAGGGGACCTCTGAGGAGGGTGAAGGGCATGGGATCAGGAGGGTGATTGCTGAAGAGCTGTCAGGTGATGTTACTGGGTGGGAGGAAGCACTTCCACAAATGCTGATCAAGGGAACAAATGACTCCTAGACCTGCAACTCCAGCTCCAGCCCTTCCCTCTCTAGGAAGAGATCAGTTTTCCTAGCCAGAGAGAAGACTGAAGTCAAATGCATTGCATAATCCATTAAGTGGGAGGGGCCACAAAATAGCCTGCAATGCCAGACCAAAATCTCCTTGGCTCAAGGCCAAGTGAAGATGCTAAATAGCTCAGGAGTGGCTTTCCACATTGGCCTATGCAGTCCGGAGACTGTCTTTGAAATGTATTAAAAGAGCCTTGTATGTCCCTTTGGACTTCCTCATTTTCATCTACTGGATGAATGCATAGATCACACTGCATTCCTGCCTCCCCTGACCAATGGGTATCCAGAGCATTCCAGATTGTTCCCTTCACCAACTTCCTTATGCATGTGTCTTTGTGCACTATGTGTACTAGCTTTTCTCCATATGCTGTGCTCAGACCTTGCTGAAACTCTCAGTTTGTTCCCTTCCCCTAGGAATGTGGCAATAGTAGTTACTTAAACCTTGGAGTGAGGATGAGTTAATATTTATCACCAGTGCTTAGAACAGTGGCAGCACACACTGAAATCACTAGAATTTGCACTCTGTCCATTCTTCCATATTAGCTTCCCCAATGGCTGCTCATCCACACTTATACTCCAAATGATGTCAAAAACTCCCCTACATTCATAACCTCGTCCATCTTTTTTATTTTATTTATTTTTTGGTTGTAAACATGATATGCAAAAATTGATTTGATTTAATTTATATCTTCAGGATCAGTGATGGTATTTCTTGGGGTGTCATTGACTGTAGGATTTCTCACTCATTTGCATTAACTCATAGGGGGAATAGGTACATATGTGAGAGAAATGCGCAAAAACCAGATTGTCAATATAGTGTCCCAGGCACACATTTGTATGCTGCTTTTACTACCTATGGTAATTCAATAATAGAGAAACCCTGCACAGATTGCAAGTCACAAAACACCTTCTCTCTGGATCTTTATGAAAAAATAAACTATGGGTTGGGGCTGGGGCTCAGTGGCAGAGCGCCCGCCTCGCACGTGCACGGCCCGGGTTTGATCCTCAGCACCACGTAAACATAAAATGCATTGCATTGTGTACAACTAAAGTAAATAAATAAATATTAAAAATAAATAAATAAAAATAAACTAGGACTGCTGATGACTGACTATGGACTCCCTTGCCCACTTTCCTATTGGGCCTGTTGTCCTCTTGGGCAACAGAGGCTTGCAAAACCTTTTCAGGTTGATTGCTACTCATCCATCATTGCATTGAATCCTCACAGGCCTCTGTTGTTATGTCCCCCATTTTACAGATGCGACACTGTGACTCAGAGGTGAGGCCCTCACAGGATAAGAGGCCCCCTGCCCAACGTAGCAGAACAGGAAGAGCTGGTCAGAGCACACCTACACCTGGATTAAAATGCCTAAACTGGATTGTCACGAGCTGGTATAACTAGGGTTTCGCTAAGGTCCAAGGACCCTCATCCCTATTGGCTAGGGCCCAGAGGCACAGGGGCATGCTGTTTGGCAGGGAAAAGCTGTGCAGAACCACCCACACCTGAACTTCTCCACCTAAATTGGCTTGTTCAGAGCTAGTATAACTAGGGCTTTGTGGCAGTCTAAGGACCTTCATCCCGATTGGCTAGGGCCTAGAGGGACGACCCAATAAGGGGCATGCTGGTTGGCAGGAGAGGACCAATGAGAAGGTGAAAAGGAGGTCCTGGAAGGCACACAGTGTCATGCAGTGTTTGAAGTAATCTTGTGGGACACCTGTGTTGCCTGAGTTCCCGAAGGCCCTACAGCTCTTGCCTTGACTGTGGTGTTGTCTCTCCTAAAAACTGGCTATGTGGATTTGCAACATGAGCTCCAGGGCACAGGCTTCCTTTCAGGGAGCTGGTTTTGTCTCAGACCTTGCGAAGTGCACTGGCCTTCCCCAGGAAGGCCAAAGAGACCCTCAGAGACCGGGTCTGGGCCAGGGCCTAGAGTTGGGGCCACCCGCGTAGTGGGCAAGGCGAGGACTTTAAGTTCACCTTTGAGGGTGACTGGGAAGAGTTGGGGACCAGCAGTGTGGTGCCTCCCGGCTGCGAAGGCAGGCCTAACTTCCCAGCTGATTGGAAGGGGGATTGTTCGGACTTCATGTCCCACCTCGCTATGGAGTCTGCGACCATCATGCAGGAGCTAACTAACTGGGAGCCGGTGGTTCTCACAGGTACTTTTTCCATGACAGAACTGCAGCAGAAACGTCCGCCATTTGGGCTAATGCAGAGGCAGGTCTCAGCGGGAGAGGTGCACTTATTCTGAGCTCTTTGGACCCACAGCCAGCCCCTGCTGCCCGACTGTGCCATCCCAGTGGGCCTGAGAAAAGATGGGCCTTGGGGAACCCACAGAGACAAAGCAAAAGTAGGATAATGGTCAACAGGGAAGCCTTCTGTTATCCCTGAATAGTCAGATGTGTTTAATGAGTTACAGCTGATGAGGGCAAGCATTTACCCCAGAGGAGGAGGCCAGGCGACTGTGCAACAGCTCCAAGGAACCTGGAGACACAGTAAGCAGCACTAGTGCCTGTGCCTGGGGGGATATCCTTCACATCCCTTTTCATGTGGTGGAACTTGCACCTGGCGGTCTCGCTTCACCCATGGAAAATCAGGCCTTGGAAGAGCTGGAAACCAGTTCCTCTTAAAAAAAAAAAAACAAAAAAACAAAACAAACAAACAAACAAAAAACCGCAAAGTGTGCTCTGGGGCAAGGCAGGGAGAAGGCCTAGCTATGTAGGAGCTACTGCCTCTGCTGCTGCTTCAGGGGGCCTGCCCAGGGAACACCCCAGGAAGAAGCCCATCCAGGAGAAGAAATCCCTGGGGGATGGCTCTGAAGTTACTCTTGGCAGGACGTTCCCTTCATGGGGTCAGAGAATCAAGGCAGCTCCATTGGAACCAGCTGCCTTTGCCCCAGTTTCAGGTGTTCCCCTGCTTGGGATGTCCAAGAGGCCTTCCTTGCTGCCCTAGGAACCAGACCAGGCCAGGCACAGTCACACTGGGAAGAGATCTACAGCCATGAAGACACTGGATTCCCAGCCAGTGGCCTGTGAAGACAGGGGCCTAAATAGAGATGTATTCCCACAGGCCCAAGTGAGTAAGCCTTCTTCTTCCTCCTTCTCCTCCTCACTCTACCCTTCTTTGCACTTGTTCCATCTGCCCCTTGCTTAGGGGTGGTTGTTGGGAGCCCACTTGTCATTGGGATGCCAAATTGGGGGTTTTTGTTGTAGGAGCAGACATCAAGAAAGTTCCTGTTAGGTGCCAGTCCCTGTTGTGCATTTCCTACCTCCTCCCCAGATGGGGGTTGGAATGGATACCAGGAGTGGCTACTATTTCAGGTGACCCCTTACAGTATGGGCTGCTCATCTTGGGTGTTTATTCCCATCTGCCTCCTGATTTCTATCTCTCAGCTCTTCCCCTAGGACACATGAGCTTGCTCATTGCTCTCCCTGCTTCTCTCAGACTCAGTTATACCTCCTGGCCTGGGCTGTTTGAGGGGTACAGTGCTGATGAAATGAGCCTTGGAATTATTCCATTGATTCCCCACCATACCTCATCCCCTGTGTAAGAGACTTTAATGAGGAAGTAGCTAAGATGGCGGCTGGCTGAAAGCCAAGAGGAGGCGTTTACTTGTTTACACCTGACCTTAATGTAATTGACTAAGAATCTTTCTGTGCCCGTGGGCACTGCGTACCGCACCTGTAAGTTGAGCTTGTGACATGTGTATGCTTGTTAAGGTAAAGAGTATTTAAAGAGACTGGGGGGGAATCAGGAGGGACAGAAGAGAGAAGATGGAGGAGAAGAGGAAGCAACAATAAAGGAACTCCTCATTCCCAGTCTGCCTCCCATTTCTTTCCCGTGGCATTGTTGCCTAAGGTGGCAACACCCCTGCACGTACATAATCATACTCCACAGGCAAACCCCCTAACCTGACTCAGAAATTTTGTGTTAGCTTTCAATGCACAGGCCAGACACCTACCCTGTTTATGCATCCTGGAGAAATCAGCAGAAGTAACACCAATATCAGTTTCCCAACCTCCAGGAAGCTCCCAGACCTGGGATCTGAGCCAGGGAGGCCTCATATCCAGAGCCCCTGCACCCTTTGGTGAGTCTTGTGTGTTTGATGGAAGGGAAGAGGGAGAGGAAGGGAAACCTTTGGGTCTGTTACTTCTCAGGGCCCAACCTTGCCCCCAGGCTTCCCTGACTACCCAAATAGGGCTCCCACAAGTAACTAGGTGTGGGTGTGGCCAGCCTCAGGCATCTTGGTCCCTCCTTGGTTTATGTGGTAGGGATGATTTGTAGCAGTTTCCCAAACACTTTATTCTGAAGTAGACTTCAGAACAAAGCCTTTTCTGTTGGGTCCTCTTCAGCCATATGGCTTCTCCCAGGGACTGGCTGTGGCTGCATCTCTGCTAGTATCCATCCCAGAGCCAAGGGTTAGGGGACCACACCTGTGGCTGACCCTGGGGAGCAGGGAAGGCAGGCTCAGAGAGAGGGGTGGAAATGTTGGGCAGAGCAAATGCAACTTGCTGCCAGCAGAGGGAGATGCTGCCTCACTTTAGACCCAGCCAGGCCCTCTCCATTTCCCAGGAAGGCTGGGAAGCTGGATTTTTGTTTCTTTCAGGTGACCAAGAGTCAGCTGTGCATCCCTTTATTTGTGAAAGGCAACAGCAATCACCTGGAGCATTGGGCTGTCCCCAGGTAGTGCTTTCTATGGATCCTAGAGATGACAGCCCCAACTAGGTGTTAGGCTTTATGTCTAGGTTAAGCAGAATTAGGTGCCCCCTCTCATCCCATTTCCAAGGGAGGGAGGGCTTGTCCTTTCCACTGAGGACTCCCTGCCTGTGTTGGCAGCAGGCTATGGGGTATGAGGAACATAAGGAGTGGGGGATGAGTGGCAGGATCAGAGAGAGGAGGCCAGAATATTACTCTTCATTTTTCTTTCTCTGATGCTTGCTGGACTAGTGTGCTGCACTACAGAATGAAAGAGATGACCTCAAAAAACAATTAAGTATGAGAAGCCCTGGGTTTGGACAGGGGTAAGCCAAAAGCAGATGTCTGTCTCTCAGTGGAGTCGCCTGGGGCAGGGTGGGTTCAAGAGCAGGTTGAGTTCTTTTTTAGAAAAGGTGTTTTTCAAGTCTTAAAAGAGGCACTTATGTTTGTCTGCTTTTTGTCACTGTGACTAAAATGCCCAAGAAGAACAACTTGGGGGATGTAAAATTTATTTTGGCTCATAGGTACTGTCAGTCAGTGTTCTGCAGGCTCAAAGGGAGAAACATCACTGCAGAAGGGCATGGCAGAGAAAAGCTGTCCAACTCATGACAGCCAGGAGGCAGAGTATGTGTCTGGGGCCAAGGACAAAATATCATCCCCACATGCACTCTCCAAGTGACCTACCTACTTTAGCCATGCCCACCAGCCTAAAATTGCTATCTGGTAATCTATTAAGTTATTAATCTATCCACTGATGTGCTTATAGCTTCCATAATCCAATCATTTCACATCTGGACATTGCTGCCTTGCCTAACATTAGTTGTTTAGGCACATTCCTAGAACCAAACAGTAATAGAGAGTATGGGGTGGAATAAAATGGAAGTCACCAAATTTAAGGATTTTAGTGCTGTCAAAATGTGAGGAGTTTCTGGTATACGTTCTTTTTAAAAAAAAAAAAAATTTTTAGTTGTAGTTGTATTTTTATGTGGTGCTGAAGATTGAACCCAGAGCCGCACATGTGCTAGGTGAGTGCTTTACCACTGAGCCACAACCCAGCATAAGGCTCTTGATTCTACTCTGGGATGCATATTATCTCTCAAAAGAGCTTTGTTGCCAATGGAATGATGTGCAGGCTGGCTGCCTCAGAGTAGCTGGTTCTCTCCTCATCTTTGAAATAGGGAGCTCCCATGGGAGAAGGCCTCAGACTAACCTAATTGAGACTTGTGTACGATATTTGTGTGGAGGATGGCAAGTCAGAGAGATGCTGCCCATGAAGTATGAGTCAGGTGTGGGTACACCTTTCCCCAAATTCTCACTGTCTATCTGGGGCCCCATGGGATAGGCTCAGGGAGACAGACTCTCATGGGTATAGTTGACATCAGAGCCAGAAAAGATCAGCAGTGGGGTCTTACGAAACCCACTTAAAATCATGTGAGCAGTGGTCTGTGTTTCTTAGGCTGTGGCTGAGAGCCTGACCCAAATTGGTATTGCTTAAAGGGGAGGCACAGCAAGCTGACATCTGCCTGAGGAAGTTGTGAATGCAGCAGCTGTTTCTGCCACTTGAGATATCTAGACCAGTTCCAACTGGGATGAATTCTGGCACCAGGTACTGTCCTGGGAGGCACAGGGCCATCTTTATCAGGGAAGTAGCATATCAATGGAGCTATACTAGGGCACAAACACAACCCTTGGTGACTAACTTCACCAGCTCTGCTTCTTCCCCCTTAGCACAGATCTCCCTGTTTCATATTCATACCAGCTACAGAACCATGTTTTTATAAGGAGTATACCACACCACTAGCCATTGTAGAAACTGAACTTTTCAGCTCCAGGGAAATAAGTGGCAGATTGTGAGGTTTGAATTAGAAAATTGCATTGGGTCCACATGGGACCTACTTTGCACCCATTCCCTCATTCTGTGCCTACTCAAGCCTTCTGTGCCAAGCACGTGAATGTGGGGTACCCTGGAAAGTCCTCTAGACCTCATCATGCCTCTTCATTCAACTCCTGTGACCTCTGAAGGTTGGCTGCATCATCTTCCTTTGCCTGATGCCACTGAACCTTGGAACCCTGAGCCAAATCCCACTGAGATTGGTTAATCAGGCTCCCACTTGTTCATTTCCAAACATGAGTTTTTCCTCTGGGGGCAGAAAATATGGTCTCCCTCCCAGACTCCAGCTAGGGCAGGAGGGATGACCGCTAGCCGGTCAGTCAGAGTCAGACAGGACAGCCATCCGTGGCTGTGTAGAAGCCCAGGGGTTGCATTCCAGGTTGGGAGATGACTGACATCCACAGCCTCAGAGTCATCATGATGAGTCACAACCATGGATTCTAGTCCTTGCTGTCATGAACTCCTAGGTGAACTGACAACTTCATGCCCAACTGTCCTCAGTCTCCAAGAACTCCTTTCCCCACCCATATATCTCCATCATTTACTATAAGGACAAAATCAGTATGTGTGTTGCCACATTTACTTGGGCACATCATGGCTTCCAGAGTGGTGATGAGAACCATACCCACTTGAATCAAGGGTATACCATTTATGTATAAACAGTAGGAACCAGGCCCTGGTGGTTGCACAGGATAGAAGTCCCTGGTAACCACCAGAGTAAGAATTGCATCCTGGGCTGGGGTTGTGGCTCAGTGGTAGAGTGCTTGCCTCATGTGCATGAAGCACTGGGTTCGATTCTCAGCACCACATAAAAATAAATGAACAAAATAAAGGTTTATCCACAGCTTAAAAAAAAAAAAAAAATCCCTGGGATCCTTCTCTGTGCCTCAGCCCAATCAATCCCTGTCCCTAGACCCTCAGGGTCACCAGACTTTTACAGCTCTCTTGACTTTTCCAAGAATCATTCACTTCTGCTTAAAGGATGAATGATTGCTCTTAATGAAGATCCGTCACCAATATGTAGAAATTGAATTAGATCAATTTAAATGTCAAATGACAAGTGCAGGAAACATAAGCCTAAAATTTGGTAATCATAAAGAGATGAAGCCAGGCAACCACTACTATGCTCTAGAGACTGTACACTGTACATTCATACATCCCACTTGAGCCTCTCTTGTGATGTGCAGAAGGTTACCTACTGCATGACTCCATTTATGTGACATGGAAAAGGCAAAAATATAGGGACAGAAGAAAATAATTAGTGGTGTCTAGGGCATAGGGTTTGAAAAGGTTAACTACCATATGGCATGGTGGTGTTTGTGGGTATAGATTGTGGTTTTGATTGCATGACAGGGACTCACAGACATCATAGAGCTGTATGTAAATTTTATCTCAATACTTCTTTCTACAAAATATAAAACATTGAATCTCATATTTATATAGAAATTTACTACTTACTTCCTTTAAAGATGAGGATTTTGTTTTCTCCTTGAATCTTTATTTTTCTTATTAGTATCTGATAGCTATACATAATAGTGGGGTTCATTTTGACACACATGCATGGAATATAATTTGCTTTATTTAAATCCCCATTACTTCTTCCCTCACCCCCATTCCTTTCCCCCATCTATTTATTTTCATATATTGGTATTTTATAGGTATACATAAAGGTGGTATTCACCATGGTACATTCACACATGTGAACAGCATAATTTGGTCAACCTCATTTAGCTGTTCCTCTCCTTTCCCATTTCTCCCTTCTGCCTCCCATCCCCTTACTGCACTCCAGTGATCTCCCGAGAATATTCATGGTATTCATTTGTTTCCCCTACTTATTTTGCTATAGCTTCAGCATATGAAAGAAAGCATTCTACCTTTAACTTTCAGAGTCTGGCTTATTTCATTTTTCATGATATTCTCTAGTTCCACCCAAATAACATAATTGCATTCTTCGTTAAAGCTGACTAAAACTCCATTGTGTATGTATGCCACGTTTTCTTTATCCATTCATCTGTGATGGGCATCTGGGCTGGTTCCATAACTTGGCTATTTTGAATTGAGATACTATAAACACTGATGTGCCTGTATAACTATAGTATGCTCATTTTAGTTCTTTTGGATTAATAACAAGGAATGGGATGCCTGGGTCGTATGGTGATTCCATTCCCATTCTTGAGGAATCTGCATATTGCTTTCCCAAGTGGTTGTAATAATTTATAGTCCTATCAGTGTACCTTTTCCCACATGTCCTTAGAAACAATTATTCTTATTTCCTTTCTTTTTTTTTTTAAGAAACAAGGGACTGTATTTTATTTCACATTAATATATGACATTTTTGCCCCAGGAAGTTCAGAGCTATGGTGTTCTGTTTTTACAAATATTTTTTAAAATTTTTTATTATTTATTCTAATTTGTTACACATGCTTGCAGAGTGCAATTTATTTCATATTACATATAAAGAGCACAGTTTTTCAAGTCACTGGTTTTACACAAAGTATTTTCATACCATTTGAATTTTTATACATGCACTTTGTGTATTGATGTCCAACTCATTCTGCCATTATTCCTATTTCCTTTCTTGATTGCCATTCTAAAAGTGGGGGCATGAAATCTCAGTGTAATTTGATTTTTATTTCCCTAATTTCTAGGAATGTTGAACATTTTATCATATTTTTTTGGCCATTTATAATTCTTCTTTTGAGAAATGTCTGTTCTTTTCTTTTTCCCTTTTATTGATTTTTTTTTTTTTTGCCTTTTTTTGATGTTAAGCATTTTGAGTTCTTTATGTATTCTGGATATCAAACCCCTGTCAGATCAATAGCTGGCAAAGATTTTCTTCCCTTTTGTAGGCTCTCTCTTTATGCTTTTAAATGTTTGTTTTGCTGTTCAGTAGCTTTTAATATTTGTTGTCCCACTTAATTATTTCTTTCCTTCTTTCCTTCCTTCTTGTTGTAATTGGACATGATTCCTTTATTTCACTTATTTTTATGTGGTGCTGAGGATCAAACCCAGTGCGTCACACATGCTAGGCAAACACTCTACCATTGACCTATGACTCCAATCCTTTGATTTTATTTCTTGAGGT
Source organism: Tamias sibiricus (assembly GCA_025594165.1). Taxonomy (NCBI): domain Eukaryota; kingdom Metazoa; phylum Chordata; class Mammalia; order Rodentia; family Sciuridae; genus Tamias; species Tamias sibiricus. The sequence goes on from CM046667.1 coordinate 65,160,894, forward strand.
TTAAGGGGTCTTGTAAAGGAAGTTGGTGACTGCCCCAAATTTTGGAGTGTTGACTCTGTTTCCTTCTAACAGTTGCAACATTTCAGGTCTAATTCCTAGGTCATGATCCAGTTTGATTTTCATTTGGTGCAGGATGAGAAATAGGCATATAATTTTATTCACCTATATATGGATATCCTCTTTTCCCAGAACCATTTGATTAAAAGGCTGTCTTCTCCAACATATGTTTTTGGCACCTTCATGGAGTATGGGTTGACTGTTTGTATATGGATTTGTCCCCGTGTCGTCTTCTCTATTCCATTGGTTTTCACGTCTGTTTGGATGCCAATACCATGCTGCTTTTGTTACTATAGCTCTGTAGTATAATTTGAAATCAGGCATTAATATACCTCCAGCATCATTCTTCTTGCTCAGTATTGCTTTGGCTCTTCTTAGTCTTTTATTCTTCTAAATTAATTTTAGAACTGTTTTTTTCCAGTTCTGTGAAAAATGTCATTGGCTTTTGTTTGGTGATTGCATTAAATATGTTTAACAATTTGGGTAGTATGTTCATTTTGAAAACATTAATTCTGCCTATCCAAGAACATGGAAGTTCTTTGCACTTTCTAAGGTATTCTTCAATTTCTTGCTTCAGCATTCTATAGTTTTCATTGAAGAGGTCTTTCTCCTCCTTGATTAGATTTATTCACAAGCATTTCATTTGATTTTTGACTAAATTGTGAATTGTATTGTTTTCCTGATTTCTTTCTCAGCAGCTCACTATTGGAGTATAGAGAAACTATTGATTTTTGTATGTTGATTTTATATCCTGTTACTATTTTGAATTTTTTTTAATCAACTCTAGTAGTCTTCTGGCCAATTTTATTGGGTTTTCTAAATATAGTATCACTTCACCACCAAACAGATGTAATTTTACTTCTTTGTATTCTCTTTGTATCCCTCTAAATTCCATCTCTTGTCTGATTACTCTGGCTACAGTTTCAAGAAATGTATTGAGTAAAAGTGGTGAGAATGGGCAGCCTTGTCTTCTTCCTGATTTTAGAGGAAAACTTTTGGTTTTCTCTATTCAGTATGATGTTCATTTACTATTTGTCACATCTAGCCTTTATAATGTTGAGGTAAGCTCCACGTAGCCCTAGTTTCTCAACAATTTTTAACACAAATGGGTGCTGGATTTTGTCAAAGGCTTTTCCTCCATCTATTGAGATGATCATGTGATTCTTGTCTTTAATTCTATTTTTTGTGGTGAATTACATTTATTGATTTGTATATGTTGAACCAACTCTGCATCCATGGGATGAAACCCATTTGATCTTGATGCATTAAATTATAATGTGTTTTTTAATGTGGTTTGCTAATATTTTATTAAGGATTTTTACATCTGTATTCACCAGGGATATTAGTCTGTAGTTTTCTTCCTTTGACATATCTTTGTCTGGCTTTGGTATCAGGGCAATCTAGCTTCAGAGAATGAGATTAGGGGGGTGTTTCTTCCCTTTTTATATCATGAAATAATTTGGGGGAAGATTGGCATTAGTTCTTGGCAAACTTCTTTAAAAGTTTGCTAGAACTCAACAGAGAATCCATCTAGTTCTGGGATTTTCTTGGTTGGAAGGCTTTCAATTGCTACTTCAATCTTGTCACTTGCTGTTGATCTGGTTAGGTTTTCTACATCCTCATGGTTCAATTTGGGTAGGTCATATGCGTTTAGAAATTTGTCAGTGTGTTGCAGTTTGGATGTGGTGTACCCCAAAAGCTCACATGTGTGACAATGTAAGAAGGTTCAGAGGAGAAATGATTGTGTTATGGGAGCCTTAACCCAATCAGATATTTAATCACCCAATGGGATTGAGTGGGAACTGAAGGCAGGTGGGATGTGGCTGGAGAAGGTGGGGCATTTGCGGTGTGACTTTGGGGTATATATTTTATCTGGTAAGTGGAGATCTCTCTCCTTTCTGATCATCCCGTGAGCCACTCCCCTCTGCCACACTCTTACACTATGATGTCCTGCGTCACCTTGAGCCTTAAGGAATAGAGCCTACTGTCTATGGACTGAAAACTCTGAAACTGCGATCCCCCAATAAACTTTTCCTCCTCTATAATTGTGCTGATTGGGTCTTAGTTGCAGTGGTGAAAAAGCTAACTAAAACACAATATTTTCTAGATTTTCCTGTTGATTGAAGTATACATTTTCAAAACAGTTTCTAATGATCTCTGGATATCAGAAGTATCTGGTGATAGCGCCTCTTTCATGTCTTAATTTTATTAATTTAGGTCTTCTCTTTTTTTTTGGATAGTTTTGCTAAGGGTTTATTAATCTTGTTTATATTTTCATAGAACTGACTTTTTGTTGCATTGATCTTATGCATTGTTTTTTGTTTTCAATTTGATTAATTTCAGCTCATATTATTTCTGTCTCATACTGATTTTGAAATCAGCATGTACTTCCTTTTCTAGGGTTTTGAGTTATAAAATTAGATCATTTATTTGGAATCTTTCTATTTATTTTAATGTAGGCATTGAATGCTACAAACTTTCCTCTTAGAATCACCTTCATACTGTCCTAGAGATTTTGATGTGTTGTATCTCTGTTTTCCTTTGTTTCCAAGATTTTAAAAATCTCTTCCCTGATTTATTTTATGGCCTATTCCTCATTTAAAACTATATTATTCAATCTCCAGGTGTTCAGATGATTCCTTGTTTTTTTATATTTTTATTGACTTCATTCATTTTATTGATTTTATCCATTCCATTATGATCTGATAAGATGGAAGGTATTGTCTCTATATTTTATTTGCTAAGATTTGATTTGTGTCCTAAAATATGGTCTATTTTAAAAAAGGCCCCATGTGCAGCTGAGAAGGAAGTGAATTTAGTTGTTGATGGAACATTGTTGGTTAGGTCCGTTTGATTAATATTAAAGAGCCTTAGTTGATGTCTTGATGAGCTGTCTATTGGTAAGAGAGTTATGTTGGGAATCACTCAGTATTATTTATTGGGGCCTATTTGATTCTTAATATTGAATAGGGAGGCTCCTGCAAAACCGCCTGGGTGGTGCACAGGCCGTCCGAAACAAAGTCAGTGTGCGGAGACCGCGCTACTACTGCAACCCCAGCCAAACTCACGGCACACCAGCGTGAAAACGGCAACAAAAACCAGCGATAACAGCCGGCGGGATTGGTGCTGGGGAACCACGGGAGACCGCGGGTCCACAACACCAGTTCAAATCCACACTCCGCCTGATGCGACCCTCAGTACTGGGGCCCCGGACAGAGCGGCGCAGAGATCGGCAATCAGCAAGCAGGGGCAGACTGGAGCGGGCCACAGTCCGAAGCAGCGCTGTCTGCACCACAGTCACAGTTGTGGCTTCCCGGTGCCACTTTGGCAGGGAGACATCCACCCAACAGCTTTGAAATCGATCGGCGAGGATACGGGAGTCTGCGGAGCTGCTGTTAACTGGCAGGAGAGCACCGCCATCTTTGAAAGCTGCAGTGGCTGGCCCAGACAAAGGGGAGGAGACGGAGAGCGACGGCTGTAGCCATCCAGGGACTCTCCAGCTCCCTGAAGACAACACACAATTGGGTGAGGCTTGGGTGGTCAGCAGGGGAAGGCGTTTCTGAGGCTAGCGCAGCGGCCACAAGAGGCTGCAACTGTGGGTGGGCTTGGGGAGAGGGTGCCTTCTGGAAGGTCCCCTTCCCGGTGCCATTCATCTGCTGACACACACAAACCCCCTGGGCCACTCCTTCACTGAACCATGCAGCCACTGGCCTAAGATGCAGCCTTGATTTCACTAACAGGATCACAGACTATCTCGACGTGATCCAATAGCAATTGGTTTGAACTGGAAAGGAAATAAAAGAGGGGGGCTTCCCAGGGCCTGTTTTGTCTGAGACTTGGGGTTCGACTTTTTTTTTTTTCCTTTTCTTTTTGTTGGTTTGCTTGTCTTGTTGGATTGCAGGGAGGTTTTTTTTTTTGTTTGTCTGTTTGTTTATTTTTCTTTTTCTTTTTTTGGCTTTGTTTTGTTCTGCATTTTTTTTTTCCCTTCCGAATTGATTGTTAGTGTGTTTGTTTGCTTCTGCTCCTTTTTTCTTTCCTTCTTCTCTTCCTTCTCACTCTTGTATCTTTTCTTCCTCCTTCATCTTTCATGTTTACATCCTGCCAGTGCATACTAAACAGAGGCAAAAACAAGTTATACGCAGAACTTGGGATTTCTAGAACCAGCGCAATTGAACTGGGTAGCAAAGTGGTGTTGTATATAGTTTACTCTCTATTTCCTTGATTCTCTCTCTCCTCTCTCTTACACCAATTCCTACTCTTTTATCATTTTTTTTCTTTTCCAACTTACTTTATATATAAATTGATCTTTTCAACTAATTGTCAACCCCATTCTCTTTCTTCCATCGTCTACTGATACTAAACCACTTCCACTAAACCACTTCAATAGATATCTCCTTTCATACTTTCCAAGAAAGAACAATTCAAGACACTTCCTTCTTCCTAAACATAACACCTCTGTATCCAATACTTGAAGCTATAAAACCCTATCAGAAGCGTACAGAGTAAATTGGAAATAATATCTGGGTTAACAAAATCTGTACATTGTGATCAAACTTGGATTTTCTGAATAGAAAGTGTTAGGTTTTAAAAGTGTAAAGGAATTATAAGGTGATCTGATAGCATTGTACTACAGGAACAACATAAGGCTTTAAGGTAAAATCGAAATAGTCAAGGTCCCACAGTGCAGGAAGAATAGACACACAAGCAACATGAAAAAACAAGGAAAGAAAATGACACAAACAAATCAAGATACCTCATCAGTAGATGTCATGGCAAGCACAGTTGGTCAAATGCCAGAGATGGAATTTAGAAATTACATATGCCAAATGTTTATGGAACTTAAGAATGAACTCAAAAATGAGATGAGGGAGCAGGTACAGGAGGCAAAAGATCATTTTGACAAAGAACTCCAAAAACAAATACAGGAAGTAAAAGATTACTTCAATAGGGAAATAGAGGCTCTAAAGAGAAACCAAATAGAAATTCCAGAAATGAAAGAAGCAATAAACCAAAATAAAAGTTCAATTGAAAGCATCTCCAACAGAATAGACCACTTGGAGGAAAGAACCTCAGACAATGAAGACAAAATATATGTACTAGAGAAAAATTTAGAACATACAGCAAAACTTGTTAAAAATCAAGAACATAACATCCAAGAATTATGGGACAGCATAAAAAGAACAAACTTAAGAGTGATCGGCGTAGAGGAAGGGGCAGAGTTTCAAGCCAAAGGAATGAGTAATCTATTTAACGAAATAATTACAGAAAATTTTCCAAGCTTGAGGAATGAAATGGAAAACCAAGTTCAAGAGGCATACTGAACACCATGTATTTAGCATTTTTTTACATACAATTGCTTGCATACAGAGTATATTCGTACAATTCATCTCAACAGATCCACACCTAGACACATTATAATAAAAATGCCTAATACACTGAGCAAGGAGAGAATACTAAAAGCCACAAGAGAAAGGAAGCAAATTACATATAGGGGGAAACCAATCAGACTATGTTCAGATTTTTCAACCCAGACCTTAAAAGCAAGAAGATCCTGGAATACCATATTTCAAGCTCTGAAAGAAAAGGGATGTCAACCAAGAATCTTATATCCAGCAAAATTAAGCTTTAGATTAGAAGATGAAATAAAAACCTTTCATGACAAGCAAAAGTTAAAAGATTTCACAACTCGAAAGCCAGCACTTCAGAGCATCCTGGGCAACATTTTTCATGAAGAAGAAGAGAAAGATGATAATGAAAATCACCAAAGGGAGATATTAAACTAAAGGAAATACCAACCAGAAGAGAAACCAAATCAAGCTAAAGACCATAATTCAAATAAAAATGGATGGGAATAAAAATCACATCTCAATAATAACCCTGAATGTTAATGGCCTAAACTCGCCATTCAAAAGACACAGATTATCAGAATGGATTAAAAGAAATGACCCAACAATTTGCTGTCTCCAAGAAACACACCTCATAGAAAAAGACATCAACAGACTGAAAGTTAAAGGCTGGGAAAAGTCTTATCACTCACATGGCCAGCGCAAGCAAGCAGGGGTTTCCATTCTCATATCAAATAAGGTAGACTTCAAACCAAAACTAATCAAGAGGGACAAAGATGGATATTTCTTATTACTTAAGGGAACCATCCATCAACAGGATATAACAATCATAAATCTGTATGCCCCAAATAATGGAGCACCTACATTCATCAAACAAACGCTTCTTAAGTTCAAGAGTAAAATAGACCACAACACAGTTATTCTAGGGGACTTCAACACACCTCTCTCACCAATGGATAGATCATCCAAACAAAAGCTAAACAAAGAAACTTTAAGCCTCCTCAAAACAATTAACAATTTAGACCTAACGGACATATATAGAATATTTCATCCCTCAGTAAACGAATACACATTTTTCTCAGCAGCACATGGCTCCTTCTCCAAAATAGACCATATTTTATGTCACAAGGCAACTCTCAGCAAATATAAAAAAATAGAGATACTACCCTGCATGCTATCGGACCATAAAGGGATGAAATTGGAAATCAACAACAAAACAAGGAATAAGAAAAACTACTCCATCAACTGGAAGCTAAACAACATGCTTCTGAATGAACAAGGGGTTGAAGAAGACATCAAAGAGGAGATCAAAAAATTCCTAGAGGTAAATGAGAACACAGATACATCATATAGAAATCTATGGACACTATGAAGGCAGTAGTAAGAGGAAAATTCATTGCACTGAGTTAATTCCTTAAGAGGAAAAAAAAAACAACAAATAAATGACTTAACATCACACCTCAAAGCATTAGAAAAAGAAGAACAGACCAACACCAAGAGCAGTAGAAGACAGGAAATAATTAAAATCAGAGCAGAAATTAATGAAATGAGACTAAGGAAACCATTCAAAGAATTGACAAAACTAAAAGTTGGTTCTTTGAAAAAATAAACAAAATTGACAGACCCTTAGCGATGCTAACGAAAAGAAGAAGAGAAAAAACTCAAATTACTAACATTCGTGATGAAAAAGGGAATATCACAACAAACACCTCAGATATACAGAATATAATTAGAAATTACTTTGAAAACTTGTACTCTAATAAAATAGAAAATACTGAATGCATTGACAGATTTCTAGAGTCATATGATTTGCCTAAACTGGATGTGGAGGCTATACACAATTTAAACAGATCAATTACAAGCGAAGAAATAGAAGATGTCATCAAAAAGCTACCAACAAGGAAAAGTCCAGGACCTGATGGGTTTACAGCCGAGTTCTATAAGACTTTCAAAGAAGAACTAATACCAATGCTCTTCAAACTATTTCAAGAAACAGAAAAAGAGGGAGCTCTTCCAGACTCTTTCTATGAGGCCAATATTACATTAGTTCCAAAGCCAGGCAAAGACACATCCAAAAAAGAAAACTTCAGGCCCATATCTTTAATGAACATAGATGCAAAAATCCTCAACAAAATCCTGGCAAATCGGATACAAAAACATATCAAAAAGATAGTGCACCACGATCAAGTGGGGTTTATCCCAGGGATGCAAGGCTGGTTCAACATTTGGAAATCAATAAACATAATACATCACATCAATAGACTTAAAGACAAAAATCATATGATCATCTCAATTGACGCAGAAAAAGCATTTGACAAAATACAACACCCCTTTATGTTCAAAACACTGGAAAAACTAGGAATATCAGGAACATATCTTAACATTATAAAAGCTATTTATGCAAGGCCCCGAGCTAACATTATCTTAAATGGAGAAAAATTGAAAGCATTCCTTCTAAAAACTGGAACAAGACAGGGATGCCCCCTTTCACCACTGCTATTTAACATAGTACTGGAAACTCTGGCCAGAGCAATTAGACAGACAAAAGAAATTAAAGGGATCAAGATAGGAAAAGAAGAGCTCAAATTAGCACTATTTGCTGATGACATGATAATCTACCTAGAAGACCCAAAAAACTCTACCAGAAAACTTTCACAACTAGTAAACGAATTTGGCAAAGTTGCAGGATACAAAATCAACACACATAAGTCAAAGGCATTTGTGTACATCAGCGACAAAGACTCTGAAAGGGAAATGATGAAAAATACCCCATTTGCAATAGCATCAAAAAAAATAATATACCTGGGAATCAACCTAGCGAAAGAGGTGAAAGACCTCTATATCGAAAATTATAGAACACTAAAGAAAGAAATTATAGATGAACTCAGAAGATGGAAAGACCTACCTTGCTCTTGGATTGGTAGAATTAATATTGTCAAAATGTCCATACTACCAAAAGCATTATACAGATTTAATGCAATTCCAATCAAAATCCCAATGTCATTCTTCAAAGAAATTGAAATAGCAGTCATGAAATTCATCTGGAAAAATAAGAGACCCAGAATAGCCAAAGCAATCCTGAGCAAGAAAAGTGAAGCAGGGGGCATCACCATACCAGACTTTAAATTATACTATAGAGCAATAGTAACAAAAACAGCATGGTATTGGCACCGAAAGAGACTGGTGGACCAATGGTACAGAATTGAGGATACAGAGACTAATACATATAATTACAGCTATCTTATATTAGACAAAGGTGCCAAAAATGTACAATGGAGAAAGGATAGCCTCTTCAACAAATGGTGCTGGGAAAACTGGAAATCCATATGCAACAAAATGAAATTAAACCTTTATCTCTCACCATGCACAAAACTCAATTCAAAGTGGATCAAGGACCTAGGAATTAGACCAGAGACAATACGCCTAATAGAAGAAAAAGTAAGCTCCAATTTCCAACATGTTGGATTAGGCCCCAAGTTCCTTAATAAAAATCCTGTAGTGCAAGAATTACTACCAAGAATTAATGAATGGGATAGATTTAAACTAAAAAGCTTCTTTTCAGCAAAAGAAACAATCAGTGAGGTGAATAGAAAGCCAACTAATTGGGAACAAATTTTTAATACATGCACATCAGATAGAGCACTAATCTCTAGAATATATAAAGAACTCAAAAAACTTTACACTAAAAAAACAAATAACCCAATCAATAAATGGGCTAAGGAATTGAGAAAACACCTCTCAGAAGAAGATACACGATTAATCAACAAATACATGAAAAAATGTTCAACATCGCTGGCAATTAGAGAAATGCAAATCAAAACTACTCTAAGATTTCACTTCACTCCAGTCAGAATGGCAGCCATCAAGAACACAAGCAACAATAAATGTTGGAGAGGATGTGGGGAAAAAGGCACACTCATACTTTGCTGGTGGGACTGCAAAATGGTGTAACCATTATGGAAAGCAGTATGGAGATTTCTTGGAAGACTGGGAATGGAACCTTCATATGACCCAGCCATTCCACTCCTGGGTCTATTCCCAAAGGACCTAAAAACAGCATATTACAATGACACAGCTATCTCAATGTTTGTAGCTGCACAATTCACAATAGCTAGGTTGTGGAACCAACCTAGATGTCCCTTAGTAAATGAGTGGATTAAGAAAATGTGGTATATACGCACAATGGAATTTTACTCAGCAATAAAAGAAAACAAATTAATGGCATTTGCAGGTAAATGGATGAAGTTGGAAGACATAATGCTAAGTGAAGTTAGTCAGTCTCAAAAATCCAAGTACCAAATGTTCTCTCTTATATAAGGAGGCTATTTCAAAGTATTGTTGGATGGGGGTACATAGAAGGATTAGAGGAACACTAGAATGGTCAAGGGAAGGGAGGGTAAGGGAGGGAGCAAGAGGGGAGGGAGGGGGAGAATAAAAAAGGGTGGTTGAATGAGACGGATATCATTTTTCTTAATGCATGATTGAAGACCTGAATTGTATGAATATACTTTGTATACAAACAGTTGTATTTAAAAAGATATATGCACTATGAGTTGTACATATTAAAAATTATAAAAATAAAATTAAAAAAAAATATTGAATAGGGTTTGTTTTGTTTATGTAGGTGCACCAAAGTTAGGGGTATAAACATTTAAAATCATTATATCTGGTTGTTGAATGATTACCTTAAGCTGTATGAAGTAACCTTCTTTGTCTCTTTGGATTAATTTTTTTTTGAAGTCTACTTTACCACTTCTGAGATTAGCTACTCCTGATTTCTTTCAGTCTCAGTTTCCAGGATTTTTCTTTTTCTATCCTTTTACCTATAGCCTTGGATACATTTGCCTGTAAGGTGAGTCTCTTGTAACTGTCACATGGTTGAGTCTTGTTTAATTATCCTTTTGGCCAATCTATGGGTTTTGATGGGGGTAGTTTAGATTGTTTACATTCAGTATTTTTATAGAGAAATGATTTTTATTTTATGCCATTTTGATTGATTTCTCATTAATCCAGACTCTATTCTCTTTTAACTGACCCAAATAAGATTTTTTTTTTAATCTTGCCTATTTGGGGTTACAAATGCATCTTGTATTTAGATTTCCATATCATTCCTGAGGTTTCTCTCAAATTTCATTGAAAAGTTTGCACATTCCTTTAGTTTGTATTTCATTTCTTTCATATATATCAATGATTCTTAGATTTGATTTCTTAATGGTTTCCCAGATTACTTGAATATTCTGGTAATGGTCTCTTAACACCTTTTCTTTGTTGTCTATTTTATTTTCAAGATTACATGCTTTTGTCTTTTAGGCCTGAATTTCTCTTCAAAGTGGTCTAATTCATTGGTGATTCTTTCAATTAAATTTTTAATTTGATTTATTGAGTCTTTCATTTCCAGGAATTATGTTTGGTTGTTTTTCAGAGACTCTATCTCTTTATTGAAATGTTCTTTCACTTCCTCTGTATTCTTTCAGTGCTTTACTTGGACCTACTTTTAGTCAATTGGAAATTTTAATGATCAACTTTCTAAATTATTTTTCTGGCATTTCTTCTACTGTGGTGTCCATAGTTTTGTTGTATCGTGAGCTTATTGGAGTTGCTTATTTGAGTTTTCATATTGTTAGCATTTAATTTTTTAAATTTTTATTTTTTTAATTTTTAGTTTTATTTTTCATTTTTAAAATTTTTAATTTTTAAATTTTTTATTTTTTTTGTAGTTTTAGATGGACAGAATGCCTTTATTTTATTTCTTCATTTATATGTGGTGCTAAGGATCAAACCCAGAGCCTTACATGTGTTAACCAAGCATGCTGCCACTGAGCTACAGCCCCAGCCCATTGAGCTACAGCCCCAGCTTGTTAGTACTTTTGCCCATCTTCTGGGGTGATTCTCTCTTCTTATATATAAGGGAATTTTTAGTGAGATGCCTTTTCTTTACTATGTGTCTTGGGTTGAATGAATGTCTTGATGTTAGTATTTTCACTCAATTTGAATTTGCTACTATATCTGGTCTTTAATACCACATTAAGAGGACATATTAATTCCAAGTAATTGATAATAATACCTTATACTACTAAATCCTTTAAAAAACTTATTAACGATGTTCTTCAGCAGCTCTGTTAATCTATTTTTCTTGGTCAGTTTTTTGAAGTAGTGTGTTTTCTTTCTGGAGTTCAGATATTGTGAAGTTTGTTTACTCTCAATTCTGATCTGTAGTGTTCAAATTTGTTAGAGGAGCCTGCATGCAGAGTTTCACTAGCTTCTTGGCTGGACAGCTCTGATGCTGCCCTCTTTCTGGGAGTCTCAGAATATGTGCTTGCATTAGGAGGGTGGAATGCTTTGGACTAAACTTCAGTCATTTCTGGCTTCGAGGAGATGACACAGAGCTCAAAGATTTCATCTGATTTTTTTTTGGGGGGGGGGGAGGTACGGAGATTGAATTCAGGGGCACTCAATGACTCAGCCAACTCCCTGGGTATTTTTTTAAAATTTTATTTAGAGACAGGGTCTCACTGAGTTGCTAAGTGCCTCCCCATTGCTGCGGCTGGATTTGAACTCACAATCCTCCTGCCTCAGCCTCTAGAGCCTCTAGAATTACAGGAATGTGCCACTGTGTCCAGCTTGTTCTGAGTTTAGCTGGTCTCATTTTCCCATCCCCCAATGTCAACCAATGTAAGGTTTGGTATTGTGATGAGTCCTGCAACAATTTTCATGCAAAGGATGGCCTTGGCATTTCTGGCCCTCTTACTTTTCCAAATGAATTTCACGAATTTTTTTTCTATTCTATGAAGATTTCAGATTGCTTGTTTCAAGGGAAAGAGTTCTTTATTCTCAACTTTGTAGAATAAATTTTAAGTCCTTTGGGTATAGACCTAGGAGTGGGACAGCTAGGTCAAATGGTAGTTCCATTCCAGTATTCTAAGGAATCTCCATACTGCTTTCCAGATTGGCTGCACCGATTTGTTGTTCCCACCAGCAATGAATGAGTGTACCTTTTTCCTCACATCCTTGTCAACACTTATTGTTGCTTGTATTCTTGATAATTGCTAGTCTAGTTAGAGTGAGATGAAATCCTAGAATAGTTTTGATTTGCATGTCTTTAATTGCTAGAAATGTTGAATTTTTTTTCATATATTGTTGATTGATTGTATATCATCTTCTGTGAAGTGTCTGCTCAGTTCCTTAGCCTGTTTATTTATTGGGTTATTTGGGTTTTTTTTTTTTTTTGGTGTTAATTTTTAAAAATTTCTTTATATATTCTGGTGATAAGTGCTCTGATGTGCATGTGGAGAAGATTTGCTCCCATTCTGTAGCTGTCTATTCACTTATTATTTCTTTTGCTGAGAAGAAGCTTTTTAGATTGAATCCATCCCATTTATTGATTCTTGATTTTACTTCTTGCACTTTAGGAGTCTTGTTAAGAAAGTCAGGTCCTAAGCCACCATGATGAAAATTTGGGCCTACTTTTACTTCTATTAGGTGCAGGGTGTATGGTCTAATTCCTAGGTCCTTGATCCACTTTGAGTTAAGTTTTGTGATGGTTAGAGATAGGGATTTAATTTCATTTGGTTGCATATGAATTTCCAGTTTTCCCAGAATCATTTGTTAAAGAGGCTATCTTTTCTCTAATGTAAGTTTTTGGCATTTTTGTCTGTAAGAGCCTTTGATGAGGAAGTAGCTAAGATGGTGGCTGGCTGAGAGCCAAGAGGAGGTGTTTACTTGTTTACACCTGACCTTAATGTAATTGACTAAGAATTTTTCTGTGCTCGTGGGCACTGCGTGCTGCACCTGTAAGTTGAGCTTGTGACACATGTATGCTTGATGGGTAAAGAGTATTTAACACTGGGCGCGGTGGCGCGCGCCTGTAATCCCAGCACTTTGGGAGGCTGAGGCAGGAGGATCACGAGTTCAAAGCCAGCCTCAGCAATGGTGAGGCACTTAGCAACTCAGTGAGACCCTGTCTCTAAATAAAATACAAAAAAGGGCTGGGGATGTGACCCAGTGGTCAAGTGCCCCTGAGTTCAATTCCTGGTACCACAAAAAAAAAAAAAAAAAAAGAGTATTTAACCAGGCTGGGGGCATCAGTGAGGGGGGAAGATAGAGAAGAAGAAGAAGCAACAATAAAGAAACCACTCATTCCCAGTCTGCCTCCGATTTCTTTCCCGCAATATCGTTGCCTAAGGCGGCAACATTTGTCTAGTATGAGATAACTGTATGTTAGAGCCCTAATTGAGGATAGCTAAGATGGTGGTTAGCTGAGAGCCATAAAGGTGTTCAAGTATTTTCACTTGATATTCATGCATTTATCTAAGAATCTTTTTATGCCTGTGAACACTGTGTGACGCACCTGTAAGCTCGAGCTGTTAGCACTTGTCCTTGTTAAGGCAAAATGTATTTAACAAGGGTGAGGTTAGTTAGAGGGGTGGTTGGAGTTGGAGAGGTTGTTGGAGCCGAAGAGGGAAGTTAGAAGGAAGAAGAATAAAAGAACTTTTTCATTTCCAGTCTGCCTCCGAGTTTTCTCCCGCGGTATCGTTGCTGCAAGCGGCAATTGCTGCAGGCAGCATCAAGTGGTGGCCCGTACGGGGAACTCGGAATTGGCAGGTAAGAACTGAGAAATCTGTAAAGATGGGTGCGAAAATAACCAAGCACCGAGTAATAAAAGCTATGGAAGAGTTTTCTGATATAGCTGATAGTGTGGAGGAAAGTGATTGTGAAAGCATAGCCTCCGCTGAGTCAGATAAGGCCAGTAAGGATAGTATTGGCGTGAACTCAAAAATAACAAAGATAAGAGCTGCAAAAGCTATCCGAGACTTGTTGGAAATAGCCGAAGAGTACGTACTCTCTATAGAATCTGAAACTCAGGATGTTACTACCATTGAAAGTGATAGTAGTAAGAAGGAGCCAAATAACCATGAAAGCAAAGCCTCCTCCGCTGAGTCATTTAAGACCAGAAAGGACCGTCAAGTAGAGGAACCACTTGTGCCCTCTTCTCCCTAATGGGTGGAATCCATTACAGAAACCATGAGGGGTATTTCTGAGCATATGCGTGCCCTTGAGGCAGAGATTAACGGCCTTTCTGAGCACTTACACGCCCTCCAACACCAAAAACCGCAGGAACATTGGGACCTGCCAGTATTTGAAAATGAAAATGGGCAGAGGTATCACCAATCCTTAGATTTTAAGACAATAAAAAATTTCAAAGAGGCAATAATGACTTATGGGCCCCAAGCTCCGTTCATGTTGAGCATGCTGGAGTCCCTTAACACTTTCACTTTAACCCCCTCAGACTGGAAAGGGTTATGCAAGGCAGTATTGAAAGGGGAAATACCTGATATGGAAGTCACAATTCCAGGAGCTTTGTGTAGAAACAGCTAGAAGAAATGCGACTGCAGGCTTCCCAGACCGTAATGTAGATACGCTAACAGGTGAAGGACAGTTTGCTGAACTACAAATCCAAATACAATATAATCCTGGTGTATATGCACAAATAAACGCTGCCACTGTCAAAGCATGGAAGACCTTACCAGGAGCAGGTGATTTGCAAGGCAGCTTGTCTAAAGTAATTCAGGGGCCTAATGAGCTGTATGCTGATTTTGCTGACAGACTTTTAAGAATAGCAGGCAGAATACTCGGGGATGTAGAGCAAGCAATGCCCTTAGTCGTCCAGTTGGCATATGAAAATGCCAACAAATATTGCCAAGATGCTATAAGATCATGGAAAAATAAAAAGGACCTATCAATATACATTAGATTATGTAAAGACATTAATGATGCCTTTGTCACAGGCAATGTGATTGCAGCAGCAATGAGAGGTGCTTCCCCTCAAAATTTCACAAGGGCTTAACCAAAAAATTATAATCAATCAGGATATTCCAGGCAATATCCCCAAATAGAAATAAGACCAAGCTCATACCATGCCCCAGGCTGCTGCCCCAGGTGTAAAAAGGGGAATCATTGAGCCAATAAATGCAGATCTAAATTTGATATATATGGAAACATTTTGTCCAGGAATTAAAAAACCGGGGCACGGGGCCCAATGCCCCGGGGCCCACAAATGTATGAGGCATTAGAGGAGGAATATCCTCAAACATCCATCCAGATGATTCCTCGTCACAATCCCTCCTACCTATTGACTCCCTTGTCAGAGGGACAAGTGGAAGTGCAGGACTAGAACTCTGTTCCACCGCCCGAATAGTACTAACACCTGAAATGGGGGTTCAACTGATTCCCACGGGAGTCAGGGGACCTCTTCCGTCAGGGACGGTAGGACTTATCCTCGGGTGAAGTTCGAAAAGCTTATTAGGTTTTCAAGTAACACCAGGTGTTATAGACTCCGACTACCAAGGAGAAATAAAAATAATGCTTAGTTCACCTAGAGGAATTAGCTCTGTTAACCAAGGAGATAGAATTGCTCAGCTGCTTCTCCTTCCCAGTTTCCATAACTCATTTAAGAGTATGCCGCAGAATAGGAACAATAGAGGATTTGATTCCACTGGCTCGGGACCTATGGCTTGCTGGGTTCAGGATTGTTCACGGAGGCCTACGTGCAAAATAAAAATTCAAGGTATAGAGATGGAGGGGCTGATTGATACTGGGGCTGACTCTTCCATCATTAATCTACAACAATGGCCCAAGTACTGGCCTCTGCAGAAGGCTTCAACCAGTTTAAGAGGCTTGGGATATACTAACACCCCAGCACAAAGTGCTGTAGTTTTAAAATGGGAAGATAATGAAGGGCATAAAGGAACATTCCAGCCTTATGTTTTTTTTTTTTTTTTTTTTTTTTTTTTTTTTTTTTTTTTTTTTAAATATTTATTTATTTGCTTTAGTTGTACACAATGGGTTTATTTGTACGTGGTGCTGAGGATCGAACCCGGGCCGCGCACGCACTAGGCGAGCGCTCTACCGCTGAGCCACAATCCCAGCCCCGAGCCTTATGTTTTGACCAGCTTGCCAGTTACCCTATGGGGAAGAGATATTTTGCAACAGATGGGGGTACACCTCGCAACCAAGCCCGCAGGTGTTAAAAATAAAAATCTACAGGGTCCTAACCCTATTAAGCTAAATCATCATAAAAAAGGTAAAGGATATTTTTTTAGGGGCCACTGAAAAAACAATTTTGAAAATACCATGGCTTTCTGATAAGCCAGTATGCTATCCTAAAGCTAAGATCCCAAGGCTTTCTGCTTCTCAGATTTGGAACCTCAATCCTGTTTTTGGAGGATCTGGGCCAGCTCTTACTGGACTTTGTAATTTGGGAAATACTTGTTATATGTACTCAATATTGCAGTGCCTATGTAATGCCCCACATTTGGCTGATTATTTCAACCGAAACTGTTATCAAGATGATAGTAACAGGTCAAATTTGTTGGGGCATAAAGATGAAGTGGCAGAAGAGTTTGGTATAATCATGAAAGCCTTGTGGACAGGACAGTATAGATATACAGTCCAAAAGACTTTAAAATCACTATTGGGAAGATCAATAACCAGTTTGCAGGATACAGCCAACAAGATTCACAAGAATTTCTTCTGTTCCTCATGGATGGAATCCATGAGGACCTAAATAAAGCTGATAATCAAAAGAGACATAAAGAAGAAAATAATGATCATCTCGATGACTTTAAAGCTGCAGAACATGCTTGGCAGAAACATAAGCAGCTTAATGAATCTATTATTGTTGCACTTTTTCAGGGTCAGTTCAAATCCATAGTATAGTGCTTCACCTGTCACAAAAAATCTAGGACATTTGAGGCCTTCATGTATTTATCTCTACCACTAGCATCCACAAGTAAATGTACATTTCAGGATTGCCTTAGATTATTTTCCAAAGAAGAAAAACTCACAGATAACAATAGATTTTATTGCAGTTATTGCAGAGCTCAATGGGATTCTCTAAAAAAAGATAGAAATATGGAAGTTACCACCTGTTCTTTTAGTACATTTGAAACGTTTTTCCTATGATGGCAGGTGGAAGCAAAAATTACAGACATCTGTGGACTTCCCTTTAGAAAATCTTGATCTGTAACAGTATATTATTGGTCCAAAGAACAATTTAAAGAAATATAATTTGTTTTCTATTTCAAATCACTACGGTGGGCTGGATGGAGGCCACTACACTGCCTATTATAAAAATGCAGTAAGACAGCGGCGGTTTAAATTTGATAATCACGAAGTTTCTGATATCTCCGTTTCTTCTGTGAAATTTTCAGCAGCTTATATCCTCTTTTATTCTTCATTACAACCACGAGCAACTGATGTAGCCACATGAGAGTGGGAGCTGTGTTATTAGCACTATACAATTCAGGTGAGTGCTATTATTAAAAAACTGACAAACAATATTTAACAAGTATCACATCAAGCATCCCTTACCAGGTACTCTTTATTCCAAAACAACCTTTTTAATCTGCTCCAAATAACAAAATAATTAACTAGCTAAGCATTATTATTCTTTTTTTTTCTCTGACAAGGGAACCTCATCTTTGCCTTTTCAGCTAAGAAACTTTTAAGCTACATGCTTTTTCCTTCAAAAAATTCACAACTTAAATCTCATTCCTCCCGGCCATGACGAGAAGATCTCACTTTAGTGTACACACAATTGTATTTTTTTTTTCTTTTTATATATGTTTTTATGTCTGTGCACTTGTCAAGATTTCATGTAAATGTGACATCACAAATATATGTTTGTATGTTTGTGCGTCTGTCCAGTGTGATGTCACAAATAACAAAGCACTTATGAAAATTAATACTATAATATATATATATATACACATATTTATATGTGTATATATATATATATGTATATATATATTTGGATCCAAATAACTTTAATTCATTTAAGTTTAGAGTATTCTAATTGGGTAACAATTTAAAAGTATAGGTACCTTCAATTTTGATTTTTAGGTGTCTCTGGGACTTCTCTTCAGCTAAAAATAAGACTAATACTGTACAACTTGATAATTTGGTATTTGACATGGGATTGTTTATTTGTAATTGGCTTTATTTGTTTAATAGCTGATTAATTTGAATTATTTCAACAGGTAATTTCATAGAAGATTGCTGTGTATGCAGAGACTCAGTGGTTCCAGCTAACAAATTATTTTTCCAAAGTTCTCTTAGTTTTTCTTCAATTTATCTTTAATGTAGTGTTTTGTCAGTTAAATACCCTCAGTCTTTCTTTGATTTGTTCTGAAATTGATATTTTGCCAGCTTATGTTTTTGGAAGCTCAAGCAGCAATGTGTGTGAGCAGAGATCAACTTTAATTACCTAATCTAATAATTCTATTGTTTAGTTTGACAACTCGCCTCTTGACTCAATGCTTGAATGGCACTGCCTTTCCTCTAATAATTGATGCTTGAGTTTCTAGGTAGCGGGCCCTGAAGATTTGCTGGTGGCTTTGTCTAGACATAAAAAAGACGGCTGCTGCTACAGCTGCAGGGATCACGGTTGCTACAAGCATCCCTGCTGCTCAAGCATCAAACAACCTCACCAGCAGTGTGGCCTCTGCTCTGCATGCATGGGGCCTCCTAGATCAACATGTTATAACAAGTGGACATTTTGATCTTTCATTATTTGGGACATTACGGGACAATGCCTTGCGGGTATTTGTCTAGAGAACTCAGTGCGTTACTTGATGGAACTTAGGGCAGCTGATTTGTTTATAGAACTTGATACGCTATGGAACTTGGCTCATCAGCAGAAGTTTTGCAGCATCTCCTCATGATTGGACGGCTGTTAGTCAACACACACAGTCAATCCTGAAGGGCTTGATTGGACAGCTGGTAGCCAATGACGGGTAAGATCCCCAGAGTGGGACAACCTAAGACAGGCACAGTCGATCCGGATGAGGTCGTCACCCATCCACAGGACAGTCTCATGTGACCGACATATCAACCTAAGACAGGAGTCAAGGGCACAGCCTTGATTATCCGATGACGGGTAAGAATGTTGGTTCCACATGGGACACCCTAGAGCATTCCCTCTTTTAAAAACAAAATGGGGGAAATGTTAGAGCCCTAATTGAGGATAGCTAAGATGGCAGTTAGCTGAGAGCCATAAAGGTATTCAAGTATTTTCACCTGATATTCATGCATTTATCTAAGAATCTTTTTATGCCGTGAACACTGTGTGACGCACCTGTAAGCTTGAGCTGTTAGCACGTGTCCTTGTTAAGGCAAAATGTATTTAACAAGGGTGAGGTTAGTTAGAGGTGTGGTTGGAGTTGGAGAGATTGTTGGAGCCGGAGAGAGAAGTTAGAACAAAGAAGAATAAAATAACTTTTTCATTTCCAGTCTGCCTCTGAGTTTTCTCCCGCGGTATCATTGCTGCAAGCGGCAATTGCTGCAGATGGCGACAACTGTAACCATGTGGGTTTTTCTCTGTGTCCTCTATTCTATACCATTGGTTTCCATATCTATTTTGGTGCCAATACCATGCTGCTGCTGCCTTTTTTTTTTTTTTTTTTTTTTTTTTTTTTTACTATAGCTCTGTAGTATAGTTTAACATTTGGTATTGTGGTGTGCCTTCTGCTTTGCTCTTCTTGTTAAGGATTGTTTTGGCTCTTCTTGGTTTCTTAGTTTTCCAAATTTCTTGTTTGCTTTTTCTATTTCTTTGAGGAATGTCATTGGGATTTTAACTGGAATTGCAATAAATCTGTTTTAACACTTTTGGTAGTATAGCAATTTTAACAAAATTAATTCTCCCTATCCAAGAACAAGGGAGATCTTTCCATCTTCTAAGCTATTCTTTAATTTTTTCTTTCATGTTCTATAGTTTACATTGTAGAGGTCTTTCACTCATTTTGCTAGGTTGATTCCCAAGTATTTTATTTTTTGAGGTTATTGTGAATGTGATTTTCCTAATTTCTCTTTTAGAGGATTCATCACTGATGTACAGAAATGCATTTGATTTATGGGTGTTAATTTATATCCTGCTACTTTGCTGAATTCATTTTTTAGTTCTAGAATTTTTCTGGTGAAAATTTTTGGATTTGCTAAGTACAAAATCATGTCATCAGCAAATAGTGATAGTTTGAGTTCTTCTTTTCCTTATCTATTCCTTTAATGTATTTTGTCTGTCTAATTGCTCTGCTAGAGTTTCAAAGACTATTTTGAATAGAAGTGGTGAAAGAGGGCATCCCTGTCTTGTTCCAGTTTTTAGAGAGAATGCTTTCATTTTTTCTCCATTTAGAATGATGTTGTCCTTGGGCTTATCATAGATAGCTTTTACAATGTTGAGATATGCTCTTATGTTTCCTAGTTTTTCTAGTGTTATGAACATCAAGAGTGTGGCCCATGTCCTGTGTGAGCTACTGAATCTGGATCACTCATGTGAATTTGGGGTGCACACAAAATGAGCACAAACACAGACTCAGATACCTTTAAAGCTTTAGGACTGTGTTCTCTGACTCCTGGATTCAAGCCCCCCAAACAGGGAGCAAGGTAAAGCCACGAGTAGCTGGCAAGAGAGAGTGAAACTCGTTCAAAAGTGGCTTTTACTGGGGGGAATCTGTTTCTTAGAATATTTGAACATTGATATGTAAAAACATCATGGAGATAAGTTTATAAAGGACAGTTATGGGTAGCCCAGCCCCTCTAGGTGTCACCCAGTCATAGGGCCATGCCTTGTTATCCTAGCCTGGGAAAAGTCATGAGTGCTAATGCTTTTGTGTTAGACATTAGTTCCCTTTCATTTTCCCAGATAGGCATCAGGACTTAAGGTGTTTATTTACACCTAAAGCATTTATTTACACCTACAGTGGCTTCCCACACAAGAGGTGTTGTATTTTATCAAATGCTTTTTCTGCATCTATTGTGGTGATCATATAGTTCTTACCTTTAAGTCTCTTGGTGTGATGAATTACATTTATTGATTTCCATATGTTGAAACAACTTTGCATCCCTGGGATGAACCACTGTTGATCATAGTGAACTATCTTTTTAATGCATTTTTGAATGCGATTTTCCAGAATTTTATTGATAATTTTTGCATCTATGTTCATCGGGGATATTGGTCAGAAGTTTTCTTTCCTTGATGTGTCTTTGTCTGATTTTGGTATCAGGGTGATACTAGCTTCATAGAATGAGTTTGGAAAGGTTCCCTCCTTTTCTAGGTCATGGAATAATTTGAGGAGTATTGGTATTAGTTCTTCTTTGAAGGTTCTATAGAACTCAGCTGAGAATCCATCTGGTCTTGGGCTTTTCTTGTTTGGTAGGCTTTTGATGGTGTCTTCTATTTCATTGCTTGAAATTGATCTGTTTAAATTCTGTATGTCCTCCTGATTCAGTTTGGGTAGGTCATATATCTCTACAAATTTGTCAATGTCTTCAAGATTTTCTGTTTTATTGTAGTATAAATTTTCAAAATAGTTTCTAATTATCTTCTATATTTCAATAGTGTCTGACATTTCCTTTTCCCATCACAAGTTTTAGTAATTTGAGTTTTCTCTAACCTTCTCTTCATTAGTGTAGCTAAGGGTTTGTCAATTTTATTTATTTATTCAAAGGACCAACTTTTCATTTTGTCAATTTTTGGAATTGTTTCTTTTGTTTCAGTTTCATTGATTTTTGCTCTGATTACAATTATTTCTTGAATCCAACTACTTTTGTTGTTGACTTGTTCTTTTTCTAGGGCTGTGAGATGTTAGGTCATTTATTTGGTGATGTTTTATTCTTTTAATGAATGAGTTCAATGCAATGAACTTTCCTCTTAGCACTGCCTTCATGGTGTCTCAGAGATTTTGATATCCTGTATTGGTGTTCTCATTTTCCTCTAAGAATTTTTTAATATCTTCCCTGATGTCTTCTGCTATTCATTGTTCATTCAATAGCATGTTATTTAGTCTCCAGGTGTTGAAGTAGCTTCTATTTTTTATTTTGGCATTGATTTCTAATTTCATTCCAATATAATCTGATAGAATGCAGGTTAGTATCTCTTGTTTTCTCATATTTGCTAAAAGTTGGTTAGTGGCATAACATATGATCTGTTTTAGAGACGGATCAATGTGCTGCTGAGAAGAAAGTGTATTCACATGTTGATGAATGAAATATTCTATATATGTCTGTTAAGTCTACATTATTGATTGTATTACTGAGTTCTGTAGTTTGTTTATTTTTAGTTTGGAAGATCTATTCAGTGGTGAGAGAGGTGTTTTAAAGTCCCCCATTATTATTGTGTTGTGGTCTATTTGATTCTTGAAATTCACAAGGGTTTGTTTGATGTAAATAGATGCTCCATTGTTTAGGGCATATATATTTACAATTGTTATACCTTGTTCATGTATGATTCCCTTAAGCAGTATGAAATGTCCTTCTTTATTTCTTCTGACTTTAGTTTGAAGTCCACTTTATCTGATATGAGGATGGAAACCCCTGTTGTTACACAGTCAATGTGAGTGGTATGTTTTTCCCCATCCTTTCACCTTCAGTCTGTAAATACCTTTTTCTATGAGATGAGTCTCTTGAAGGAAGAATGTTGTTGGGTCTTTTTTTTTTTTTTTTTAATCCAGTCTGCCAGTTTATGTCTTTTGATTGATGAGTTTTGGCCATTAACATTCAGGGTTATAATTGAGACATGATTTGTGTTCCTGATGATTTTGGTTTATTTTTGGTTTTTAAATTTGACTTGTTTCTCCCTTGATTGGCTCTTCCTTTAGTGTATTTCCTCCCTTTGCTGATTTTCATTGTTGTTTTTCATTTCCTTCTCATGGAATATTTTGATAAGCATGTTATGTAGTACAGGCTTTTAGTTGTAAATTCTTTTAACTTTTGTTTATCATGAAAGGTGTTTATTTTGTCATCAAATCTGAAGCTTAAAGTTGCTGGATTTAAGATTCTTGGTTGGCATCCCTTCTCTTTCAGAGGTTGGTATTTATTGTTCCAGGACCTCCTGGCTGTGAGGGTCTGGGTTGAGAAATCTGCTGAGATCCAAATTGGTTTCCTCCTATATGTAATCTGATACTTTCCTCTGTCAGTCATTAAAATTTTATTTTTATTCTGTATGCTAGGCATTTCATTATAATATGCCTTGATGTGGGTTTGTTGTAACTTTGTACATTTGGTGTCCTGTAATTCTCTTGTATTTAATTTTCCATTTCATTCTTTGTGTTTGAGAAAATTTCTGATATTATTTCATTGAAAACATTGTTCATTCTTTTGGTTTCTACCTCCTCGCTTTCCTCTATCCTGATATTTCTTAAATTTGGTCTTTTCATGTTATCCTATAATTGTTGGAAGTTCTTTTCATGGTTTCTTACTATCTTCACTGTGTGGTCAAATTTATTTTCAATATTATATATTTTGTCTTCATTAACCTCCCAAATGATCTAGTCTGTTGGTGATGCTTTCTATTGAGTTTTTAATTTGGTTTATTTTTTACTTCATTTCAATGATTTCTGTTTGTTTTTTCAGAATCTCTTTTTTAAGTAATATTTTGCTTCCTGCATTTGCTCTCTTATCTCCTTATTGAAGTGATCTTTTGTTGCCTGTGTTTGCTCTCTTATATCATCCTTTACTTCACAGATTATTTTAATTATGTACATTCTGAACTCCTTCTCTGACATTGCTTCTACTGTGCTGTTCAATGGATTCTTTCATTATAGCATCTTGATTTGTTTGGGGTGCTTTCGTCCCTTGTTTTTTCATGTCACTCACATGTCTTCCCTTCTAGCACTATGGGTCTGAGGTATTATAGTTTCTACCCTATAGACTTAGTGTCCCTGCAGGTTTCCAATACCTTACCTTGAAGTTGGGCTTCCAGGACCCGGCCGGTGTCCCAAGGTGTAAGGTGCCTCATGAAATACTTTGAGGCAGACTGGTTTTAGTTCTTCTTTGATGGTATGGTAGAAATTGGCTTTTAATCCATCTGGTCTTTGGAATTTTTTGTTGTGGTCGTGGTTGGTAGGCATTTGATGGCATCCTCAGTTTCATTGCTTGAATTTGATCCATTTAAATTTTTTTTCCTCATTCAATTTGGTTAGGTCATATGTCTCTAGAAATTTGTTGATGTGGTCAAGATTTTCTATTTTATTGGAGTATGTTTTCATAAGTTTCTGGTTATTGTCTAAATTTCAGTAGTGTCCATGGTGATTTTTCCTTTTTCATCTTGAATTCTGGTAATTTGAGTTTTCTCTTTCTCTTTGTAGCTTGGATAAGGGTTTCTCAATTGTATTTTTTTCAAAGAACCACCTTTTTGTTTTATCAATTTATTGAAATTTTTTTTCAATTCCATTAGTTTCTGCTCTGATTTTAATTATGCCCTGTCTTCTACTGCATTTGGCATTGATTTGTTCTTTTCCTAGGGCTTTGAGATGTGATGGTAGGTCATTGACTTGGCAATGTTCTATTCTTTTAATGAATGAGCTCAATGTAATGAACTTTCATTTTAGAACTACCATCATGGTGTCCCGGAGATTGTTGATATGTTGGATTCTCATTTACCTCTAAGTATTTTTATTTTGCTTCATCTGTGATTTCTTCTGCTATCCATTGTTTATTTTATGTCATATGTTTTAGTCTCCAGGTGTTAGAGTAACTCCTATTTTTATTTTATCATTGATTTCTAGTTTCATATATGATGATCTGAAGAATGCAAGGTATAATCTCTATTTTTATTTGTTAAGAGTTGCTTTGTGGCATAACACATGATTATTTTAACAAGGGTCCGTGTGCTACTGAGAAGGAAGTGTATTCGTCATTGATGAAATGTTCTATATATGTCTGTTAATTCTACATATTAATTGTATTTTTTATTTTTATAGCTACTTTACTTAGTTTTTGTTTGGAGGATCTTTCCAGTAGTGACAGAGGCATCTTAAAGTCACCCAGTATTATTATTGCGGTCTATTTGATTTTTGAAATTGAGAAGGAATTATTTGATGTCTGTAGATGCTCCATTTTGGGGGGTGTAAGTATTTGCAGTTGGTATGTGTTGTTGACGTATAATTCCCTTAAGCAGTATGAAATGTCCTTCACTGTTCCTTCCAATTAAATTTGGCTTGAAGTCTACTTTATCTGAAATGAAGATAGAAACCCCTGCTTATTTAAGAAGTACATATGAATGGTAAGTTTCCCCCCCCCAACATCCTTTTACCTTCATTCTGGTTTTTAATTTGAATTTAATTTGAATTAGATTCTGCTTTTATTGACTATTTTTCTAGTGTGGTTACTCCCTTTGCTGGCTTTCACTTTTATTTTTCAGTTCTTCTTCATGAAACATGTTATTAAGTATGTTTTGTAGTGAAGAATTTCTAGTTGTGAATTCTTTTAAGTTTTGTTTATCGTGGAAGATTTTTATATCATCATCAATTCTGAAGCTTAATTTTTGTAGGTATTATATTCTTGTCTGGCATCCATTTTTCGTTCAGAGCTTGGTATATATTATTACAAGACCTCCTAAATTTGAGGATCCAGGTTGAGAAATCAGCTGAGATCCTGATTAGTTTCCCTCTATTTGATCTGTTGTTTTTCTATAGCACCTTTTAAAATTCTATCATTATTCTGTATGTTAGGAATTTTCATACTAATGTTCTTGTTGTGAGTCTGTTGTAATGTTGTATATTTAAGGCCCTGTAAGCCTCTTGTATTTTATTTTCTATTTCATTCTTTAGGCTTGGGAAATTTTCTGATATTATTTCATTATAAAGATTGTGCATTCTAAGCCGGGCGTGGTGGCGCACGCCTGTAATCCTAGCACTTGGGAGGCTGAGGCAGGAGGATCACGAGTTCAAAGCCAGCCTCAGCAATGGCGAGGCACTTAGCAACTTAGTGAGACCCTGTCTCTAATAAAATACAAAAAAGGGCTGGGGATGTGGCCCAGTGGTCGAGTGCTCCTGAGTTCAATCCCCGGTACAAAAAAAAAAAAAAAAAAAAAAAAAAAAAAAAAGATTGTGCATTCTAGGGCCAGGGTTGTGGCTCAGATGGTGCTCATCTAGCATGTGTGAGGCACTGGGTTTGATCCCCCGCAACACATAAAAATAAATGAAGGTATTGTGTCCACCTATAATTTAAAAATTTAGATATATTTTTTAAAATTCTAAAAAAAAAAAATGTGCATTCCTTTGGTTTGTATCTCCAAACCTTCATCTATCCTGATAAATCTTAAATTTGTTCTTTTCAGGGTATCCCATATTTCTTGGAAGTCCTGTTCATGTCATCTCAACCTCTTTTCTCCATGGTCAACTTTACTTTCAAAATTATATATTTTGTCTTCATTGCCTGAAACTCTGTCTTCCAAGTGGTCTAGTGTGCTGGTGATGCTTTCCATTGAATTTTTAATTTGGTTCAATGATTCCTTCATTTTGAGGATTTCTGCTTGATTTTTTTCCAGAATTTCTTTCTATTGAAGTGCTATTTTACTTCTTGTAATTTTTTCTCTTTTCTCTTAATTCACTCCTTACATCATCATTTACCTCATGCATTAGCGTAACTTACATATATTCTAAACTCTTTCTCTGACATTTCTTATACTGTGGTATCAACGGATTGTGCTATGGAATTATCTTGTTTAGTGTGATTAGTTCCCTTGCTTTTTCATGTTGTTTGTGTGTCTACCCATCCAACTATATGGATTTGAGGCTGTAGAGTATCTACCCTGTGGCCTTAATAGTGTCCCTGAGGTTTTTCACTATCTCACCATTCAGAGGGATACAAATAATAACAACAACCAATGCAAAGAATAATAGCACATTAAACCAAATTCTTCCTGCTATGACTTCTACAGTGTCAGTTGTCAGAATAAGCAAAAATAGTGTGATCAGTTCTTGCCCACAATAAAGACAGTAAGTTTGGCTGGGCGCGGTGGGGCATGCCTGTAATCCCAGCGCTTGGGAGGCTGAGGCAGGAGGATCATGAGTTCAAAGCCAGCCTCAGCAATGGTGAGGCACTTAGCAACTCAGTGAGACCCTGTCTCTAATAAAATACAAAAAAGGGCTGGGGATGTGGCCCAGTGGTCGAGTGCCCCTGAGTTCAATCCCTAGTACCAAAAAAAAAAAAAAAAAAAAAAAAAAAAAAAGACAGTAAGTTTGAAAAGGGGTTTACAATTTCAAATGTTGACAGGGAGCGAACAGAATTGATGTAGAATGTGAGGACTATGGGGCATGAGGAGAGAAATTTGAAGTAAAAAAATAAAGTAAGAGGAAAAGAGAGGACAATAGAGATTGGTTTTTAGCAGAAGAAAAGAGAGAAAGAAAATCAAGGGAAACAGATAAGCAAGAGAAATAATATATAAAGTTAAAACTTAAAAATAAAAATTAAACAATACAAAACCATAATATACTAATCAAACATCCTAATCCTCAAAATACCAATCCATGAAAAATAATTTGTTTCAAAAATGCTAGAGTAGAGAAAAATGTGAATATGTATAGGTGTCCAAGAACCATTCAGGTCACAATTTTACAGAGAAAAAAAGATTAACATTAAAATTAAAAAAGATCTTGAAGAAAATGTAGAGAATTATTTCCATGGGAGTTTAAAACATTCTCAGCTTCCTTTATAAGCAGTGTTAGGTGGGGTGGGCTGGAAAGCAATGCTTGCTCCACCCTCAGCGTGGGGTTGCTGGACTGTAAACAGAAATCCCATAGGTGGAACTACTGGAGGTGGAAGTTAGGCTTATGTAAGGCTCCAGGTTTTTGTTTGAATGGCGATTGGCCTGAAGATTTTAAATCAGCACACCTCTAGGGCCCAGCATGATCTTGCTAGCCTATGTTGGAAGACTGCACCCCAGGAATCTCCCCAGGGTTCCACTTATGTGGTGAAGGAGACAGTTCTGAGTCCCCTCCTTACTTGTTGTCTCCACGTTTTCTGGTCTCCTGTGTTCAGTTTCCAAACTCAATCTCTCCCACCTCCACCCTTTCAAATTCCCTGCCCATCTTGTCTCTCCGAGCTGGTCCTACAAGCAGTGAGAATGGAAGGGAAAGTAAAAATGAGTGGGTTTCCATGAACAGTATTCTCCTGTGTAAAATCCTCTCTCCATTTAATTTTCTGGTCACTTAGGCACACTCTATGCTCTGCAGTACGGGTTTGCCAGGCCTGTGTGTTGGGCCAAATTCAGGTTTTCCAGGGATTGGCTCCTCCAGGTGTTGGCCCCCATGTTGCAACTGCCAAATTGTTCTTTCCTCTCTTCCACAGGCTTCTTTCTTGCACAAGGATATTGTGCAGCATGCCTTTCAGTTTACTCAGACAGTGTCTTTGATCTCTGACCTCCATACCCAGATAAGCCTCAGGGCTCCTATAAATGCATGTTCCTTTAATTCCCAACTCAGGAAGAATACGTCTCTAAATAAAATATAAAGAAAGCTGGGGATATGGCTCAGTAGTTAAGAGCCGATAGGTCCCATGCCTGATAATAAAAAACAAACAAACAAACAACAACAACAACAAAGACTAAAGAAGTTGAAGTATGAAGACAA
Organism: Tamias sibiricus; assembly: GCA_025594165.1. Classification (NCBI taxonomy): domain Eukaryota; kingdom Metazoa; phylum Chordata; class Mammalia; order Rodentia; family Sciuridae; genus Tamias; species Tamias sibiricus. The sequence goes on from CM046667.1 coordinate 65,189,701, forward strand.
AAGGAAGTTTGAATATCCAAAAGGTGAGAGGAGAGAAAGTAGAAGCAAAGTTATGAATAAAGTTCCTAAAGAGGGTGGGAGTGAAGAGGTAGAAGAGAGAGAACAAATTGTTTTTTGCTATTAGAGGGAGAGGTGAGGAGATTAAGGGTATTAAAATAGCAAACAAGTAGAGTAGAACAGCTACCACCAATATCAAACAATGAAAAATCAAAACAACATTAAAAAGCAAAAAAGTCACCACCTCTTAGAAAAACAGAAGGAAATAGTAAAAGGTTAATAAAATGAAAAGTAATGATAAAATAGGTGGGACTAGAAATGTGTATATGAACATACATGATTCAGTCAGCAAATATAGCAAGATCAAGAACTTAAAATGTGAATAATAAAAAAACAAAGTTCTTAATTAAAAATTCTTAAATTTTTCCATTGAGGTACCAAACTGTCCTCTGTAGAATCCTTCTTGGTCTATGTACCAGTTAGAGAGATCCAGGGCTGGGTTAATTAAACCTAGCCTCCTTTGGTGATTTTTGCTACTCTGCCTGCTGGACTTTTGTTTGGGGTATGTACTCCAGAGTGTTGAAATCATTGCACCAGTAGTGTGCAAAGACTGGACATCTGGATTTCTAGTGTCTCCCCAGAGTTCTTTCTACTCATAGGGCAAGGTGACAGAACACTCTGGGTAGATGGTCCACGACAAATTTCCTGTGGCCCAACCGTCACCCAAATGTGAATTCCCTAGTCTTCAGCCACAAATGTAATTACACCCACCTGAATAAATTTTCTGATCCCTCTCAGCTGGCCGTTCCCACCACAGAGCTCAAAAGGAAATTGAGTTTCACTTTCCTGTCCCCAATGTAATCATGCTTGTCTGGACAATTTCCTTGAACCTTTTTGGCTGGCCTTTCAAGTACTGTGGGGCTCAAAGGTAGATCAGATTGCACTCTCCACTGTACCTCTGTCTTGAATCCCCTGGATACAACATTCTCTATAAATGTTTTGGGATCATGATTTAACAGGTGTGCTTTAGGTCATGCAGTAAGTACTGGTTGAGACAGAGTGCAAGTATTTATTCAGGACTCTCTGGTTCCCATAGGAACAAGTTTTGGCCCAAATTCCTTGAGCTGGATTTCCACCTCTGTTCTTCACTTCAAAGTAAAGAATCATGAGTGTATTTTGTGTGCCAAATTTTCCTCTATGTATCTCTTTCACTTTGTGTTGCCCCTCACTTGGAGGTGACATAGCACCACTGTTCCTCCTGGGCTCATAGCTTCCATTTACTACACCAGTATCTCTGAGCTTCTCTGAATGTCTGACAAATTTACAGTGGTTTTCTTCAAACACTCTCCTCACTATGAAGCCATAATCATTCAAAATCTGAAGAGCAGAGAAAGTGGTAACTGCCTCCTTCCTCTACTCCACTATGTTACAATCTCCCCTCTTTAAGTCTCTTAATGTGCAAAATTATATCACTGTATTTCCTTAAGTAAATGAAATTTGTACTGGGTTCCTTAGTCATGACATTGTATATAAATACCTTTTCATATCCCGAAGGGCTCAGTTTGTTAACAAGCTGTTTCCGCCATTCGCTCCAAAGTGTGATTGACCTGGGATTTTCCTCTCTCAAACTGAGCTTGTCAATATCTAGTGTGGAGGTAATTTCAACCCCATAATATGAGTTTTGGAGTGTCCCTCCATTTTTATTTTCCTGCCAGAGAAAGACGAATACTCAGGACCTCACCAGTATTTGAAATGAAAAATGTCAAACCCCTAGAAGCAGAGTAGAGTGGTAGGGAATGATGGTGAAGTTATCAAGGATAGAAAATTTCAGTTAGACAGAAAGCACAAATAAGGAGATACATCATCTAGCCTGGTCACTACAGTTAATAACAATGTATTATGTACGTGAAAATGGCAACCTGAAAGTTGCCAGTCAAATCGTGGCAACCAGAGTTCCAGGAGAGTAGAGGGAGGGGTGGGGGAATGTTGGTCAATGGGAACTCAGTTATAATTAGGTGGGGGTAAGGAGTCCCAGTGTTTGCACAGTAGGGTCACTATGCACAACAATTACATACTGTACATTTCAAAAAGCCAGAAGAGGACTTCACCTGTGGCCACCCCATGGGAGGGAGGTCAGATGGCAGGGGACATCACCAAGTCTCAGGTCACATGGATGGTGACAGCACAATGTTTGGAAAGATCACCTGCAAGCAAATCCCAGTCAAAATCATTTTTGAGGATGAGCAAGGCCTTGCTTCCCATGACCTTTCTCTGAAGCATTAACATGTTTTCTGGAGGTATCCCAGAAACAGCTACTCCAGATTTCTGTAGCAGCAGCAGAAGATGCTGACAAAAGTATTCTTGGACATTTCAAGATCACTGGCAGGAAATGGGCTTTTAATATGTGCCTAAAGAAGGCTTACTGAATATTGGTGAGTGAAGGCTCAGGGACAGTGAGGAGGTTATCAATCATGTACATGTGCATGTCCTTGGAGGTTGGCAGTGAATTGTCCTCATGGCTAAGCATGATTTTGGGATGACTGTCCCTTCTCTGGGTAGTTATCAAGTTTGCAAGTTCCAATATTTTAAGCACTACACACTTTTGTCTGTGTAGGGAGAAATGAAGGAAATGATTTCTAAAAAATATGCACTGTTTGGTGAAAAAATGTGAAAGAAAGAATTTTAAAGATTTTCATTATATGAAAATGATAAGTGAGGAGATCAATGTGTTTAAATTAATTCACACGTTACACAATCCACATGGTACTCTGTATGTATAGTTTTTATGTTCTTATGTTTTGGTCCCAGAACATGACAGAAAACAAAATTGTTATGAAAGATTTCAAGTATTCTGACAATAAAATTGGTATGTGAAAAATACATGTTAATTAGCTCAATTAGCCATTCCATGATTTGTACATATTTTAAAACATTATACTATTTTCCTGGCCTGCAGGGCCCAGAGTGGCAGCTCCCTGCTGCTGCACGCAGGGCCTGACCTGGGGAAGCACCACCCCCACTCCCCGCGACCCGCCCAGCGGTGACCAGAGCAAGAGGTAGGCATCGGCCTGCTGGCCAGAAGGAGAGATCCAGCCTCCAGTTTTCCTGGCCTGCAGGGCCCAGAGTGGCAGCTCCCTGCTGCTGCACGCAGGGCCAGACCTGGGGAAGCGCCACCTCCACTCTTCCACTGTGCCATTCTGCAAAGGGCCAAAGGTGCAGCCTCGACTCCACTAACAGGATTGCTGACTGGATATGTTCTGGGTCAATTGGCTTAATCTGGAAGGGAAATAAGAAGGGCTTCCAAGGGTCCATTTGGCTTGAGACTTATTCCTGGTTTCAATGTTTTTGTTTGTTTGTTTTGTTGTTTCTTGGAGGGGGGTTTGTTTGTTAGTTTCTGGTTTTTTTGTTTTGTTTAGTTTTGATTGACAGTGTGTTTGTTTGCTTCTGCTCCTCTTCACTTTCTTTCTTTTCTTCTTACTTTAGTATTTTTTCTTCTTCCTTCATCTTCCCTATTTACACCCTGCCATTGCATACTCAACAAAGGCAAAAACAAGTTATACGCAGAAATTGGGTTTTTTTGAACGAGTACAATTGAAATATATAGCAAAGTGGTGTTATATATAGTGTATTCTTTATTTTCTAGACTCACTCTCTCTCATACTAATTTCTACTCCTTGGTCACTTTTTTCTTTTTCTTTTTTTTTTTTTCTTTTTCCTTTTTCTCCATCTTTCTTTATTTCTTCTCTCAACCACTGCATAAATTAGGTTTATATATAAATTGGTCTTTCCACCTAATCATTCACTATTTCCTCTCTCATCTGCTGATACTAAACCACTTCCATAGAACTCTCTTTTCATACTTTCTAAGAAAGAACAAGTCAGCTCACTCACTTCCCTCTTACTAAACATATCACCTCTGTGTCCATTACTTGAATCTATAAAGCCCCATTAGAAGCTTACAGACTAAATTGGAAACACTATCTAGGTTAACTAAATCTGTACATTGTGATCAAACTGGTATTCTCTGAATAGAAAGTGTCTGATTTTAAAGTGTAAAGGAAATATAAGGGGATCTGATAGCATTGTACTACCGGAGCAACGTAAGGTTCTAAGGTAAAAGCAAAATAGTCAAGGTCCCATAGTGCAAGAAGAATAGACATAAAAGCAAGATGAAGAAACAAGGAAGGAAAGTGGCACAAACAAATCAATATACCTCCTCAGTGGATTCCATGGCATGCACAGTTGGTGAAATGACAGAGATGGAATTTAGAAATTACATTTGCCAAATGTTTGCAGAACTTAAGAATGAACTAAAAAATGAGATGAGGGTGCAAGTACAGATGGCAAAAGATCATTTTGACAAAGAACTCCATAAACAAATACAGGAAGTAAAAGATTACTTCAATAGGGAGATAGAGGCTCTAAAGAGAATCCAAACAGAAATTCCGGAAATGAAAGAAGCAATAAACCAAAATAAAAGCTCAATCGAAAGTATCACCAACAGAGTAGATCACTTGGAAGAAAGAACCTCAGACAATGAGGACAAAATATATACCCTAGAGAAAAATCTAGATTACACAGCAAAAATGGTAAGAAACCAAGAACAGAACATCCAAGAATTATGGGACAACATAAAAAGTGATTGGGGTAGAGGAGGGGGCAGAGTTTCAAGCCAAAGGAATGAACAATTTATTTAATGAAATAATTACAGAAAATTTTCCAAACTTGAGGAATGAATGGGAAAACCAAGTTCAAGAGGCTTACCGAACACCAAACATACAAAATCACAACAGATCCACACCAAGACACATTATAATGAAAATGCCTAATATACTGAGCAAGGAGAGAATATTAAAAGCCACAAGAGAAAGGAAGCAGATTACATATAGGGGGAAACCAATCAGACTATGTTCAGACCTTTCTACCCAGACCGTAAAAGCAAGAAGATCCTGGAATAGCATATTTCAAGTTCTGAAAGAAAAGGGATGTCAACCAAGAATCTTATATCCAGCAAAACTGAGCTTTAGATTCGAAGATGAAATAAAAACATTCCACGACAAGCAAAAGTTAAAATATTTTGCAGCTCAAAAGCCAGCACTTCTGAACATCCTGGGCAAAATTTTTCATGAAGAAGAAGAGAAAAATAACAACGAAAATCAACAAAGGGAGATATTAAACTAAGGGAAATACCAACCAGAAGAGAAACCAAATCAAGCTAAAGATCATAATACAAATAAAAATGGATGGGAATAAAAATCACATTTCAATAATAACCCTGAATGTTAATGGCCTAAACTCACCATTCAAAAGACACAGATTATCAGAATGGATTAAAAGAAATGACCCAACAATTTGCTGTCTCCAAGAAACACATCTCATAGAAAAAGACATCAGTAGACTGAAGGTGAAAGGCTGGGAAAAGTCTTATCACTCACATGGCCTGCGGAAGCAAGCAGGGGTTTCCATTCTCATTTCAAATAAGGTAGACTTCAAGCCAAAACTAATCAAAAGGGACAAAGATGGATATTTCTTACTACTTAAAGGAACCATTCATCAACAGGATATAACAATCATAAATCTATATGCCCCAAATAATGGAGCACCTACATTCATCAAACAAACTCTTCTCAAATTCAAGAGTAAAATTGACCACAACACAGTTATTCTAGGGGATTTCAACACACCTCTCTCAACAATAGATAGATCATCCAAACAAAAGCTAAACAAAGAAACCATAGGCCTCCTTAAAACAATTAATAACTGAGACTTAACGGACATATATAGAATATTTCATCCCGCAGTAAAAGAATACACTTTTTTCTCAGCAGCACATGGCTCCTTCTCCAAAGTAGACCATATATTATGTCACAAGGCAACTCTCAGCAAATATAAAAAAAAATAGAGATACTACCCTGCATGCTATCAGACCATAAAGGAATGAAATTGGAAATCAACAACAAAACAAGGAATAAGAAAAAACTACTCCATCAACTGGAAGCTAAATAACGTGCTACTGAATGAACAAGGGGTTGAAGAAGACATCAAAGAGGAGATCAAAAAATTCCTAGAGGTAAATGAGAACACAGATACATCATATAGAAATCTCTAGGACACTATGAAGGCAGTAGTAAGAGGAAAATTCATTGCACTGAGTTCATTCCTTAAAAGGAAAAAACCCAACAAATAAATGACTTAACAACACACCTCAAAGCACTAGAAAAAGAAGAACAGATCAACACCAAGAGTAGCAGAAGACAGGAAATAATTAAAATCAGAGCAGAAATTAATGAAATTGAGACTAAGGAAACAATTCAAAGAATTGACAAAACTAAAAGTTGGTTCTTTGAAAAAATAAACAAAATTGACAGACCCTTAGCGATGCTAACGAAAAGAAGAAGAGAAAAAACTCAAATTACTAACATTCGTGATGAAAAAGGGAATATCACAACAAACACCTCAGATATACAGAATATAATTAGAAATTACTTTGAAAACTTGTACTCTAACAAAATAGAAGATAGTGAATGCATTGACAGATTTCTAGAGTCATATGATTTGCCTAAACTGGATGTGGAGGCTATACACAATTTAAACAGATCAATTACAAGCGAAGAAATAGAAGATGTCATCAAAAAGCTACCAACAAGGAAAAGTCCAGGACCTGATGGGTTTACAGCTGAGTTCTACAAGATTTTCAAAGAAGAATTAATACCAATGCTCTTCAAACTATTTCAAGAAATAGAAAAAGAGGGAGCTCTTCCAGACTCTTTCTATGAGGCCAATATTACATTAATTCCAAAGCCAAGCAAAGACACATCCAAAAAAGAAAACTTCAGGCCAATATTTTTAATGAACATAGATGCAAAAATCCTCAACAAAATTCTGGCAAATCGGATACAAAAATATATCGAAAAGATAGTGCACCACGATCAAGTGGGATTTATTCCAGGGATGCAAGGCTGGTTCAATATTCGGAAATCAATAAACATAATACATCACATCAATAGACTTAAAGATAAAAATCATATGATTGTCTCAATAGATGCAGAAAAAGCATTTGACAAAATACAGCACCCCTTTATGTTAAAAACACTAGAAAAACTAGGAATATCAGGAACATATCTCAACATTATAAAAGCTATTTATGCAAGGCCCAGAGCTAACATTATCTTAAATGGAGAAAAATTGAAAGCATTTCCTCTAAAAACTGGAACAAGACAGGGATGCCCCCTTTCACCACTGCTATTTAACATAGTACTGGAAACTCTGGCCAGAGCAATTAGACAGATGAAAGAAATTAAAGGGATCCACATAGGAAAAGAAGAGCTCAAATTAGCACTATTTGCTGATGACATGATAATATACCTAGAAGACCCAAAAAACTCTACCAGAAAACTTTTACAACTAGTAAATGAATTCGGCAAAGTAGCAGGATACAAAATCAATACCCATAAGTCAAAGGCATTTTTATACATCAGTGACAAAGCCTCTGAAAGGGAAATGATGAAAACGACCCCATTTACAATAGCATCAAAAAAAATAAAATACCTGGTAATCAACTTAACAAAAGAGGTGAAAGACCTCTATAAAGAAAATTATAGAACACTAAAGAAAGAAATCATAGAAGAACTTAGAAGATGGAAAGACCTACCTTGCTCTTGGATAGGTAGAGTCAATATTGTCAAAATGTCCATACTACCAAAGGCATTATACAGATTTAATGCAATTCCAATCAAAATTCCAATGTCATTTTTCAAAGAAATAGAAAAAGCAATCATGAAAATCATCTGGAAAAATAAGAGACCCAGAATAGCCAAAGCAATCCTGAGCAAGAAAAGTGAAGCAGGGGGCATCACCATACCGGACTTTAAATTATACTATAGAGCAATAGTAACTAAAACAGCATGGTATTGGCACCAAAACAGACGGGTGGACCAATGGTACAGAATTGAGGACACAGAGACTAATACATATAATTTCAGTTATCTTATATTAGACAAAGGTGCAAAAAATGTACAGTGGAGAAAGGATAGCCTCTTCAACAAATGGTGCTTGGAAAACTGGAAATCCATATGCAACAAAATGAAATTAAACTTGTATCTCTCACCATGCACAAAACTCAATTCAAAGTGGATCAAGGACCTAGGAATTAGATCTGAGACAATACGCCTAATAGAAAAAGTAAGCTCCAATTTCCAACATGTCAGATTAGGCCCCAAGTTCCTTAATAAGAATCCTGTAGTGCAAGAACTATTACCAGGAATTAACGAATGGGATAGATTTAAGCTAAAAAGCTTCTTCTCAGCAAAAGAAACAATCAGTGAGGTGAATAGAGAGCCAATTAATTGGGAACAAATATTTAATACATGCACATCGGATAGAGCACTAATTTCTAGAATATATAAAGAACTCAAAAAACTTGACACCAAAAAAGCAAATAACCCAATCAATAAATGGGCTAAGGAATTGAAAAGACACTTCTCAGAAGAAGATACACATTTAATCAACAAATACATGAAAAAATGCTCAACATTGCTGGCAATTAGAGAAATGCAAACAAAAACTAAGATTTCATTTCACCCCAGTCAGAATGGCAGCTATCAAGAACACAAGCACCAATAAATGTTGGAGAGGGTGTGGGGGAAAAGGCACACTCATACATTGCTGGTGGGACTGCAAAATGGTGCAACCGCTATGGAAAGCAGTATGGAGATTTCTTGGGAAAATGGGAATGGAACCACCCTATGACCCAGCCATCCCACTCCTGGGTCTGTTCCCAAAAGACTTAAAAACAGCATATTACAGTGACACAGCCACTTCAATGTTTATAGCAGCACAATTCATAATAGCTAGGTTGTGGAACCAACCTAGATGTCCCTCAGTAGATGAGTGGATAAAGAAAATGTGGTATATATACAAAATGGAATATTACTCAGCAATAAGAGAGAATAAAATAATGGCATTTGCAGGTAAATGGATGAAGTTGGAGAACATAATGCTAAGTGAAATTAGTCAATCTCAAAAATCCAAACACCAAATGTTTTCTCTGATATAAGGAGGTTAGTTCACAGTGTGATTGGATGGGGGTACATAGGATTAGAGGAACACTAGAATGGTCAAAGGAAAGGGAGGGTAAGGGAGGGAGCAGGGGGGGAAAAGGGGGGGGGAAATGGTGGTTGAATGAGATGGATATCACTATCCTAAATGCATGATTAAAGATCTGAATGGTACTTATATACTTTGTATACAAGCAGTTGTATGTAAAAAGATGATATACTTGTGCATTATGAATAAGTAAATAAATAATCTAAAAAAAAATTTTAGAACTTTCTTAAATGAATAGCAAAATTATTGTGAGTAGATATTAAAGTTAGAAAAACCAAAAGGAAATCTGCATGCATACTTAATAAATGTTTTCATAATTCCCAGTTCATGACATTCTTGCAATTATTAAGTAATGACTAATATAACCAACTGAGCTGTTCTTGGTGATTTCACTGCTAAATTGTATTGGTACAATATTCCTAGGAACAAAAGAAATTTAGGTTTTTTTTTTTTTAGTGGAATACATACAAACATTTAAAAATTCTTAACTTGAAAGAACTCTATAAGTTACTGATAATTGGGATACATCTGCCTATGCATATTAACATATTATTTATTTTTTGGAATTCATGCTCAAGAGAGAAGCAAAGAATAATCACTAATCACTACATGTTACAAATCAATATCTCTTATGTGATATTTTATATGATATGTAAGGAATATATTAAATGTAAATGTTATCCTACATTATCTATAAATAAAACTGGACTTTTTGAGAAAAAAAAAACATTATACTATATGCCATAAATATATACAATATTTATCAGTGGTACATAAATAAAAATAGGCCAGGTGGAGCAGCACAAGCCTGTAATACCAGATACTCAGTATGCTGAAGCATGAAGATAGTCTGGGCAACATAATGAAACCGTGCCTCAACATAAAAATGAAAGCCCAGTGCAACAGCACATGCCTGCCTTTCCAGCAGCTCAGGATACTGAGGCAGGAGGATTGCAAGTTCAAAGTGAGTCTCTGCAACTTAGCAAGACTCAGTCTAAAAATTTAAAAAGATTAAAAGAGCTGGTGATGTGTGATTCTGTGGTTAACCACCCCTGGATTCAATCCCCAGTACAAATATAATAATAATAACTAAAAAGGCCAGGGGATGCAACTTAGTGGTAGAGTGCTCCTGTGACTGAGGCAAGGCACCTGCATAGGTGTGGAAGCAGGACAAACTGTGATATTCATTTCGGCTGCTTCTGTGAATAGGCCTGTCCAGGAAATGGACCTCAGAACCCTAAACCCCAGGTTTGCACATCTGGTGATGGAGTGACAGCTGAGGTTTTCTGACCCCATTTCTTTCAGTAGTAATGAGCATCTTGGATTGATCTGGAGTGGGTGGCAGCTCAAGCTGGAAAAATTTGAGGTGCTTGCATTACAGAGTGAGAGCTGAATGCTGCTGGCACAGTGGGGCAAAGGTTCTCTCCATATGCTTTAGGCTGAGTGCTCTTTTGCGGAGCTGATGGCTGGGAGCTTTTCTCCCCATGTTTCATTTATATTGCCCACCATGGACCTAGTGGGGGTGGTTCATGGATGTAACTGGGTAAAATTCCTCTTGGCTGAGGTGCTCACATTACAGAGGGAGAGCAGAATGCAGCTGGCACACCTGGACACTTTCCCTCCACACCCTCCTAGGCTGAGCTCTCTGGTGCAAGGTAACACCTGCGGGCTTTACTCTCCCCTCTCTTTCATTTGTAGTGCCCACCAAGGATCTATTGGGTGTGAGTCATGTCCTGATGTGGGTAAAATTCCTCTGTGCTCTAGTGCTTGCAGCAGGGAGGGGGGATGAGTGGAATGCAGACAGTAGCAGTGGGCAACATTTCCCTCTGGACTTTCTTAGGCTGCGTACCTCAGTGTTACAGGCCAATATGGTCAATATATGGTCAATGACCAAACACACTCCATTTTACCCTGAGACTACATATCATGTAAGAAATGCTTCTCCCATGGGAAAGCTCCACCTCTGTACCCATTAATAGGTACCTAGAATAACATACTTGGCAACACAAATAGCAATTCTTTTTTGTTGTTGTTGTTCGAAATTGTTGAATATAACAGTAGAATGCATTACAATTTGTAATACACATATAGGGTATATTTTTATATATCACTGTTTGTATACAAAGTATATTCATACTATTTGTGTCTTCATACATGCACTTAGGGTAATGATATCCATCTCATTCTACCATCTTTTTTTCCCTTTATACCTCCTTGTCCCCTCCCTTCCCCTCCCTCCCCATTGACCTTTCTAGTGTTCCTCTAATCCTCCTTTGCTCCCCATCCCAACCCCACTGTGAATCAGCCTCCTTATATCGGAGAAAACATTCGGCATTTGGAGTTTTGAGATTGGCTAACTTTACTTAGCATTATATTCTCCAACTTCATCCATTTACCTGAGAATGCCATTATTTTATTTTATTGCTGAGTAATGTTCCATTGTGTATATATACCACACACAAATAGCAATTCTTATACAATGTAAAATTGTTCTCTTTGGTTTCCATTTTTCTTGGGCAGTGTACCTTGTCATAGATTGTCTAGAGTTAGTAACCATTCTCTAACTTGTACTGAACTAGGTACATTTTGACCCACTTCCCTTCTGCTTGCTTGCTGCTATGCCAACCTGGAAAGTCCCATGGGGAATACCAATGTACCCACTGCATTGTCTCACTAACTGCCCAATTCAGCTTCTGAACCTGCTTGCTTGCAGCTACATCAACCCAGATGAGGTTTTTTTGCTTTTAACTATCCTAAAATGCTCAGGCTCAGGACTGTTCCTTGCAGAGATAGTTATGGATCCTGTGGGGAGTAGTCACTGGCCAGCTGGTAAATAAAGACTCCTCAATTCAGACAAAACTGGGACTTGTTGTGTTTTCTGAGTGACCTGGCCCAAAACATCAGGAGTAGGCCTACAGACCAGGCCATAGCTGAGTTGCTCAAATCAGCCCCAGTAGGCTCTGTGGGTGGGGGAGCCATGGAAACTCAGAGTTCCTTCTCTACCCTGCTAGTGACAGAGGCCTCTGTGAGGATCTGGGAGAGTGTCAGTGGCAATCGGAGAAGTCCAGGCTGCCATTTGACAAGAAACATGACTGGCCACATTCTTAGTCTCAGAGGGCAACCTGGTTCATGTGAACAACACACTGTGGCTCTCTGCATTGCAACACCCATTCCCTACTATGTAGCACTTTCAGTGGGTGTGTGTCCTAGTCACCTCACTGAGCTAAATCTGGTTCTTGAGGCAGTCACCTGCTGAGGCACTGCAGTGGAACAATTGTGAGGTTCCATAGATGGGCATATGCATGGGATTCTGACCCCTAGTGCAGTCTAAATTCAGACAGTAGTTCCATTCTCTTGAGGCAGGCCAGACATGTCTATAGTTAGCTTGCCAGAAGCCTCACTGAGTGAGCCTAAGTTATGAGTTCTGTTATATTTTTAGCATTAGCCGAGTCCACGAGTACGCTATATTATGGTCACTGTGTAGTCAATAGCAGAAACGCTGGTTCAGTGTATGTACTCCAGGTCATAATCATCTTGCTTGTGAGCATGTGCCACTTATGTAACCTGTTTCACAGGCCTGCAAATAAAAAGGGCCTGTGAATCTGACATAACTTTCCTATGTATATATATGTGCCATGGCCCTCTTATCTCTGCTCTCGGCAGTGGCTGTTAATTGGGAAGATATCAGACAAGGGGTGATGGGTGATAAAGAGAAAATAGACACACAGAGACAAAAGGGTGGGGCAGGTGGGCAGTCAAACTATGATTTCATTTGACTGACCCAGAGCTAGCATGTTTATTATGTAGGTTTCATTAAAGGGTTTTTTTGTAGGAAAGTTTCAGCAAAGCAGGCAATCTGAAGGACACAGGAATGGTGAGACATTAGGATCATCTTGTTATGCTCAAAATGCTTTTTCCCTGGGAGTTGGTGCCTGAACTCAAAGCCTCAACTGATAATTCTGAGGGTTTTTTTAAAATATTTATGTTTTTAATTGTAGTTAGACAGAATACCTTTATTTATTTTTATGTGGTGCCAAGGATCAAACCCAGGGCCTCACACATGGTAGGTGAGCATTCTACCGCTGAGCCACAAACCCAGCCCTAATTCTGAGCTTTTGCTCAGGCCAGGAACTGGGCACTCTTGACCTGCAGTTTTACACAGGCAGTTCCCAGTGCAATACACCCACAAGAGAATCAGACAATGATTCAAATCACCACTCTCATATACATGTATATACCAGAGTGAATCTTACCTTCATGTATAGCCAAAAAAAAATTAAAATAACTGCGTGTAAATGGCATAAAGATCAATAAAGGGAAGGGAACAGGGAGTGAGGAGAGGGCAGGGGAAGGAGAATCACTGGGGACTAGATTAGAAGGAAATATATTCCATGCTTCTGTATGCCAAGATGGATTCTCCTGTCATGTATAACTAAAAACAAAATTTAAAAGGCCTATGAAAAAGGCTTGGGCAATAAATGGAAGTGGCGTGGGCAAAATGAAACTGGCTGGGGCTAAAAATGAAGCTGGAGGCTGGAGGCTATTGCCACCTCTGAATAAAGCTTGCCCACTATCCTATCTACATCTTGCATCTTCTTCCATCTGCTGGGATCCCAAATGTGTCTCCTGGTTCTGGGCTCCTGCACAACACCTTCTAAAGATGACAGCTGGCTACAGGAGCCTGGGGATTCACTGAGAGCTGCGGTAAATTCCTGTACCAATGCCAGACTATGTGCACATTTCAGGCCTCTGTAAGCCTGCAAGGGCTTGTGCCATAGAACAGGCCCTTAGCGAGGATTTTCGGTATCTGTACTGGTAGAGATTGTGGGGAGTCTCTCTTTCCACTTTACCTCTATGAGAGGAGATTTCCCCCTTCCATGGCTGTGGATCCCGCAGGCAGTTGATGGGATGTTTAGTTTCTCTTATTATAGGGCTGTCCCAGGTCTCCACATTTTACAAGGTTTTCATTTTCTCTACTGTTGAATTCCAGTGTCCTCCCATGGTCACTCACCTCAACATGTACATATACACCTGATACTTTGTTTCTTCTTGGAGGAGCAAATGAGTGCTAGGTACCTCTATTCTGCCATCTTGCCTGCCTCAGCAGACACTATTAATAAAGTTGCTGAGAAAAAAAATCACAGAAGCAGTTCCATTCAGCATAGTTACCAAAAATACCTAGAAGAATTTAACCAAGGGGCTGGGGTTGTGGCTCAGTGGTAGAGCGCTAGCCTGGCACATGCGCGGCCTGCGTTCAATCCTCAGCACCATGTACAAATGAACCCATTGTGTACAGCTAAAACAAATATTTTTAAAAAATTTAACCAAGAAAATGAATTGCCACTAGAATGAAAATTTTAAAATACTGATGATGAAAAAAATTGAAGAAGATAAAAAAAATGGGAAGAACTCACATATACCCACATTAGAAGAGTTAATAAGGTTAAAATATCCATAATTATCCAGGCATAGTGAGGTTCACCTCTCATCTGAGGTACTCAGAAGGCTGAAGCAGGAGAATCGTGATTTCAAGATCAAACAGGGTAACATAGTAAGACTCTGCTTTGGAAAAAAGTCCGTATTTCCCAAAGTGATTTACATATTAAATGCAATCCTATTAGAATAGCAATGACAGAGACAGAGGGAGATGGCGGACAGGAGAGAGATGCTTTCGGGAGTCAGTCACTAAAGGAGGCATGGTGGAGAGTTTGGATGAGTTGCCAGCGGTATTCCTGCAACTGGGAGGGAGCTAGGGCATTTGTGCTTCTCGGGGACAGTGAGACGGTGGAATACAGGGATGGTGAGACTCCGGATCACCGTCAAGCGGGGGCCCACACGAGATTTCCACAGCGGAGCCAGCAGTAATGGCACGGTAGGGCAAAGTCCCGGGCAACAGCATCAAAGCTGACCAGTGCAGAAGGATAGGAAGGAAGCTAGAGGCAGGCAGCTTTCACACAGAGTACTTCCACACAGATTGCCCAGCAGGACTACATGCTCAGGAGTGACACTCAGGTCTGGGGAAGTGCTTTTGGGCCCAGGGAGAGTGATCGCCCACATTTTTGAGGAGGGCCTCAGTGGACAGAGAAACAAAGAAGGAAGAAGGGAAGAAGCAACTGTGCACAGAAAACGGGGGGCATCCAAGGAATCTGCCAGTGCTCTGAGGCCAACACATGCCTGGGTAGCCAGTGGGGGAAAGCGTATCTGAAGCCAGTGTGTCAGCCCCCGCGACTCTGCAACTGTGGAGGAGCGTGGAGAGTAGACACCATCTGGATAGACCGACTTCTGGTGCCATTCACCCAATGCCCCAACCCCCAGCACCATTCTTTGGCAAACCAGGTATTCAGACGTGACTCCACTCACAAATACTCTACAACAGCCTGGGCGTGATCTGCGGGACAATTAGCTTAACAGCCTGAGGGTGGAACAGAAAAGCTTCCCTAAAGGCTGCTTCACTGAGACTAATTTGTGGGTTCAACTTTGGTTTTGTTTTTTTGTTTGTTTGTTTTGTTTTTTTGTGGTACCAGGGATTGAACTCAGGGGCACTCCACTACTGGGTCACATCCCCAGCCCTTTTTTGTATTTTATTTAGAGACAGGGTCTCACTGAGTTGCTAAGTGCCTCCCCATTGCTGAGGCTGGCTTTGAACTCGCGATCCTCCTGCCTCAGCCTCCCAAGGTTTTGTTTTTCTTATTTTTCTCTTTTCTTCTTCCCTCATCTTTCCTATTTACATCCTGCCCTTACATTCTCAACAGAGGTGAAAACAAGTTTTGTACAGGAATTAGGAGTTTTAGAACTGGGCAACTGAATAATACATCAAAGCGGTGTTATATATAGTTTCTTCTCTATTTTTTGACTCCATTTCTCTTTCTTCTTTCACTAATTTCTACTATTTTGACATTTCTTTTTCTTCTCTCAATGTTTGCGTAGTTTGATTTTATATATACATCGGTCTTCCCACTAAATCATTTACTCCAATTCCTTTCCTCTCTCTTTTGCTGATATTAACCTACATCCATAGATTTCTGTTTTCACACTTCCTAAGGGGGGGGGCAACAAGGCAGTATCCTCACTTCCTTCCTCCTAAGCACATCACCTCTGTGTCCAATATTTGAAACTATAATCCCCATTATAAACACACTGAGTATATTGGAGACAATATCTGAATTCACTAATTCTGTACATTGTGATCAAATTATGATTATCTGAACACAAATTGTCTGGTTTTAACGTGTAAAGTATTTATAGGGGGATCTGATAACATTGTACTACAGGAACATCATAAGGCTTTAAGGTAAAAATGAAAAAAATCAAGGTTTCACAGCTCTAGAAGAAAAGACACACAAGTAATATGAAAAAACAAGGGAAGAAAGTGTCCCAAAGAAATCAACATACGTCCTTAGCAGATTCCCTGGCAAGCACAGTAGGTGAAATGTCAGAGAACGAATTCAGGAAATATATAATTCAAATGTTCATGGAACTCAAGAATGAAATGAGGGAGCAAATACAGGTAGTAAAAGATCATTTTAACAAAGAACTTTATAAACAAATATAAGAAGCAAAAGATTACTCCAATAGGGAGATAGAGGTTCTAAAGAGAAACCAAATTCTGGAAATGAAAGAAGCAATAAACCAAATTAAATGTTCAATTGAAAGCATCACCAACAGATTAGACCACTTGGAAAAAAGGACCTCAGAAAAAATATATATTCTGGAGGAAAATGTAGACTACACAGCAAAAATGGTAAGAAATCATGAGCAGAACATTCAAGAAATATGGGATAGCATAAAAAGATCAAATTTAAGAGTAATTGGGGTGGAGGAAGGTGCAGAGTTCCAAACCAAAGGAATGAGTAATTTATTCAATGAAATAATGGCAGAAAAATTTCCAAACACGAGGAATGAATGGGAAAACCAAGTTCAAGAGGTTTACTGAACACCAAATGTACAAAATCACAACAGATCCACACCAAGGCACATTATAATGAAAATGCCTATCATACAGAATAAGGAGAGAATGTTAAAAGCCATGAGAGAAAGGAATCAGATTACATATAGGGGGAAACCTATTAGATTATGTTCAGATTTTTCAACCCATACCTTAAAAGCTAGAAGAACCTAGAACAACATATTTCAAGCTCTGAAAGAAAAGGGATGTCAACCAAGAAACTTATATCCAGCAAAATTAAGCTTTAGATATGAAGATGAAATAAAAACCTTCCATGACAAACAAAAGTTAAAAGATTTAATAGCTCAAAAGCCTGCACTTCAGAACATCCTGGGCAAAATATTCCATAAAGATGAAAAGAAATATAACAATGAAAATCAGCAAAGGGAATTATTAAACTAAAGGAAACAACAACCAGAGGAGAAACCAAATCAAGTTAAATACCATAAACAAATAAAAATGGATGGGAATATGGATCACATCTCAATAATAACCCTGAATTTTAATGGCCTAAACTCACTATTCAAAAGACACAGACTGTCAGACTGGATTAAAAGAAATGACACAACAATGTGCTGTCTCCAGGAAACCCACCTCATAGAAAAATACATCAACAGACTGAAGGTGAAAGGCTGGGAAAAATCTTACCACTCACATGGGCTGTGGAAGCAAGCAGGGGTTTCCATTCTCATATCACATAAGGTAGACTTCAAGTCAAAGCTAATCAAACGGGACAAAGATGGATGTTTCTTACTACTTAAGGGAAGCATTCATCAACAAGATATAACAATTGTAAATCTATATGCCCCAAATAATGGAGCACAAACATTCATCAAACAAACCCTTCTCAAGTTCAAGAGTCAAATAGAAGACAACACAATTATTCTAGGGGACTTCAACATACCTCTTTCAGCACTGGATAGATCATCCAAACAAAAGCTAAATAAAGAAATTTTAGACCCCATTTATAGAATTAATAACTTACACCTATGGACATATATAGAATATTTCATGCCTCAGTGAATTAATATACTTTCTTCTCAGCAGCATATGGCACCTTCTCTAAAATAGACCATATATTATGCCACAAAGCAACTCTCAGCAAATATAAAAAAGTAGAGATACTACCCTGCATAATACCAGACCATAATGGAATGAAATTGGAAATCAATGATAAAACAAGAAATAAAAAAGCTACTCCAACAACTGGAAACTAAACAACATGCTACTGAATGAACAAGGGGTTGCAGAAGACATCAAGGAGGAAGTTAAAAAATTCCTAGAGGTAAATGAGAACACAAATACTTCATATAGAAATCTCTGGGACGCTATGAAGGCAGTATTAAGAGGAAAATTCAATACATTGAGCTCATTCCTTAAAAGGAAAAAAACCCAACAAATAAATGACTTAACATCACACCTCAAAGCTCTAGAAAAAGAAGAACAGATCAACACTAAGAGCAGTAGAAGACAGGAAATAAATTCAGAGCTGTGATTAATGAAATTGAGACTAAGAAACAATTGAAAGAATTGACAAAACTAAAAGTTGGTTCTCTGAAACAATAAATAAAATTGACAGACCCTTAGCGATGCTAATGAAAATAAGGAGAGAAAAAACTCAAAATCACTAGCATCTGTGATGAAAAAAGGAAATATCACAATAAACACTCAGAAATACAGAAGATAATTAGAAATTACTTTGAAAATCTATACTCTAATAAAATGGAAAATATCAAAGGCATTGACAGATTTCTAGAGTCATATGAATTGCCCAAACTGGATCTGGAGGCTATACACAATTTAAACAGATCAATTTCAAGTGAGAAAATAGAAGACGCCAACAAAAAAACTACCTACCAAAAAAAGTCCAGGACTGGATGGGTTCACAACTGAGTTCTACAATACCTGCAAAGAAGAACTAATACCAATACTCTTCGACATATTTCAGGAAATAGAAAAAGAGGGAGCTCTTCCAGACTCTTGCTATGAGGCCAATATTACACTAATTCCAAAGCCAGTCAAAGACACAGCCAAAAAAGAAATCTTCAGGTCAATATTTCTAATGAATATAGATGCAAAAATTCTCAACAAAATTCTGGCAAATCGAATACAAAAACATACCAAAAAGATAGTGCAACATGATCAAGTATGGTTTATACCAGTGATGCAAGGTTGGTTCACCATATGGAAATCAATAAACATAATACATCACATCAATAGACTTAAAGAAAAAAAAAACATATGATCATCTCAGTAGATGCAGAAAAAGCATTCAACAAAATAGAATACCCCTTTATGTTCAAGACACTAGAAAAACTAGGGATAACAGGAATATATCTCTACATTATAAAAGCTACTTATGTGAAGCTCCAGGCTAACATCATCTTAAATGGAGAAAAATTGAAAGCCTTCCCTATAAAAACAGAAACAAGACAGGGATGCCCCCTATCACCACTGTTATTTTGCATAGTACTTGAAACCCTGGCAAGAGCAATTGAACAGATGAAAGAAAGGAATCCAGATAGGCAAAGAAGAACTCAAATTAGCACTATTTGCTGATGATCTGATAATATACCTAGAAGATCCAAAAAACTCTACCAGAAAACTTTTACAACTAGTAAATGAATTTGGCAAAATAGCAGGTTACAATATCAATACCCATAAGTCAAAGGCATTTATGTACATCATGACAAATCGTCTGAAAGGGAAATGATGAAAACTACCCCATTTACAATAGCATAAAAAAAACAACAACAACCCGGTGATGTACTTAACGAAAGAGGTGAAAGACCTCTATAATGAAAACTACAGAACACTAAAGGAAGAAATTACAGAAAACCTTAGAAGATGAAAAGACCTACCTTGTTATTGGATAGGCAGAATTAATATTTTCAAAATGACCATACTACCAAAAGTATTATACAGATTTAATGCAATCCCAATCAAAATCCCATTGACATTCCTCAAAGAAATAGAAAAAGTAGTCATTAAATTCATCTGGAAAAATAAGAGACCCAGAATAGCTAAAGCAATCCTTAGCAAAAAAGTGAAGCAGGTGGCATCACTATATCAGTCCTTTACTTATACTACAAAGCAATAGTAACAAAAACAGACTGGTATTGGCACCAAAATAGACATGGAGACCAATGGTACAGAATAGAGGACACAGAGACTAACCCACATAATTACAGTTATCTTATATTAGACAAAGGTGCAAAAAATGTACAGTGGAGAAAGGATAGCCTCTTCAACAAATGGTGCTGGGACAACTGGAAATCCATATGTAGCAAAATGAAATTAAACGTTTATCTCTCACCATGCACAAAACTCAAAGTGGATCAAGGACCTAGGAATTAGACGAGAGACAATATGCCTAATACAAGAAAAGGTAAGCTCTAATCTCCGACATGTCAGATTAGGCCCCAAGTTCCTTAATAAGACTCCTGTAGCACAAGAATTAATATCAAGAATCAATAAATGGGATAGATTCAAACTAAAAACTGATTCTCAGCAAAAGAAACAATCAGTGAGGTGAATAGAGAACCAACTAATTGGGAACAAATTTTTACCACATGCACATCAGATAGAGCACTAATCTCTAGAATATATAAAGAACTCAAAATTCTTAACTCCAAAAAAAAAAAAAAAAAAAAACAAATAACCCAATCAAGGAACTGAACAGACACTTCTCAGAAGAAGATATACAATCAATCAACAAATACATGAAAAAATGTTCAACATCTCTGGCAATTAGAGAAATGCAAATCAAAACTACTCTAAGATTTCATTTCACTCCAGTCAGAATGGCAGCTATTAAGAACACAAACAACAATAAATGTTGGAGAGAATGTGGGGAAAAAGGCACACTCATACATTGCTGGTGGGACTGCAAAATGGTGCAACCGTTATGGACAGCAGTATGGAGATTTCTTGGAAAACTTGGAATGGAACCACCCTATGACCCAGCCATCCCACTCCTGGGTCTATTCCCAAAGGACTTAAAATCAGCATACTACAGGGACACAGCCACATCAATTTTTATAGCAGCTCAATTCACAATAGCTAGGTTGTTGAACCAACCTAGATGCCCCTTGGTAGATGAGTGAATAAAGAAAATGTGGTATATATACACAATGGAATATTAATCAGCAATTAAAGAGAATAAAATAATGGCATTCACAGGTAAATGGATGAAGTTGGAGAATATGATGCTAAGTAAAGTTAGCCAATCTCAAAAATACAAATGCCAAATGTTTTCTCTGATATAAGTAGGCTGATTCACAGTGGGGTTGGTTTGGGGAACATAGGAAGATTAGAGGAACACTAGAATGGTCAATGGGGAGGGAGGGGAAGGTAGGGAGCAAGGGGGTATGAAGGTAAAAAAAAGAAGATGGTAGAATGAGATGGATATCAGTATTCTAAATACATGTTTGAAGACATGAATAGTATGAATATACATTCTATTCAAACAGTGTTATGTAAAGAGGTGCTCTATATATGTACTATGAATTGTAATGCAGGCTATTGTTATATATACAACAACTTCGAATAAAAGAAAAGAAAAAAGAAGAATAGCAATAAAAGTCTAAAAAAAGGACTCAAACTTGCAAGGAAGCTGAAGAAGCCCTGAATAGCCAAAGGATTATTGAGTGATATTGATAGGATCTGTGGGAGGTGAGCAAAAATCATACTGCCACTGAAGTGCCTAGGGAACACTGTACATGCTACTTTGAATGTCTATTGTCCCCCAGCAGTTCTGAATGATCCTCTAGTGATTGCACATCCAAATTTACTGTTCTCTTGCGCTGTACATAAAAAAGCAGAAGGAAAATTGGTCACTGACTATGGACCTCCTTGCCCACATTCCTATTGAGCTGGAGGTCTTGCTGGGAACAGGGATTTGCTAATCCTTTCTGTTGTGACCAAAAGATGGACCCAACAAGGGGCACAGTGGTTGGCTGGGTCCAAGCAATCAGATGGCTACAAGGCAGTCCTCACAGGCAGAGGAAGCCCCACAGGGTTTGATGGGCTCTTGTTTCACCTGTAGTGATGGCATTCAGAAGGCCTTAACACAGGTGTATTTCTCCTCTTGAACCTGGCCACCAGGAGTGGCAAAATGAGGTCCACTGATGAGGCATCAGTGCATGGACACAATCTTTGCTCCAACAGAGGGAAGTGCCCCAAGATATCATCTCATCAGACTTACAGTTTATATATATTTTTCTCCCATTCTGTAGGATGCCACTCTGAGAACTGCTTCCTTTGCTGTGTAGAAACGTTTTAGCTTCTTGTAATTTCTTTTGTCTAGTTTTGTTTTACCTTTCAGTGCTTTGGGGATCCTATCCAGAAAAATCACTGAGTGTGCCAATGTCTTGAAGTATTTCCCCTATGTTTTCTCCTAGAAGTTTTGGAGTTTCAGGCCTCATGTTAAAATCTTCACTCCATTTTGTGTTGATTTTTGTACAGGATGAGAGACAGAGGTCAAGAATCAATCATCTGCATATAGATATCCAGTTTTCTTGGCACCATTTATTGAAGCAGCTGTCCATTCTCTAATGTACATTTTTAGTGATTTTGTTCAGAGTCAGTTGGCTGCATGTGTATGGATTTATTTCTGGGATCTCTATTCTGTTCCCTTGGTTTCTGTTGTGATTTGGATACTGGAAACATGCTGGCTATCTTGGTAAATACACTCATGTAATATGTCTTGAGGTCAAGTAGTGTGATGAGGCATCACACTTGTGATTGTTATTTTTGCTCTATATTGCTTTGGCTCTTCAGGGTCTTCTGTGCTTCCATGTGAAGTTTAGGGTTGTTTTCTCTGTTTCTTTGAAGACTGTCATTGGTATTTTGATGAGGATTGCACTGAATTGCAAATCACTTTGAGACATATGGACATTTAATTTTTTGAGGCACAGCCTCTCTATGTTGCCCAGGCTGGCCTCAAATTCACTGTTCTCCCACCTCAGCCTTCTGAATACCCACAGGTGCACCTCACTGTTTGTGGCTTACTATGAACATTTTAACAATATTATTTCTTCTAATCCAGGAACATGGGAGGTCTTCCAATTTTTTGTGAGTTCTTCAATATGGAAATAAAATTGCTTCCATGATTTGTTCCTCAACAAATTTCTAGTTAGTATAGAATTATGCTCCTGAGGCCAGGCATCTGTAATCGCAATCACAGTGGCTTGGGAGGCTGAGGCAGGAGGATCACAAGTTTAATGACAGCCTTGGCAATTTATCGAGCCCTACGCAACTTAGTGAAACCCTGTCTCAAAATGAAAAATAAAAAGGGCTGGGCATGTAACTCAGTAGTAAAGTGTCCCTGGGTCCAATCACTGGCACCAAATTAAAAAAAAAAATACTATTAAGGCAGGCAAAATGGCTAAATAGAGGTACCTAGTACTCACCTGCTCCTCCACAAGGAACCAAGGCAACAGGTATATAGGGGCATGTTGAGATGAGTGACCATGGGAGGAAACTGGAATTCAACAATAGAGAAATTACAACCTTGTAAAATACAGAGACCTGGGAAGCAGTATAGCAAGAGAAATGAAACATACCATCACCTGCCTGCTGGCTCCACCTCTGGGGGAGGGCGAGTGTCCCATTGCTGGGGTAAAGTGAAAAATAGAGACCCAGCAAACTCTGTTTATAAGTACTGACAGTCATAGCTATTGGTGAATTTCACGGCTCCACCTTTGCAGCCTTGCAACCTAAAGGGATAAGAGGCCTGAGGTCTGCACAATAGTCTGGCTTTGAAAAAAGGAATTCACATCATCTCTCAGTGAATCCCCAGCATCCTGTAGCCAGGAGCCATGTTGAAAAGGGAACTATCATCTGAATTTAGACTGCTTTAGGGGTCAGAATCCGATGCATATTCCTATCTCTGGAACCCCACAGGCATACCAGAACCCTGGCTCACTGCCTCATGAACCAGATTTGGTTTGGAGGACTGGCTCTGACACAAACCAAATGAGTGTTCTACATAGTAGGAATGGGTGTTCCAATGCAGAGAAGAGCAGAGGGTGGTGTCCACAAGAACCAGAGAATTGGGGAGCCTGCCCTCTGAGACCATGAATGTGTCTAGCCATGTGTGGTTTCACATGGGAGCCAGGATTCTGATCCGTGGGTGCTGCTCCTCTCCCAGGACCTCACAGGGGCAACTGTCACTAGCAGGATAGAGAAAGAACGCTGAGTTTCCTCTGCTGTCCCCCACACAGATGCTGCTAGAGCAGATTTATGCAACTCAGCTGTGGCCCTGGCCACAGCCCCACCCCTCAGTTGCACAGCCTAAGAATGTCCAGAGAGAAACTTTGCTGACTGGCAACATTTGCATTTCAAACTCACCCTCCCTCCTGCAAGCCTCTGAGCAAAGAGGAATTATACCCAGATCCAGGCGTAACCCACTCCCACTAGGTCCTTGGTGGGTGTTACAGATGAAAGAAAGGGAGGGGGAGAGAAAAGCCCCAGGCCAACATCTTGTCATCAGAGTGCTCAATCTAAGGGACTATGGCGGGAAAATTTGCCCAGCTGTGCCAGCTGCATTCTGCTCTCCCTCTCTGATGCAAGCCCCTCAGCTGAGAGGAAATTTTCCCAGCTTCAGCTGTGACCCACTCCAGTTCAATCCCTGACGGGTGCTACTATGGAAAGATAAGGGACAGGAAAGTGCTTGGCCACCATTACATAGCCAGATGTGCATATCAGATGGATGGGGCAAAGTCCTGTTCTTGGACAGGGATGCCCACAGAAGCTGCAGATAGAAAAACACATTTCATGCTTCCACACCTATGAAGGTCCCCTGCCTCACTCACCCCCTTCACCTCATACATGCTGCTGACAAGTCTTAGTGTGGATGTCACAGACAAGTAGCTCTGATTCCTGGTCCCCACCTCACCCCATGAAGCACCTGCACTGGCACCAGTGTCTGATCAGAGGACTCCTCACCACAACCCAAACAGCCAGTACCAGAGTCCCAATTCAAGTAACACAGCCATTATCAAGAGTGTCTGAGGAAACGCCCATCACCCAAAAGGAGCCACCACTCCCGCTCTAGGAGTAACCACACAGGTGCACCCACTGAAAACTACACCATACCTTTCTATGCTGATGTATATTCCCTTCTCTTCCACAATATGCAGAGACACTGGGTTTCTCCAATTCCATACAGAATTCATTGTGCCCAGACTCACTAATCACAGCCAAAGAAGCTACAGGGGGATTATACTACCTCATTCAGCTAGAAATAAACTCAGCATTGCAGAACAGACTGGCGCCCCAAACTACATCTTCAGGAGGAAGTAGCTTATTTTGAAAGCCTTCCCATTTCACCAGATGTGCAAATCTCAACATAGGAACAGAAGAAATATAAGAAAAAATAAACATGGTAGGGGCTGTGGATATAGCTCAGTTGGTAAAATGCTTGCCTTCATTCACAAGGCCCTGGGTCCAATCTCCTACACACAAAAAATAAAATAAAAAATTAAACAAGGTAATATGATAACTCCTGAAGTTTGTAACTCTCTAGTGAAAGACTCCAAAGAGAGCTGGGGTTGTGGCTTAGTGGTACAGTACTTGCCTACCAAGTGTGAGACACTGGATTTGATCCCCAACACATCATAAAAAAAAATAAACAAAGGTATTAATAAAAAAAGACTCCAAAGATATCGAAGTGGATGAAATCCCTGATCAAAAATCATAAGAATGATATTTTCAAAAGAAAAAACCAATTTCACTACGATTCAAGAAAATACAGATAAACTGTTAAATGAATTAGAGAGATGATCCAAAACATGAATGAAAATTTCAGCAAAGAAATAAAGAGATTTTGATTGAAAAATCAGAAATCTTGGAAACAAAGAGTCATATAAGTGAGATAAGTGTTCATCTGAAAGACTCAAGATGCATGCAGTGGCATGTACCCTTTGTTGGATTCCAGGCAGGAGGCTGTGCCTCCCAGGCAGAAGGCCACACCTCCCCAGGTGCTTTGTGAAAAACTACACTTCCCAAGATCCTCAGCATGACCAGCAAACCTGACCAGCAAGTGCCCTGTCCACTACCTCCTGACCTCTGTTAGCCTATAGGGCAAGGACTCACTCCAGGGGGGGCTTTCTGACCCCCACTCTGTTTAAGCCAGCCCCGACTGAAATCGCTCTCTGTTCCTGCCTGTCCCTATTCCCGTCCATCCCTTCCCTACCCCACTTCCCTTCCCTTCCTTTCCCTACCCTTGCCCATGTGGCACCCCAATAAACCCTTTTATTTCACTAACACGGTGTTCCCAGCTAAGTTAACTTTGTTCAGCATTTTTCTAACATTTGGTGCCGAAACCCGGGAGGGAGAAGCGCATCTAACCCGCCTCCATTCGTCTGTTCATCTTTTCCTCTACGGCATCGCTGGATTTCGGTAAGCCCCCCACCCACCCCGAGTTCCTAAACCTGTCTGGTCACTACATGGTGAGAATTGACCGTCGATTTTCCAGCAATCTCGCCCGTGACCTGTGCAGGGGGGAAATCACCCCATCCAAGTCTTAAAGGCGACGGTGGACCCCGGGAACTCCCCCTTTCCCACCTTTATCTGCCCGCTCACCTTTATCTGCCCGCTCTAAAGTTTTCAGCTATAAGATTAGGGCTCTCACCTGGGAGTGGCTAGAGAAGTTCCTCTCCACACTCCGGACTTGAGCTTTTTTTTTTCTGTCCGGGACGAAACACAGAAACCTTCGCAAAGTGGCTCATAGTCCCCCGGCATCTTGAAAAACTTCCCGTCCGGGACGGGACGCGGTTTCTCACGGTGTCCCATCTTCATTTGACCCAGTGACGACTGGGCAAGCGGACTTGGATCTCACTCTAATACATATTTTGAAAGGGACGCCTTTCGAAATACTGTATTAGCCCTTCCCCGTTAAATATGGGAACTTCCCTATCAACTCCAGCTGATTCTCCTCTTAATTGCCTCCTAAGAAATCGGGCACCTTTGGGCTTAAAGCCCCGAATTAAAAAAAAAGAGATTAATAAAGTTATGTACAGAAATTTGGCCTTCTTACGCGTTATCCAATCGGTGGCCAGAGTCAGGATCCCTAGATCCCCGGGTTTTACGGGAACTTTCCAGCTTTCACCAAGTCGAAAAGATGGACAGATTTGCCTTACGTGGATGCCTTTTCCCTTCTCCGTTCAAATCCTTCCTTGTGCACTCGGTGCAGCCCTGAGACCGTATTGCTTGCACGCAGACCTAGTGATTCCCCTCCATCTTTGATTGACCTTGATTTCGACCCAGGATTAGAGGCTCCACCTCCCCCATACTGGCAGGCTAGAACGACTCCGACCCCTCCCCCAGCTCAGGCTTTCAATTCCGAAGTTGCTGTGCTTTCGTGCTTAGACCCTCCTCCTCCTCTTGCTTCATCCTCCGCCCCTCCCCTTCCTTCAGTTCCGCCCGAGTCCTCCTCTGTAGAACCTCCTTTTCTTTCCACGTCATTTCCTGTGCCTTCACCGCCACTATCCCCACCCACTCAACTTCCCGTTCCTAGTTCCGCACCTCTTCCACCGTTACCCCCGCCCACTCAACGTCCTGTTCCTAGTTCCGCACCCCTTCCGCCATTATCCCCACACACTCAACTTCTGCCGCTTGGTTCTGCGTCATTTCCTGCCACGGCTCCCCCGCCCTCTTCGGCCATGCGGGCGTTGTTAGACGTGCAGCCCCAGACTTTAGCCCCCACTTCCACGGATTCTGCGACGTGTTCTTTACCAGATGCGCCACCTCAGGCTTTGGCCCCCTCCCCGATTTCTTCCCCAGCGTCTCCAGTGGAGTTTCTCCCGGCCCCAGCGGCTCTCGCGGTGTCTCTATCCGACTCGCGGGATAGTCTACCGCCTTCTGCGTTCAGTCCTCCTCCCCTGACCTGTTTGAGAAAGCAGGCAATTCTTTATTCAAAACACAAAATTTCTCGGGAATTGTGTGCGTGCGTGCCCCGAGCTCCTCAGTCCATCCTTAACTCTGCGCGCTTTCCCCCTCTCCCCGCCAGCGAATGGCAACCATGTGTTCGCCATTCATCCAAGCCACAGAAACTCTCTTCTCTTCCCCCTGCTGCCACCACTGCAACAGCGCTCCCTGTCCGTGCTCCCAGCCCGCTGCTGCTACAGCAGAAGCGCGCTCCTTGCTCGCTTCCTCTGCTCTCTTACATCTTACACCCGACAACCCGTTCCACCCTCCGATATATGCCAAATACCCCCTGCGGCCGACAACATGGGTGCACTTCTTCCTTTGCTTCAACATCACAACTTCTTAGCCTCACGGTCACTTTCCAAACAACCGGCTCTTCTACTTAGCTCCCTCCCCCTTCCTCAGATCTGCCATGTTCTTTTGCCCAAATCTATCTCCACTTCCGCTCCACTTCCGCCCTTCCTTGATCCGCCCTCTTCTATCCCAACCCACGTGGTTCCCTCCGACTGCCTGCCAAGCACAGCCTTACCGCACGCCTTCGCTGCTGCACCGGGCGGGCCAGCCCGTGCCCTGCCTTATAGCAACAGCGGTGGCAACCGCAGGACTCTTCCATCCCTTTTGCCTGTACTGGTGGCAGACCCTCCCTCCAGCCTTCCAGAGCCGCCTGCGGACGTGGGCAGCTTCTGCTCAGTTCTCCCTAATTTCTCACCCACTTCTTCCTTTGTTTAATCCCTTCAGTCTTTTGGCTCTCTCTCTCTTTCTCATTCACGTGGGACACAGTCCCTCAGTTCCCATTCAGAAATTCACCTTTGCCTCTTTAGCTCCTCGCTTCCCCTTCCAAAGTACGCACAATTGTATGTTTTTTATGTTTTTATGTCCGTACGTCTGTCCAAATTTCATGTAAATGTGATGTCACAAATAACAAACTGAGCGTTCATAAAAATTAAAATAATGGATCCAAATACCTTTAATTCATTTAAGTCAAAAATGTTCAATTCAAATTGGGTAAACAAATAAGTAAAGGTACCTTCAAACTTCAAACTTAATTTGCAAGTTTCTCCAAGACTTCTCTTCAGCAAAAAAATGACTAATACTGTTCAGCCTCATATTTTGGTATTTGACATGAGATTATTCATTTGTAACTAACTTTGTTTGTTAAACAGCTAAATAATTTACAAGGTTAAATTGCTCACTGTTAAATATGCCATCAGATATTAATTATTTTCAAAAATTAGTCTTTGTCATCAGTAAAACAGGTTAAAGTTCCAATAGGTATACACAGATGTGTGAAATTCCTAGAAGGCCGGTGCAACAGCCTCCTGAAGACCAAATATTCACTCCTACTGTCTCAGCAGTCTACAGCACGGTAACACATGTAACAAGACAGTGGGAAACTCACAACCCCCTACCGATGCAGCCTCGACTGATGTAGAGACCTCTCATTACCCTGTCCCCACCGATTTAGTGGACCCCAAAGTCTGGGATACTCAGACTCCCTCCCTTGCTCAGTGTGACCCCATAAAAATATTTCTCCTAAATTCAAGTTATTTCACTTTTTATAATAATAAAAAAGTTATTTAACTTTTTTTCCACAAAAAGTTAAATGCTCTCAGCCTTTCTTTTATCCTTTCTAAGTGTAATATTTTGTCACCTAAACACTCTCAGCCTTTCTTTAATTTATTCTAAGTGTAATATTTTGTCAGCTAATGTTCTTAAAACTCAAATATGTTAACAGAGATCAACTTCAGAACTAAAACACCTGACCTAAGATTAAAAATCCTACCTTACCTAGATAAGGCTCTAGTCTTACATGCCAGAATGTATGGTCTAAAGAGTGATTCTTGTTCAGAAACAGAGATTATAATGTATAACTCAGTCAAAACTCAAGATGCATTCACAAACTAAATGTGTTTTTACTCTTATTAATTTTATTTTATATTTTCCCCAGCTAAATGAATGTAAGTTTATAAACATTAAAGTTAAATCCCAATGTTCTCAATTTAAGATTAGCTTACTGGATGTCTAAGATCAAAACTTTTTAAATTAATCAAAAAGGGCCAAGAAGACCAGTATTTGGTTCTTGTCCCAGAGTCTGCCTGTGAGGGAAGAGGAAACATTCTCTACAGAGCTTTACATCTCTGGGTCACATGATCTCCCGATAAGAGAGATAAATGAGACCTATAGAGAAAAAAAAGCCAATCAGTGCACTTGCTAAAAAGAGGGTCCATAAAAGGGAGAAACATCCCTAATGCTTCTGAGGGAAGCCACAAGGTCAAGCAAGACCTGGACCCATCCTTACAGGAGGCACCAAGCAGAAAATCTGCTCTCAAGTTTCCCCAATATTCCCATCAGAAACAGCTGACTCTTAGCAATAGAAAAAAACAAAGGTCAGTTTGACAAACTTCATCCTAAACATCCAGTAAACAGTTGAAACAGATACACAACCATTTCTGGACATTTTAGAAGTAAAGGTAACTTCAGCCATAAGTGAAATGTCGTGTTTACATCCCTGATAATTCTGTACATGTTAAAAATTTGAATTATCTCCATGACATACATTGACATGTTCCAGATGCTACAACATTTATTCAATACTCATGTTTTTCATGTTTGCTCATAAAAGCTCTCATCTCTGTTGACTTTACAACCTTCCCCAGACTTCAAAGTAAAGTCTATCCTTCATCAGACATCAGCTACGGATGTGCCAAGATTACTTCCTACCTGACCCAAGTAGACTCACTGCTTCATTTCCATTGACACCCGGTTCTTGGGTATATTTCTCCTTTCCCCAGGACACAGGAACAAGTCTCCCTTGTCCCAAAGTGGACAAGACCTTTCCAGGTTGTGCTGTGCACACCCACAGCTGCTAAGCTTCGTGAAACTTCAGGGAATTTGACTTCTTGGATTCATATTTCCAGACTAAAACCAGCTGCTCAACCAACTGAAGATCCACAAAAAGATGACAAACAACTACCTCAATGTACTTGCTCTCTCCCAGTCCCACTGATCCCTTGAAAATTCGTTTCTCTCGTGTCCCCAATACCATCTCAAAATAATCTTTTCTGTTTTTTTTCTCGTTTTGAACATTTAACCAGTTTTTCTCAGGGACTATCAACTGTAAAAAAAAAAAAAAAAAAAAGATGACTTTCCAACCAGAGAGCCCTGCTGAGTCCTGCCCTTATGCTGCCACCTGACGCTCATTAAGATGTGCTTCGCACTCTCCATTGGCCTCTTCATCGTAAGTCCCACCTGGTGGAACACAGGCCTATGGACAATAACCCATCTCACCTTCTTTCCCTTTGTTGCTTCCACAATAGTGTTACCTGCAAACTTGCAAGGCCTACAATTTCTACATGCTCTGAGAGGATAGCCGGCTGACTCCCTCAGTGACTTTCTGCAGAAGCCTGGTTTGACACCCTCACCGACATATGGCTTCAAAGAAACTTCATCCATCCCATACCTGGACAGATTCATCTTTTCCGCACCTACCTCCTGGGAATATTTTCACCCTCCAGCAGGACCTGCCTGCCCACATCTCCTCCCCTCATAGCACCCCATGTCGCCCCACTTCAGCTCTGAAGCAGCCAGATTGAAACACGACGCCCCTCTTCCTAAGAAAACAAAAAGGGGGGAATGTTGGATTCCAGGCAGGAGGCTGCACCTCCCAGGCAGAAGGCAACACCTGCCCAGGTGCTTTGTGAAAAACTACACTTCCCAATATCCTCAGCATGACCAGCAAACCTGACCAGCTCTGTTAGCCTATAGGGCAAGGACTCACTCCAGGGGGGGGCTTTCTGACCCCCACTCTATTTAAGCCAGCCCCGGACTGAAATCGCTCTCTGTTCCTGCCTGTCCCTATTCCCGTCCATCCCTTCCCTACCCCCCTTCCCTTCCCTACCCTTGCCCACGTGGCACCCCAATAAATCCTTTTATTTCACTAACACGGTGTTCCCGGCTAAGTTAACTTTGTTCAGCATTTTTCTAACACCCTTAATCCCTGCTACTTGGAAGGCTGAAGCAGGAGGATCACAAGTTCAAAGCCTGTGTTAAATTCCCAGTGCCATGAAAACACATGAAAAGAAAATATAATTGAGAAAAGGAATAAAGCCTCAAAACCAAGCAGCAGAAAGCAAATCAGAGCCTGAACACAGGTCTTCTGAAATACCACTGAGAACTCAAAAAAAGAAAGGGCAGCATTATAAAAGATCTTAAATGAATGGGCTTGGAGAATATAATGCTAAGTAAAGTCATCCAATCCCCAAAAACAAAACGCCGAATGTTTCCTCTGATTTAAGGATGCTGATTCATAATGCTCTCAATGGGGGAATTAGAGGATTAGATGAACTCTAGATAGGGCAAAAGGGAAAGGGGGAGGGAGCAGATGGGAGGGGACATGGGGTAGGAAAGATGGTGGAATGAAATGGTCATCATTACTCTAAGTACATGTATGAAGGCACCAATGATGAGATTCTAATTTGTGTACAACCAGAGATGTAACAATTGTGCTCTTTATGTGTAATATGAATTGTAATGCATTCTTTTGTCATATATAACAAATTAAAACTAAAAAAAAAGAAAAAGAAAACAAGGAAGATCATGTACAACCACAAAAATGGGAAGTTATATATGATAGATCAAAATATATTAAGCATATATGATACGTCAAAATACATTCTACTCTCATGTATAACTAAGGAGAAAAAATTGAAAAAGTAAAATGAAGATATATAACGATTATAAATTTATATGCATCTAATAATGGAGAACCCAGTTTTATAAAACAAACACTATTGGACCTAAAGGGAGAGGTAGTCTCCAGTTGACGATTTCAGTATCAAACCCTCACAATGGATAGATGATCCAGACAAAAGTAAACAAAGAAATATCAGACTTCAACTACACTATAGATCAGTCTTAATGGATATTTACAGAAAATTCAATCCAATAGATCCAATATATACACATTCATCAGTGTGAGGAAATTCCTCTAGATGAGACCACACATTAGGCCACAAAACAAATATCA
Organism: Tamias sibiricus; assembly: GCA_025594165.1. NCBI lineage: Eukaryota > Metazoa > Chordata > Mammalia > Rodentia > Sciuridae > Tamias > Tamias sibiricus. The sequence continues at coordinate 65,222,706 of CM046667.1, forward strand.
AGTAATTTAAAAAATTGAAATTATATCCTGTGCCCTTTCTGATCACCATGGAATACAACTAGAAATCAAGAAGAAGAACAGCTATACAAATTATATAAAGACATCGAGTTTGAACAACATACTTTTGAACAAACAGCCATTGAGGAAGTCAGAAGGAAAATTTAAAACATCCTTTGAAACAAATGAAAATGGAAAGACAACATACTAAAACCTGTGTCATGCAGCAAAAGCAGTACTGAGAGAGGTTTATAGCAATGAATGCCTACATTAAAAAGAAGGTTGTCGGGAAATTATAAAGGGGTTGAGGTCTTTAACCCTTCGTGACCTGGGGTGAGCCTTCTTTGTCTAGCAAAGTAGGCTAGAAGAGCATACCTCAACGAAAGAGATGAGACTGGGAAGGCAAAAGGCTGCTGGCGCCTCCTCCCCCGCCTTCAAAAGACTCAGAGACACTCCAGGGAGTCCAGTCAGGTGGAACTTCGGTGCTGGAACTCAGGTTTATTTAGGAAAATGGCCATTCTTATAGTGGACAAGGGTCAGTCAGCAAGCAGATTACAGAAACAGGCAAGTTGTATTGGCAGAGTCTCCTATAGGGTGGTTTTGGTTCTCACAATACATCAGAGCAATGCCCCCCTGCTCAGAACAGGTCCCTAACAGGGCGTGGAAAGCAGCCAAGCTTTCTACCCTATCGACCAACGGCCACGTGTTCCAAATGCCCCGACAGAAGGTCATAAATATAACAACCTAATGTTGCATCTCAAGATCTTAAAAATAGAGGCAAATTATACCCAAAGTTTTAGAAGGAAAAACATGATACGGATCAGAGTACAATCATATGACATAGGAACTAAAAGAACAAAACAAATGATAAATGACACAAAGATGTATTTATTTGACAAGAGAAACAAAATTAGCAAAGCCTAGCTAGACTAATGTGAGAGAATACTCAGATGAATAAAATTAGAGATGAGAAAGAAGACATTACAAATAGAAAATCAAAGGATCATAGGGGATTATTTGCAAAACTAAATGCTTTTGCAATGACTCACTCAGGAGAGGACACCAGAAGAGAACCAAGGGAGAGATCAAGGACGCTCAGGGAAGAAAAACAGAGTGAGAGGGGAGAATGAGGGCATCTGCTTCCTTTCCAAAACAGGAAAGGCAGGAGGGACTGGTGCTCTGGAAGGGGCTCATTACTTACTTGAAGAAGGAAGGACAACAGGCAATAATGGGTCCTATGTGACCCTCAGAGAGAAGGGCACAGGGGGCAAGGGAGGAAATGCTCATGTGGCTGATCCCAGCCCACACAGAAGCGAGGGGACCATGGTAAGCCAGAGAACAGGGTCCTGCTCAGAGGCTGACCCAGACTCCCCTCAGGGAGAGGCCCACCACACAATGCCACAGGTATTGCTCTTAACCTGCTCCAAAAGGGAGCAACTTCTCATACTTCTCCTGTCCCTAACCAAGCACCCACACCTCAGAGACAGTGCAGACCATAGAATACAAGAGGCACTTTATTTTGAAATTGCTGTGAATTGCCGTGGGCAAGCCCAAAAGTGGGGGCAGAGAAGCAGCCCTGGCTGAAGAAGAAACAGGGGAAACAATTTGGCCACTGCTCCTGGGCTCCACAGGTACCAGGGGCTAGGCTCATCTTGTAGAAAGATGCTTTGTTCAACATGAAAATCAGAGCAGAGAGTCAGCCCACAGCCCTCCCAGGCAGCCAGGACTGTGGGAAAGGGGTGTGATAAGCCACACACTCACTTCAAAGTCCTAGAGCTTGTCATTGAGGAATGGCATGACTGCTGAAAGAGAGAGACAAAACTGAGCATTTAGGAAATATGGGCCATGGAGCACTGTCCCCTGACCCCACTTTCACACTTCCAGGTAGGGATCCATCCACCTGGGAACCTGACTTCCCTCCTGGCCCTGTCCAAGCAGCCCTGGGAATGACTCCCCCAAACACATGGTTTCTATAACAGAGAACAACAGGTACCAGTAGTGCTCAAACACTGGGGCATGGCAGAAACACCAAGAAATGAGTTAAATCAAACAAGCAAGTAAACAATCATAGGACATCAAACACATCAAAGAAAACACAGAAACCAGCCCTTAAAGGAAAAAAAATAAAGGACCCGAGTAAAGGAGACAACTGGGACTCAATGTCAGAGTACATGGAGTTCACATGATGCACTGCTGTTTGTACACAGCATCAGCAGTCAACACCCAGAAGACTCCCAGGCCAGTCACAAGAATGTCCATCCTTGTAGTGCTGCCTGTATCTGCAGGCCTAACCCACCACAGGCACACTCACTCAGACACACCAAGGTCTCCCTCTGTCCTGCCCCTGCCCCACCTGGAAAATCCTCATACCTAGTTGCTCTTTGAGGACTTCTCTTTCTTTCTGTAGCGTCACTCACAAAGCCAGCAGACACCAGACAAAGAGAAATAAGAATAATATTCTGGCCTCCTCTTTCCTCATCCTCCTGCTCACCACCACCTCTCACATTCCCCATATCCAAAAGCCCAGTTGCAGCACAGGAAGGGAATCCTCAGAGGAAAGGAGGAGGTCTCCCTCCATCCTCTCATACCTATGGTGTGGGATGTGAAGGGACACTTAAGTCACCTTATCCTGGAAAGGGAGCCCACCATCTAGATTCGTTGGCATTTCTAGGGGCCAGAGACCGCAGTACCTGGAAGCAACACTGTGCTCCAGGTGGCTGCTGCTGCCTTTCGGGAACCAGGGGATGCATAGCTGATTCCTGGTCTCCGGAAAGAGAACACAAAATCCAGTTCCCCTGCCTTCCCTGGGAAATAGAAAGGGCCAGGCTGTATCTCAAGTGAGGCAGCATCTCCCTCTATGGGCAGCAAATTGCACCTGATCTGACCTGCAGCGACCCCCTCTCTCTGGGCCTGATTTTCCTGCTGGGAAAGTATTGGCCCCAGCTGTCACTATGGCCACCTAGCACTGTGGCTGCCTAGCACTGTGGCTCTGGGTTGGAAACCAGCAGGGCTGTACCCACTAGCAGGCCGTGGGGGAGCCATGTGGCTAAACAGGATCCAACTAAAAGGCTCAAATCTGCCAAAAGTCTACTTGTGGAGTTTGTGTTTCGGGCACTGCCGCAAATCACCAACACCACATAAAACACACACAGGGGACCAAATGACATGAAGCCACTCTTGCCCACACCCAGTTTCATTTTTTTCTTCTCTCTTTTCTTTTCATTTATTTCTGTTTGTTGTTGTTATCGTTGTTACCAGGGATTAAACCCAGGGGCACTCACCCACTGAGCCACATCCCCAGCCCTTTTAGGTATTTTATTTGAAACAGGGTCTCACTGAGTTGCTACGTACCTCGCCATTGCTGAGGCTGGCTTTGAACTCAGGATCCTCCTGCATCAGCGTCCCAAGTGCTGGGATTACAAGCACCACGCCCAGCTACACCCAATTTCTGATGCAAGCACTGTCTGGGCAAGGCAGGAAACCCTGGGACCAAGCCTGGGTCCACATAACTGACAGAGTCAGAGGTTTCCATATCCTGCCCTTCTCCACTGCTACCAAACCCACAAGACTCACCAGACTAGGCCAGGCCTCTGCAAGTGGGGCCTCCCAGGCTCAAGTCCAAGGGCTAGTGGCTTTCTGGAAGTTGGGAGACTCTGGTGTTCGGGTTACCAATGCCAAATTCTCCACGATACATGCCCAGACAAGGTGTCCCTGGCTTGTGCTCTGGAAGCTCATGCACAAATTTCTGACTCGGCTTAGTGGGTGTGCCTGTTCAGTATGATCCTGCCTGCACAAGAGCCAGATGAGGTGGGGAACAAGGGGGAATTCCAAGATTCATCCCATTAGCAAGGTCTCTCTCAATCAGTGCCAGGCAAGGAGGTAGAGCTGAGTGAGGCAGAAGCAGGGTAGGGGATGTGGGGGGGCGCACTGAGAATGGTCAGGCCCCCTGGGGGAAGAGATAGGAGGGAGGAATCAGGAGGCAGATGAGACTAAACAACTGAGATGTGAGGCTCAGATTGTAAGGGGTCACCAACTGGCCAAGTTAGCATCCACACCCTCTTTTCATCCCAGTCCCACTCAGAATCAGGCAGAAAATGCACAAATGTGATCAATAGGGACCAGCACATACCAGGTACTTTCTTGATGTCTGCCCCGACTACAGAGACCCCTAGCTGACACTCCAATGACAGTGGTGGGCTCCCAAAGATGACCCCTGAGCAAGGGGCAAAGGGAACAAGGGCAAGCAAATGTGGGCGGGGAGGAGGAGGAGGAGGAGTGAGAGGAGGAAGACGATGAAGGCCTACTCACTTGGGCCTGTGGGACTGGATCTCTATTTGGCCCATTATCATCATGGGCCACTGGTTGGGATTCCCATGTCTCCTTAGATGCAGATCTCTCCCCAGTGCCACCGTGCTTGGACTATTTGGGTCCCAATGGTTCCAAGAGATTTCTGTTGGAACTCCCATGCAGTGGAGCCCACGAGATTGGGGGAATGTGGTTGGTTCCAGGAGAGCTGTCTTGAGTTTCTTACCCACACAAAGGGAAGATCCAGCACAGGGTAAATTCTGAAGCACCCCCTGGGGATTTCTTCTCCTGAATGTCTTTCTTCCAAGGAGTGGCAGTAGCAGGAATTCCTAGGAGGGCCCTGGGTTGGCCCCCTGCAGTAGCAGGTGGACATCCTGCATTGCTGGGCCTGCTATCTCCCTTGACCCAGAACATGCTTTGCATTTTCTTGGAGGAACAGGCTTCTAGCTCTCCCAGGGCCTGCCTTTCATGGCTGAGGTGAGTGCGCACGGAGTGGAGGTGTACAGAGGGCCTAGCATGTGCAGGAAATTCCCCCTGGCATAGACACCTGAGGATGTCTAGCTCTCCTGATTCCCTGGGGCTGCTGGACCTGGCCTGGCCTCCTCCTTGGGGCAAATGCTCACCCTCATCAGCTGTATCTCACTGAACTCATCTGAAGACTCAGGACGAAAGAGGGCCACTGAGGTTCCCTGCTGCCCATCATCCTATTTTCGGTGAACCTGGTGGGTTCCCCCAGGCCCAGCCCCCCTCGGCCCCACTGGGGTATTTTGGAGGTGGAGAGAGGTCTGTTGACCTTCCAATTTGCATGAGGTCAGTGTGCATCTCCCCGCTGGGATCTGCCTCAGCAACCACCCAATGGGCATAGAATTTGGAGGCAAAGCTTTCAGGGGATGGGTGTCTATGGACATCCCAGGGCTCCAAGCAGGTCAGCGGGTGCAGGATATCCACAGACTCCACAGTGAGGGGCACAAAGTTCAGATCATTCCCTTTCTCATGAGCGCGGGATCCAGGCCTGCCTTTGCAGCCCAGAAGCACCACCCCTCCTCCCTCTACCTCTTCCCTCTGGGCCTCCAAGTTGGACTCATAGCCCTCGGGGTCTGGGAGGAGGCCCTGGCCCTCCCCAATGCTCGGTGGCCCTAATTTGAGACACGCCTCGGGCCCAGGGCCCACCCCACGTGAAACCCATGTTTGGATATGGTTTTACTCTGGGGGTGTCTGATAATTGCAAAAGTGGCAGCTGGAAGTTTGTGAACATGGGCAGAGCTTTCATATTCCAGAACAATCGTTGGACAAAACGTGGAATACAAGGCGTACCAAGAAGGTTGGCATGGTCTTCTCCCCCATATTTTGGTTTGCAGTCCAGAAGAGCTACACCCTAGTAGTTAGGGATATCCAAACTATACCAGATTGAACAGAAAGTGAAGCCCACCTTCAAATCATCTGAAGCTTGCAAATGGACAGGGAGGGAGAGAGGGAGGAGGAAGAGGAGAAGGAGTGAAGCCGCCGGAAAGGGATTGCAGCCTGGAACGGCAGCGCCGTGGGAAGGAGTCCGGAGACAGGATGGAGACGAAAAAATTCTTTAATCTTTCTGTCTCTGTCTCTTGTAATTTCTAACACTACATACACACTCTCACAAGAAACCAAGGCACCTACTCTTACAAGAAACTACAATATATCTATATAATATCGATAACCCTGTCCTTTCTCTCTCTGGTCTCATCCCATGCGCCCGAGCAGGAATGGCGCTTGCTCGATCTGCTGAGTCACTGATCAAATCTCTCGAGATCCAGGGCCAAGTCCCGTGAGACTACGGAAGGCGACAATGCCCAAAAATGTCAATCTGCTGAGTCACTGCTCAAATCTCTTGAGATCCTGGGCCAAGTCCCGTGAGACTACGGAAGGGGACAATGCCCAAAAATGTCTATGGCCCGTAGTGAACCGCAATCTTAGCTATCTCCCCAAACAGGGCTCCTGCAAAGGAGGAGGGGAAGGAAAAAGAAATAACAAAAGAAATTAAAGCCTCTGCTAGTTTCTGCACGTGGTGTCTGTGCTGCGGCACTCCTTCAATGCTTAACTCAGCCGTTTACACCTCTACCTGGGCCTTATGCTTTCCACAGGCATTGAGCCCAGATACCAGCCAGAGGTGAAACCTTAGGGTCTTTTCAGGACTTTGCTACACACTCATCTTGCCCTGCATGTGCATGTGGTTTTCTGAGACCCCCAGTAATCATGGGAGTTTTGAGTGCCCTAAGTTCCCTCTGTCTCCAGGTTTCCATTCTAAATTTGCAGCAGTCTTGAATGCCTCAAACATAATCTTTTCCTGGAAGTGGTGGCAGATAGCCTGCCTTTTATTGTTTTCAAGAATTATTTGCCTGCTCTCCAGCCCTGGGTGAGTTCTCAGTAAGATGCACTGGCCCTTCAGCTGGCCCTCAGACAGACCAGAATGGATGAACACAATTCTTCAAGATATGACTGCTCTGCTCTCTTGGGAAACAGTAGAACAGAGTCCCACACCAAGGATGTGGATGGCAGTATATAGGGCTGCCACTGAGCTAGGTAGGGGCACAGAGCAAGGATAAGGAAGATGACCGCAATTATTTCCAACCATTTGAAACTTGCCTTTGTCTTCTTTCTGCATTTGCTTAGTTGGTGTAAACATTGATTGTTTTCCAATTTGTGACAATGATGATTCTGATTATTTTTTCCTTGATTTCTGATGTTTCCCTGGAGTTTCTCAGAGCTACCTGCTTCACCAATGATGCTGATTTGCTCATGTCAGTGTAGTTTTTCTGTTTGCTTGTTTCTTCGCTTTGGGTTATTTTTGATACCACTGATTGAACCAAGATGTGACTGACAACAAAGCCACATCTGTGTTTTTTGTTTGTTTCTTTTTTTTATTTAGTTTTGCTTGGTACCTGGGATTTAACTCAGAGGCACTCAACCACTGGGTCACATCCCCAGCCCTTTTTTTGTATTTTATTTGAGAAAGGGTCTCACTGAATTACTATGTTCTTCGCCATTGCTGAGACTGGCTTTGAAATCTCAATCCTCCTGCCTCAGCCTTGCAAATTCTAGGATTACAGGGGTGCACCACTGCACCTGGCTAACAAGAATGTGACATATCTAGCTGTTCTTATTTTTTTCATATTTTGAGAAAAGTTCTCACTAAGTTGCTTGGGTTCTTGCTAAATTGCTGAGGATGTCTTTGAATTTGTGATCCTCCTGCTTCTGCCTCCTGAGCCACTGGGATTACAGGTGTGCCCCACTGCAAACCACTTGCCAGTTGAGTTTTAAAATATTGACAAATAAATTCAATGCAGAAAGCAAAGTCTTTTCAAATGGGAACATGATATGCAGGTATCCTTATACAAAAAAAAAAAAAAAAAAAAAAAAAAAGGAATAAAGCCAGAATTTCAAATTGCACCTTATACAAAACTATAAAACTTTAACTTGTAATGAATCATGGGTCAAAATGTAAAACATAAAATGATAAAATGACAGACATTTTGAAAAGAAAATGTAGGGGAATGATGATTGTGACCTGAGTTTACGTGAGGAATTCTTAGAAATAATATCCAAAAGCCTGTTCTATAGAAACTCTAAGAAAAATTATTAAATTGGATTTCCTCTAAATTAAAGACCATTTCTCTCAGAAAGACCCTGCTGAGACAATGGAAAGACAAACACCAAACAGGGGAAGATATTTGGAAGTAAAAACTATACCCAAAATATGTAGAATATACAAAGAAAAAAAGCTACTTCATTAAAAATTGAGCAAGGGTCATATATAGACACCTCAACAAAGAGGATATACTGATGGTAAACAAGTACATTAAAGGATAGTCAACATCATTATCCTCTAGAAAAATGCAAATTAAGACTAGAATGCAATGTCGCTGTCCTCCTATTAGAATGACAAACATAAAAATGGTACTCCAGTACCAAGTGAAGATTAGATTGCAAAAAAGAAAAAAGAATGGAACTCACATTTTTTGATGGAGAGAATGCAGAATGGTACATCCAGTCTGAAAAAAATCTGCCACTTCTTATAAAGTTGAAACACATTTTTGTCACAAAACGCAGCAATCTCCCTCCTCGAGGTGTGACCAAGACACCTGGTCGCACAAAAACTTGTGCACGCATGTGGGTAGCAACTTTATTCATAATCACCAAAAACCAAAAGCAACCAACAGATGAATAAATAAAAGCCATGCCAGCTATCAAGAACACAAACAACAATAAATTTTGGAGAGGATGTGGGGAAAAAGGCACACTCAGACATTGCTGGTGGGACTGCAAAATGGTGCATCCATTATGGAAAGCAGTATGGAGATTTCTTGGAAAACTGGGAATGGAACCACCC